>CM025850.1:4472010-4541131 GCA_003952965.2 Morella rubra | reverse complement strand
CGACACCTCATAGAAGAAACTATAGATTGTCGCTCGAAATAATAGAAATTGGGATACAAGAGAAGGAAATATTTCCCACTTGATTTTCAGTACGGGCCCATTTTGCAACTTTGTGAGCAAATTCATTTGCCGCTCTTTTAACATGATTAAAGACCCACGGCCACTCTCTAGAAGCAGCTAAACTGCGAAAATCATCCACAATAGAGGCTATTTTCAGTACAGGCCCGTTCGTTCTCAGTCGTCCACTTGGCAAGCAGATATACTTGCCTTTAGAAATCCATTAATGGCTTTATGGAATCGAGGTATTAATGTATTAATGGCGGAATGGAAGCCGCGACTTTAATCTTAAAAGTGAATCAAACCCCATGCATCACATACTTTGTTCTTAATTTCCTGAGACGGCAAAGGCGACGACGATGTTCGTGGCTTTATCCCCGTCTGCAGTCTACAGATTCGGTGCCCAATTGAATAGAGTCGGCTTTGAATTTCTCTTCTGCTGTCGATGGGTTCTTCCTCTCATATCAGTCAGCACCTGATCACCTTGGTAGTCAATCTTGCTTGTTTAAAAATAACCAGGTGTGATTATGTCTCTTCCATCCATACAATCACCGACATAACCTGTTAGGTTAGAGGCACATTAAAATGAGTTCGGTTATTATGCTTTGCGTGCTAAGCAACGGCTTAGATTTGCTTTTAAAACTCCAACGATTGAGATTTGATAACGTCAATTAAAATCTTTTAACATGCGCCCGCCCCGTCTAGCTATAACCAACCCGCATAGAAAGACGACGAATTTACTCTTTCCTGCAAATCTTAGTCTTCCTCACCAGATCTCCGCAGCAAATACATCTTCCTCACTAGCACTAGATGTCGTAATTCTCAATAAGTGAAACAATCTTAACAAGGATCATCATTTACACCACCTCAATCCAGCTAACTGTGACACTTGTATCATTAGCAACCAAAAACTCTCAAGTTCTTCATGATAGACATTTAATAGAAAACCCCATATAATTGAAACGATAGTGTGCTTATCATTGTGGCCTCAGGTAATAAAGATCTTAAAAAAATAGAGAAATATATTATCAGAATACCCTGCTTATTCATTTAAGTGGTCTTTTTTTCCTTCAACTAAATCAAAATCAAAAGGATTGCAAACCTATTTCCCTTTTTGAATTCACGTAATCCCGGAGTGTCAAAAGCTACTTCTTGGTTTCTCCCTGGCGGTAGTGCAAAACCAAAATCCAACCATAACCTACAAATTCTACATTCATGGACAAGCCCTGTCATCATAGCTTATGTTCACTTTTTTATGCCTCGTTAAATCCTACTAGAGACTTGAAGAAACGTACAAAACTTGCTGCAAAGATCGTGCGAGGAAGACGGATTTGCTGAGGAGATCTGACGAGGAAGACGAAGATCTGTGGGAAAGAGTAAATTCGTAGTCTTTCTATACAGGTCGGTTAAAGTTAAACGGGTCAGTAACACATCTAAACGGGTCAAGCGTAGGTTAAAAAATTTTAATTGATGTGGCCAAATCTCAACCGTTGGAATTTGAAGAGCAAATTTAAGCCATTGCTCAGCAAGCAAAGCACTATAATGCAAAACATAGCAATCGAACTCCATTAAAATAACCGTTGCTTTGATTCCTAGTATTTTAACGCGCGCCTTTCTTTTTGACTAAAGGGTTTGTCGTTGAGCTATTGTTGGCAACTAGTCATCACTGTCATCATAAACGGGTTCCTCTCTGTTTTTCAAGAATTCGATGCATGTAATTTATTACAACAGAAAGACACCAAAAAAAAACATTATAATACTTGTGTTTTGTTTATTAAATCTTCACTTATAATCTCTCAACTATCACTTAAATAATGTTCGCCTTATAATAATATCATACGATTTAAAATGTACAGAAAAAAAAAATGTTGCAAAATATAACATGAAAAACAATGATGAACTTTGATAATTTAAAGGGTAAATGTTGTGAAATTTGTAGTTAAGAGATGAAAAGTAATATTTTTTTTTTGGATCGTTGGGTAGTGATATTAACAAGAGTCGAGAGTTCACAGGGGAATAATCCTTTACGCAGGATCTCCCCCATCATGATATGCCTCCATTCTTTTTTACCCCCTTCTTTCCCCATTTCTGAGTCTCTGACCTCATTGCTTCATCTACATGAATGATCTGGTATTTTTCTTTTTCTTTTCTTTTTTTTTTCACTTTTTTGTTTAGCTTAAGGAACTCTTTTTCTTGCTGCTCTTGTTTGGCTTGTCACTTTTTTTTTTTTACTCCCGTGGTCGGGCTCTGTTTCAGAGCCATTCCAGCTTGCTGGTTCGGTTTTAGGACCAATTGATTCAAGCAAAAAAACAAAAGAAGAGATTATTTTAGACCACCAAGACAAACCATTTATATATTTTTCTGTCCGATATTTTCAAATCTTTCTTTGACTTCCCTTTTCTTTTTTTTTTTTTTCTTTGACAATAATTTTATTTTATTTCACAACAGGAGAGATTACGTGAGGATGGTAATCCAGAGCCGATTACAAATAACAGCGGCATAAAAATCATTACAATGACATTTATGGCCCAAAGGACCATACAACAAGCGGTGTTAAAGCTTCATTCCAATTAACGGTTATAAAGGTCTCACAAAACTTGGCCACAATGCCCATGAATTCTTACCCGGTTCTAATATAAACTACCCGAGAACAACAATTTCAGTCTTTGGAAAAAGGGGTGGTCGAGCACCTCACTCCTACTTTCTATGCGCGTTGAGAGTGGCACGTGAGATCACACGCGCCTCCCTGTGATGGCAAACGCCGTCTTCGTTATAGATCGAGGGCTACACAAGCCGACAATGTAGGATGTGCGGGAGATCACCAGAAAGTATGGGTCGTCGTTTGTTACTTCCCAAAACAAAGCCTTGCCAAAATGCAAAGGAGACTAAAACAGCAAACAAAGAAAAAAGGGACCAAAGCAACAAACAGAGCCACCCCTAACAAAGCAAGGGGGCTTGCGGGGGCCATGGCCCCCTAGCTCCACAAAATTTCTTCAGATTTTTTTTTTTCACATGATAAAAATGTTTTTTAAAGATTTTCTTTAATTTTTTTTATTCTTATTATCAAAATTTATTTATGTGTAATTGGCCCTAACATTCAATTCTGACTTCGTCATCTCCATGACCCAGATGAGATTAGGGTCACGAGCAAAGGAAGGGAAAAAGTCATCCTTCTGTCTCTAGAATTTTCAAAATAATTAGTAAAAAAAGGTCTACGTCTACTAGGGTAGAAAAAGAAGTAGAAGTAGCCCCTAGTGGAAAGAAGTAGAAGTAGCCCCTAGTGGACCGTCTTGGGGTGCATTTACAAATTTCCAACTACCTCAAAATTTTTTCCAATTCTAAAATTTTAATTTGCAACACAACTAATACAAAAAATTTTATTAAATAAAATAACTTCAAAATAATCTCTCTCTCCTATAAAATCATCTTTTTTCATTACAATAAACATAAAAAAATTCACTCAAATCATCTCTCTCTTCGCCTTTTCACCAACTTCCATAAAATTTAACTGCTTTCTCTTTACGTTTTCACTAATTCTTATGAAATTCTTTTTTTTTACTACTTTCTCACAAAACTCAAAAAAACTCCAATCTCCTCAATTTTTACAACATTTCCAAAATATTTAAGGAGCGTTTGCAAGCTGTAACTAGTGTAAATATTTAAGGAATGTTATAAAAATAGAGGAGAATGTAGTTTATTGGGTTTTGTGAGAATGTAATGAATAAAGTAGAATTTTATAAGAGTTGATAAAAAAGTAAGAAAAGAAAAATAGAATTTTATGTGAGTTTGTAAAAAATTGAAGAGAGAAGTAGAATTTTATGAGATTGCCTTAATTGTGTTTGCAAGCTAAAATTTTGAAATAGTGCTAAAATTTTACAATGGTTTGCATTTGCAAACGCGTCCTAAAATGGTTAAGGTTTACAAACGCATCCTTAATAGAGTTCTTTCAAAAATTCCAAAGAGAAAGGATGACTTTTTCCCTACCCTTTGCTAGACGTAGCCCTTTTCTCTAAATTTAGAAGAAGAAAAAAGCTATGTCTAGTCTCCCTATCCCGTTTTACTTCGATTAGCCCAAGTCTTGGTCAAGTTAATTAATTCAAGCTAACTAGCTGTCAGACTGCAACATTATTTTTGCCACCGAAGGGCTTTGGATAGATGGGGTCCAAGGGGAGGAGGCAGGGACGGCCAGCGGGGGCCACTGCCCACCGCCCGCCACCACCACCCAAAGAATTTTACAAAACCTGATCTCTTGATCATCCTTTGACCTTTGACCTCTAACATTTTGAAAATCCCTCCTCCCTTGGTCTATTAAAAAATTCTAAAAGTTTCTATTTAGACCCCTTAAATTTATAAATCATACTTTTTTTCTTGACTTTTTTTAAAAGAAGTTATTTTTTTATTAAAAAAATTATTTTGGCTCCCAAAAAATAATTAAATTCTTTAATTAAATCAATTTTATTAAGTATAAATGCACCCACAGGGACGGTAACATAAAATTTTAAATTAGTAACTGAAATAAAGAAAGTTAGAAATTAGTCCATTTAGTAAAGTTTCATCAAAAAATACGTCCATCCCCATTTTTTTTACAAACATCATATGCTAGTCAACATTAACTACAACGTGCTACATGTCCAAATAGATCCCGTAGTTAACTAGCATATGCCGTTAGTAAAAAAGATAAAAATAAACAGAATGACGTGTTTTTTAACGAAAACCTTACTATCTCATATAATATTTATTTAGAATAGGATAAAGTGTATAATTAAATTATGAATTTATACTCTTGACTTTGAGAATATGTGAAATTACTAATTTATTTTAAAAAGTTAAGGTGATAAAAGAGATAAATTTATTATTTAAATTATATTATCACGTGAGAAATAGTGATAAATTCATGGCAAGAGCTTAAATTATAAAATTTGACATTTTAATCTTTAGATTTATACCACTTTTGCATTTAGATCCTTTATTTTCAAATCTAACATCCTTATTTTTCGACCTTTTGACAAAAATGTCTCCCATCAACCTTCCGTCTATCTTATTAACGGAAGCTCAAGTCACGTCATCCTTACGTTCATACGGCAAAGTAATAAACCAGGTAACCTGCCAACTCATCTTCCACATGGCTCAGGAACAAACGGCGTCGTCCACGAACTCACTTCACACCTGCCAACCCACATACACGCCACCCCCACCACACCCATCTCAACCGTCCCTCCCTCGCTCTCTTAGAGCCAACGTCTCAAATTTCACCACAAACCGCGTCTCTGCTCTTTTGTCTAGTATTTTTCTTCCGTTCAACTCACTACTCATTCATCGCTCGGTATTGCACTTTCACTCTCCTTCGAGGACACTCTCAGTCTTCTAGCTCCTCGTACCCTCCCTCAACAATCACCATGGCATGGATGCTGTCCCTAAAAGCTCTGCTCGTTTTGACGAGTGTGGTGTTCGTGGGT
Organism: Morella rubra; assembly: GCA_003952965.2. NCBI lineage: Eukaryota > Viridiplantae > Streptophyta > Magnoliopsida > Fagales > Myricaceae > Morella > Morella rubra. Next base: position 4,535,618 of record CM025850.1, on the reverse strand, counting down.
TTGGCTTTGAAGCTCTCTGTGCCATTGGCGTTGGAATTCTGTGCCTCTCACGTGCCTCTCTTATGGGTCTCGCCTCTCTCCTGGCTCAAGCCCCCATATCTCTACCTCGACATCAACGGGATCATCATTGGCATCGTTGCCTCTTTGCGGTTCCACCACAGCTCCGATCGAGACCACCAGCATGATCCAATGCCTCCTCCGGAGGCTCCAGAGGAGATCACGTCGAGTTTGGCGTTTTGGAACCGACGGTGGCGCACGAGCTGAGAGAAGAGGCTCTGGAAGTGACTTCGGAGGTGACGAAGGCTGTGGTGGTGGTGAATGGCTCTGCAGAGGATTGCACGTTATTCACGTTACTCACGGTACTGGAAGTGACTTCGACCTTTGACACACTGTACACTGTACACATGTTATTCACGTTACTCCTGGAATCGAAATTTCCAGGTCAAATAACAACGTTTTTAACGACCGAGCATGTATATGGATGTTGTTTATAGTGCGTGAAAACGAGAAAATTCCAAATGAGTTGTAAAAACAGTCATTGATGTTCACTTTGCCGGGAGGTTAGTGCAGGTACGTTGGGGCGTCTCTGGGCTTTTTTCTTCAATGTTCTACCATGTTGACTGCTTATGTTTTTTTTATGTTTTTGGGGTCATATCTTCTTTCTAGGCACGCCTGAAGAATCTGGTTGACAAAGATGCAGAGGAGAAGTCAGATGCTGCTACAGAGGCCTTGTTACAAGAGCTTGTTGTTGATGCCGAGGAGACTAAAAAAGGAGGTGCTAAAGACGAAAAAAGGGACAAAATATATCATGTAGACTTATATCTTGACAACATACAATTGCTTGTACCGTAGGCAACTGGAACTGTGGATGAGCAGCATCCCCTCCCTGAGGAAGATGTGGAACAAGCGTAAGTCTGTTTATTATACTTGCATTTTGGAACTCTTCCTTCTTTAGGCTAAAAACACATGTACTTCGTGTAAATACGTGGCCATCTGTGCTCCCAACTAGTTAAATATTTTCATCTGTATTGTGCTTCAGTTGCCATCCTGCTGCTCATGGTGGAAATGATATTAAACTGGAGATTAATTGGTCTTCTCGGAAGCACAGATGAACTGAATCAACAGGAAGAGGAACTTAGGGCTGAGTTCGAGGAGGTGGAAAGAAAACTTGAAGAAACTTTAGAGTTGCAGAGGCGAATGGAGAATGATGCTAAACAAAAGCGTCTCGCTGAGCAAAATGATAACGTGGAAGACTAAGTGCCTGGTTCCGCCTCTGAACCTGGTGAAGATGTTGGTTCAAGCGAGGAGCAGCAGCCAAAACAATCGGGACCAGTACCCTCACCTGTTAGTGGAATCTGTTTTGGAAAGCTTAACTGGGCAGACTTTGCTCGAAATCATAAAGTGAAACCAGGGGAACTTTTGCTGCAGCAGCCAGGGCTAGCGTGGAATCAGTTCGGCAGGTGAAGTGGTTTATTGCTTGCCACGTGGACATATAAACGAAGTGGCTTGAGCTTCCGTTTCGAGAATGGAGGGAAGTCTGACGGATGGGCTTTTTTTTGTCAAAGGTCGAAAATATGAGGGTGTTTGATTTTAAGTTTGAAAATGACGGACCTAAATGCAAAAGTGGTATAAATTTAGGGATTAAAATGCTAATTTCTCTAATTTTAATTAATGCTTTTGTTTAGCATGTAACTTGATTGCCTCTGAAGGAAAAGTATGAAAAAACACTTATTTCTACTCATTGTACGTCAAAAAAAAAATTACATGCGTCGCGTTGTTCAGTAAATATATACTTTTTTTTCTTGGCAATTACGTACTTTCATTTCAATTTCAGGGACACAGAAAGAGTGCTGAATGTAGTCGGAGATCAGGGCCGGTTAAAGGCAAAGAGGCATCAAGTCTATTACATCATAGATAAAGGCCCAAAGGGCCCATAAACCAGCAGGCATTAAAGGATAGTAATAAATGGGCCGAAGGGCCCACATATCCTACCGGGGTCCACAGATACTCACCTCTTATATTCCCATTCAATTGGTTGATATGTTTACGGACTTTGGATTATTGTCTTAATTTTGGGCTCTGCGGATTTTCAAGGCAAGCCAGGGTTGTTGGGGGCTATGGCTACAGAAGCCAAAGCTAGGGGGCTTGCGGAGCGCCATGGCTCCCTAGCTCCACAAAATTCTTTCAGAATTTTTTTTCTCTAATAATAAAATTTTTTTTTTAAAAGATTTTCTCTAATTTTTAATTTCTTACCCTTAAAATTTATTTATGTGTAATTGACCCCTAACGTTCAATTCTGACTTCATCCTGCCCATGACCCAGGTGAGACTAAGAGAAGGTCAAGAGCAAGGGGAGGGAAAAAGTCATCCTTCTCTATTTAGAATTTTCAAAATAATTATAAAAAAAAAGGGGGCTACGTCTACTAGGGTAGAAAAAGAAGTAGAAGTTAGCTTAGTTGACCGTCTTAACTCTTAATAGAGTTTTTCAACAAAAAAAAAGCTCTTAATCCCTACTCCACAAAATTCTTTCAGAAAGAAGTAAGCCCCTTTTTGTTTTCTAAATTGATAAAATTATTAAAAAAAAAAATAATAGCGAATGGCCCTAACGTGACTTCATCATTGAGACTAAGAGAAGGGTCAAGAGCAAGGGGAGGAAAAAGCCATCCTTCTCTATTTAGAATTTTCAAAATAATTATAAAAAAAAAGGGGGCTACGTCTACTAGGGTAGAAAAAGAAGTAGAAGTTAGCTTAGTTGACCGTCTTAACTCTTAATAGAGTTTTTAATAGAGTTCTTTTGAAAATTCTAGAGACAAGGACGACTTTTTACCTCCCCTTTGCTCTGACCCCTGCCCAATAGACGTAGCCCTTTTTTCCTAAATTTAGAAAGAAAGAAAAAAGCTACGTCTAGTCTCCCTAATCCCTATCCCGTTTTACTTTAGCCCAAGTCTTAAGTTAATTAATTCAAGCTAACATAACATAATTTTGCCACGGAAGGGCTTTGGATAGATGGGGTCCAAGGGGCGGAGGCGGAGGCCGGGACGGCCAGCAGGGGTCACTGCCCCCACCACCACCCAAAGAATTTTACAAAACCTGATCTCATGGTCAATCTTTTGACCTTTGACCTCTTAACATTTTGGAAATCCCTCCTCCCTTTGGTCTATTTAAAAAATTCTAAAAGTTTCTATTTTTACGCCTTAAATTTATAAATCATACTTTTTCCTTGATTTTTTTTTTAAAAAAAGAAGTTATTTTTTATATATAAAAAATTATTTGGGCTCCCAAAAAACAATTAAACTCTTTAGTTAAAGAATTTTATTATACATAAATGCACCCACAGTCCCTATGGTATAAGAAAATTTTAAATTAGTCTATAAAATAAAGAAAGTTACAAATTAGAAAATGCAGTAAAGTATTAGTCTAAAACACGTCATTTTGTCCATCCTCACCTCTTTCACTGATGACATATGCTAACCACAATGTGATACGTGCTCAAATAGGCTCATAGTTTACTAGCATATGCCGTTAGTAAAAGAGACAAAGATAGACAGTGTGTTTTTAACGAAAACCTTACTACATGACTAATTTGTAACTTTCTTTACCTTAGGGACTAATTTATAATTTTCTTAAATGCACCCACAAGGACGGTAACATAAAATTCTAAATTATTAACTGAAATAAAAAGAAGTTGAAAATTAGTCCATTTAATAAAGTTTCGTCAAAAACACGTCCATCCCCGTTTCTTTTACAAACAGTATATGCTAGTCAACACTGACCACAGAGTGCTACATACCCAAATAGACTACGTAGTTTACTAGCATATATTGTTAGTAAAAGAGATAAAAATAGACAGAATGACGTATTTTTAACGAAAACCTTACCATATGGACTAATTTGCAACTTTCTTTACCTCGTGGACTAATCTATAAATTTCTTATATCAAGGAGTTATGAGTGCATTTATGTCATTTTATTATAACAAATGATTTTTAAATGAGTTTTTGAATATTGAAATTCAAAATTTGGTTCCAAATATAAGAACTTACAAATTTTCTTAGAGCTTAATAGATAGATTTATTTTTTTTAAAAAATTATAAATATATTTTGCACCACGCATCATATATAATTTTCTCTGCACCTTCTATGAGTCCTTTTAACCCCTTTTTACACTTATGAAAGATGAGTGCTATGTTATAGACATGTTTGATAATATCTTCATTGTAAATCTTGACTAACATTTGTAATTTTTTTTTAAGAAGTATTTGAAATAATATTCTTTAGGTAAAAAAAATTAGTTCCCCCTACCAAAGATTAAATCTTAACTCCGCCAGTCATGGTTACAACTAAAATAACATAATTTTGAGATCAATCAATATAGAGCAAAATTTAACGATACATTGATCAGAGGGTTATATTAATATATATATATATATATATATATATAAGACAAAAAGGCCTGTAAACCACCACAAAACATCAGATGTGGCTTAGTTTTTTGCTGCGTGTAGACAGTAGAACTGCCACATGGTCCACCATGCATCCCACATAAACTAATGTGACTGGATATAATTTAAATAATAAAATACATATTTTTCTATAAGTTTAAATTTTTAGAATAAATATTATAGGAGCCTTACCAATAGTTCAAAATATGTAATATTTGATTAAATTTAAAAATGCAAGGTCAAGTCTTGAATTTCAGAAATGCTCCATCTCATAAAATATTTATTTAGAATAGGATAAAGTGTATAATTAAATTTCAAATTTAGAATCTTGACTTTGAGAATATGTGAAATTATTAATTTATTTTAAAAGGTTAAGGTGATAGAAAGAGATAAATTTATTATTTAAATTATATTATCACGTGAAGTATAGTGATAAATTCATGGCAACTTGGCAAGAGCTTGAATTATAATTTTAATTAATGCTTTTGTTTAGCATGTAACTTGATTACCTCTGAAGGAAAAGTACGAAAAAATGTTTGTGAGTGAGAAAACAGTTATCTCTACTCATTGTACTTCAAAAAAATAATTACATGCGTCGCGTGTTCAGTAATTATATACTTTTTTTCCTTGACAATTACGGACTTTCATTTCACTTTCAGAGACACAGAAGGGGTGCTGAATATAGTCGGGGTTCTAGGGCCGGTTACAAGGCAAAGAGGCTTTAACAAAAAAGTAAAAAAAACACCATGTAGCAGCTTATTATTATAACAAATTTTAACATAACATGTGAACAGTGGTTCTCTATTTTTAGAGAACCCTATTCACTTCACTATCTTAAAATATTAATATTATATTTTTTATTTTTTTTTCTTTTCTTCTCTCACACTCTCCTCTTTTTTATTTTCTTTTTATTTGGATCTCACGTTCTCCCTATTTTTTATTTTATTTTTTTCTTTTTCTTTCTTCCTCCCATACTTAAAAACAAATATTTAAAAATATAAATGTTAGAGAAAGAATAAAGAAATCTTTGAAAATAATATTTAAATAGAATAGTAAAAAATAGATAGTTAAAATAGAGAAGCTGCTAAAAAAAGTTGATAGTTAAAATAACTGGGCCGAAGGGCCCACACATCCTACCCGGGTCCACAGATTCCCACCTCTTATATTCCCATTCAATTGGTTGATGTGTTTACGGACTTTGGATTATTGTCTTTATTTTGGGCTCCGCGGATTTTGGATTATTGTCTTAATTTTGGGCTCTGCGGATTTTTCAATGCAAGCCAGAGTTGTTGCTTTGACCGGGGAATTACGAATGTGTGTTTTTCTTATTAGATTAGATCAGATAAGGAATACGTCCCTTTAAGTTTGGTAATATAGAAGAACTGAGCAATGCTTCTTGGGTTGGAACTTGGGGCTCAAAATTCACAAAAATTTATATGGTCCCGTCTGCGGGCGGAAAATCTTGCAAAGGATTCCAACCAACAGAAAACAACATGCATAAAATCAACTAATTTGATCGGAAGAGCCTAAAGGTAGACTAAACAACGAGCTAAAATTAGAAAGAGAGTAGGGGCATTAAATAGATTAAACCGCTGAACTTGAGCAGGACTTCATTAAACATGAATATTAGGAATAACAAAGACATGTCACGAAGTTTTTTATGCCAACTAAAATACATCTACATCTAGCATCATGGAGTGAAAGGTGCCGGCTTCTTCCATTGAAACTTAAGTCGTGGGGCCCTAGAACTTGACAGAAACTCGACTCTCCGGCCTTTGATTGGCTGATCTCATGTAATAGGTCATATGAGAACAAAACCCCTGAAGAAATAAGCCTTCAGAATATAAAAGATCGACCATGCTGGCCAAAGTCTAATCAAACTGTATAAAGCTGCAGTAAACATGTTCAAGTGTAGCTAATAGTTGGAATTCACCAACTAATGCAAATCTTAAGCATGAGAACTTGGTTAGGAATATGCTTCATTATTGTAGTATTTTAGGTGTTAGAACTTCCACATTGGATAGAGTTGCTTTTGTCTTTTGGTTAGTGGTACAATTACTTATGCATTGGAAATTTGTTGGTCGCTATGCGCAAAGTCAATATAAATTGGTTTCAGATTAATTAGTAACTAACTTCCAATCGTTAGAATAGGATTTGAACATACAAAGTCGGCTTTATGGTAAGTTTAGCTTGTTTCCTGGTACCAATTATCACTCATGCAAGAGATTAACTTGGTTCAATCCACTGGATATATGGACTAAGAAGAGATCTTGGGTTATCAGATGTGACAAGGGCCTTCCGAGTGGTTGTCATCTTATTCTAGGAAATGAAGAAATCCTGCTTATTTTGAAAAGTACAAATAAAAACAGAGGAGAAGTCTGTTGCACAAAAGAGATACTATATGTACAGATAAATGCTCAAAAAATGGGGTCAGACAGAATGAGACGATGTAGAATGCAGGAAGATGGAGACAATCATATATCTATCTTGCTAATCGAGGTTCCACGTCATCAGGTATGACAATTTTGATACTCAAGCTTCAGTGACTGGATTTGTTATCGAAAAAATGCTTATTTGTTTCCAAAACAGTTTGAGAAACCCATGATCAGCAACCTATGGCAGCTATCCACCGAGGCTTTCAGAATCATCATCTGACGCCAGCAACAGCTAAGAATCTATTGCAGTTTGCATCACTCTGTCAGTTTCCTTTACCTGCATTTTAGGATAGTTAAAATCAGTGTGCATGAACAATGGCATAAGATGCTGAACAGTATTTACATAGAGTTATTTCTCAGAGGGATTAGGACACTGTTAAGAGAGGAAAGCCCTATTTTTCCCTTTAAATTGCCTCAGGAAGCACCTCACCATGTTAGCCACCCCTTTTTAGCCACTGAAGACACCTAGGTAGAAAGCAAATCATTCTCAAACCTTATATATTTCCCAAGTCAAGGACACGCGTTTCATGTAGACAAGGCTCCTAGAGGGTAAGTTCTCTATCCACTGTACGTTTAAGAGAAGAAAAATAAAAAACAAAAAAGGAAGTTGCACAGTTAACAGTTTGAATGTAGTAAAATTTCCTCCAACTTTAGCTTGGGTTTAAAATTTTGACCTGCTAATGCAAGCAACAAGATCAGGTAAGTCAGCTACATCCTCTGAACAATTTCATCATTATATATCAAGGGGGGAAAATCGAGAACAATTTCCATTGACAATGCTTTGGATTGAAGTCGTTTACCTTGTTTGAGGCGCATGGCAGTCGGAGCCTGCAGGACATATCCTTGGAAGAGCTTCAACAAATCTGAATCACCTAGTTTGAATATGTGATACCGCTCTCCTTCAATACGATACCGTAAACGGACAGTAGTTACTTTCTTGACTTTCCAAAAATCTCGGCCACCCGGTTGCAAACCCAGCACAAATTCTGCCTCCATATCATATAAGTCCAGTGTACTGAGGCTTTTAAGGTGCTGGATCCCAAAGGGTAACTCCTTCAGCTGCGGGCATGGTCCGATTTCCAGTTCCTCAAGAAGAGGCAATGCTCCTCTGTCTATTTTCAGCATCCTTAACCCATCCAACTTTCGAAGTCTGAGCTTCTTGAGTTTTTGAAAGCTACCTTCCTCGAAATGCAGTTCTTCCCCATCAAAGCCTTGATAGAGGTAAAGAACACTTAAATTAGGTAGAGCCTGGAGGCGTTTGAGTGGATCTTCCACTAACCTTGAGAACTTCAGAACTAATGTGGCCAGATTCTGAAGCTCGGAATCCAGTTGGGTAACTTCTCTAGCCGCCCCTCCATCGTTACAATCCCTAAAAACTGAGGCGGAGATGAAATGGATTGTAAATCCAGAACCTCATCCTCGGTGATTGAACTTGCAAACAAGTACCTAAGGTGGTCCATATTCTGCAGGGAGGCACACAGAGCCCTCCCATCTTCTGCAGTCAACTTTGAAACGCCCAACACCCTCAACTGCCGCAATTGTCCCAGCTCCTTGAAAAGACCAGCTCCATGATGATTTGCCTCCAAAAGCGTTAGCGTTTGCAAGTCCTTCAGACATCCAATCCCCCGGTGTATCTTCACTCCTTTCATTGACTGCAAACTGGTTTCCATTTCCAAGTCATAATAATGGGCCAAAAGATGTCTCAGCTTATGAAGCCGAAATATCTCGACTGGTAGCTCCCGCACTGGGGTTTCATTAATACTTAACGTCTGTAGGTTCTGCAGCCTACCCACCGACTTCGGAAGTACCTTCACTTTTGTCCTCCTCAAACAGAGGTGTTTTAAGTGGAATAAATCCCCCACCTCTTCAGGAAGATGATCGATTAGACAATCTTCAAATTCAACAAGTTTCAAAAGCTTGAACTTTGTGAACAATTTAACAGTTAACGATCTGGGCATTTCATTCATGCTGAAAAAGAAAATAGAACGAACCCGAGAACACTCCAAGGCCTGTAAATCATTTTCTCCAACGTCGTGGATTGATAGGCAACGACTACTTCCATTGAAAGTTGAGTCGTTGTCTTCCAGAAAGTGACAGAAATTCGACTCTCCAGCTTTTGATAGGGTGATTTCACGCAAAAGATCGTGGATTCTGTACTTTCGGAGTACGTCATAATCTAGCTCTCCGAATGCCGGTTGAACCAAGTTTCTTTGGACGAGCTCCATTAAGTATTCTTCCGCAATCTGTTCCAGTTGTTTGCCCTTCTTTCCTTTAATAAAGCCCTCAGTTACCCATAGCCGGAATAGTCTTGAATCAGCAATTGAGTAGTCCTCTGGAAAGACACCAAAGTACAGGAAGCAAGGCTTGAGGTAGCAAGGCAAATCATTATAACTGAGAGAGAGAATGTTCGTAATACTTGTAAGGTGGGGATTACTTTCTAGCTCGGAGCTGAGGCTGTCATGCAACTTTTGCCACTCGAGGGGAACCTTCTCCTTGGTGGACAGAAGACCGCCTACGGCCACAATTGCAAGAGGCAGGCCTTCGCATTTTCTCACTATGTCGAGCGACAACCCCATTAACTCTCCAGGACAACACCCTTGAAACTGTTCGGACTGAAATGCTTTTCTGCAGAACAATTCCCAAGCTTTTTCTTGAGGCAGAGGTTGTACCTTGTAAACTAGATCCAGTGAAGATTCTTTACAGGAAACGCCAACGTGATCGTTCCGTGTTGTGATGATTATCCTGCTGCCTCTGTTATTCCGTGGCAATGAATGTTTCACCACTTCCCAGAACTCTATCTTCCAGACATCGTCAAAAACCACGAGACACCTCTCCTGTTGCAAATATTGCCTCAGCTGGCTAATTAGTGCGATCTCGTCTACCATCTCTAGATACGTCGGAGCCACGGTCTCTTGTGCCTGGTAGAGCTGCTTTGACATGGCCATGAGTATCTTCTGCATGTTGTATGACTGAGAGACAGTGATCCAAACACGGCAGTCAAACCATCCCTTCACTGCTTCATTCTCATAGACTTTCCTCGCAAGAGTGGTCTTACCAATACCACCCATGCCCACTATAGAAATCACCGACCGGCGAGTCGCTCCCGATACCAACCAGCTTACTAGTTCATCCCTCGTAGACTCGATACCCACAACTTCACCTTCCTCAACGAAAAGGGAACCGACACGAGGGTCATGCCATGATTCATCATTCATTGCACCGCCACTTGATTCTGGTTGTGATGAAGTAAAGCCATATCTTTCCCTACGTTCCTTGATTTCGCCAACCGATAATTTGATATCCTGAATCTTGACGGCTACCTCATGACGCGGTTTCAATTTCGTCATCAAGCGACCAGTTTTCCGGAGGAAAGAAGGGAAACCATCCTGATCACGACGACGCTGTGCGACGTGAAGAATGTACTCATCTACAACATCTTCAATACGATAGGCTACATCCCTCACCTGTTTCACCCACGCTTTCACCCCATAGCGGACATCGCCTTTCCCTACTCTTCCTTCTGCGTCCTTCAGAAAACACTCAATGCTCTCCAGTTCATCTTTAATACTCTCGACTTCCTTGTGGACACCCCTTAGTAGTTTAGATTCGTGAGCGAGAGACTCGATTAACTTGTTGATGACAAGGGTCACGGCTATATCTGTCATTGTTCCCTCTCCGAATCTAACCTGGTGAACAATATTGATCACACCCTTAGCAAAGAATATTTCTGCTTTGGAGTTTACGGTGATATGCATGCATTACCACATATGTACGAACTCATACTAGCTAAGATAGCAGTTTTCCTATCGATCGGCAGGTGATCAGTAAGAGCCAAGTCAAGTCGTAGTTCTTCCCTGGAGATCCACTACGTACCTTGGCAATTTTTTTCGTTTACGGCAGTTAATCTAGACTAATTAGTACTAAAATAAGTATTTAAAAGTAGAATCAGTACTAAAAGTCGGTTGAAAACTTGAACATTCTTTTTTTGAACATTCACTCGAGGGTAATGTATCAGATTTGCAAGAGGCCTATGAGGATGATGGTGCACCCTTAGATAGCTACCAGCCTACCTCATTGGGAAAGTGCATGGCAGCTGAGTCCATTGGGAAGGTAATTAATGGTATCTTTGACGCTTATTATGATGTTCTTCGAAAGAGAAATAACAATCTACTTAAGATTTCTGATCATGAGATGAGTGTCAACGATGTGGGTCACAGCAAAAGAAAAGAACAAGATTAACGTAGAAATAAAGAAACCATGGGAGATTGGCGCGCGACAAGACGAGGGAGAGGCTGAGAGCAGTTGGAATTTTGACCCAGAAACCAAAATGCACGTGCTAGATTAACGAGGGGTTGGCGACAAGAGATCATAACACATACCTTAATTAATAAGCTGTTGCTATTCTGCCAACCCATCTTTTTTATTGCAAGCCTTATAAATTATATCAAATCACTGTTCAAAATGTCGAAAAAAAATATACAAGATTGACTCTCAAAACCTCATAGGTGCTATCAACTATTTGAAGCCACGCTCCGAGCCTTTAGTTAGGTGAGGTGCAAGTGGGTAAGTTAGTTTGGACACCCAGTTTAAAAAAAGGCGAAATTACATCGGGGGCCTTTGTGGTATCACAAAATTGCAATTAAGTCTTTGATGTAACGATTTAGACATTTGACTCCCTGAGGTATTGGTTTTTTAAAAAACAAGCCCATCCGTCTATTTCCGTCCCAACACGTTAATGGCAATCCCCCGTTAAGCCTATCACGTCGCGTCACATGTCCTGTCTTGCTTAATTCAGTCTGCACGGCTGGGTTGTCCTGGTCGGTCAGTCTATCTGGCCACTGGTCGATCGGTCTTCCCTGTCCCTGCTCGGTCAATATTACTAGTCGGTCGATCGGCCTGCCCTGATGATCAGCAGCGCATTGGTCGAACAGAACATGTGGCGCGACGTGAAATTGACATTAACGTGTTGGGACGGATGAACTTTTTTTAAAAAAAATCAATACCTCAGGAGTCAAATGTTTAAATCGTTACCTCAGGGGCTTAATTGCAACTTTGTGATATAATAGGAGCCCCAGGTGCAGTTTCGCCTCAAAAAAATTACAAGATACACTCATGAGGTAAAATGTACAGACGTTCGTTCTGGATAGCCCACTTGGCAAGTAGATATACTTGCCTTTAGAAATCCATTAATGGCTTAATGGAATCGAGGAATTAATGTATTAATGGTGGAATGGAAGCCGCATGTTAAAGACTTTAATCTTCAAGTGAGTCAAACCCAATGCATCACATACTTTGTTCATAATTTCCTGAGACGACAAAGACGATGACAATGGTTGTGGCTTTGACCCTGTCTGCGGTCTACAGATTCGGTGCCCAATTGAATAGAGTGGGCTTTGAATTTCTCTTCTGCTGTCAATCGGTTCTTCCTCTAGATATCAGTCAGCACCTGATCACCTTGGTAGTCAATCTTGCTTGTTTAAAAATAATCAGGTGTGATTATGTCTCTTCCATCCATACAATCACCGACATAACCTGTTAGGTTAGAGGCTCATTAAAATAACCGTTGCTTTGATTCCTAGTATTTTAACGCGCGCCATTCTTTTTGACTAAAGGTTTGTCGTTGAGCTAGCTATTGTTGACAACTAGTCAGCTATGTCATCATAAACGGGTTCTTCTCTGTCTTTCGAGAATTTCGATGCATGTAATTTAGAACAGGAGAAAGTCACCAAAAAAAAAAATTATAATACTTTTTCTTTTGTTTTTTAAATCTTTACTTCTAATCTCTCCACCATCACTCAAATATCATTGTCTTCAAACTGTTAAAATGCAGTAACGTTCGCCTTATAATCATATCATACGATTTAAAATGTACAGAAAACAAAAAATGTTGCAAAATATAACATGAAAAATAATAATGAACTTTGATAATTTAAAAGGTAAATATTATGAAATTAGTAGTTTAGATATGTAAATAACATTTATTATAATAGTTAAGAGATGAAAAGTAATAATTTTTTTTTTTTTTTTTTTTTATAGTTGTGTAGTGATATCAGCGAGAGTGGAGAGTTCACAGAGGAATAATCCTTTACGCAGGATCTCTCCATCATCAGTGGTGGACACAGGAGGTATCGAACTTGGACGTCTGCCACCCATTATTTAGCCCAAAACAAATTTTTATGTGTGTGTATTTTTTCATAAGTTAGTTTGGGCCCGACACCCATTAGGCCTAGGCCATATGAGGAACAAAGCTAGTGAATGGGTGGAAAAAATACACACACATAAAAAAATTTGTTTTGGCTAAATAATGGGTGGCAGACGTCCAAGTTCGATACCTCCTGTGTCCACCACTGATGATGGAGAGATCCTGCGTAAAGGATTATTCCTCTGTGAACTCTCCACTCTCGCTGATATCACTACACAACTATAAAAAAAAAAAAAAAAAAAAATTATTACTTTTCATCTCTTAACTATTATAATAAATGTTATTTACATATCTAAACTACTAATTTCATAATATTTACCTTTTAAATTATCAAAGTTCATTATTATTTTTCATGTTATATTTTGCAACATTTTTTGTTTTCTGTACATTTTAAATCGTATGATATGATTATAAGGCGAACGTTACTGCATTTTAACAGTTTGAAGACAATGATATTTGAGTGATGGTGGAGAGATTAGAAGTAAAGATTTAAAAAACAAAAGAAAAAGTATTATAATTTTTTTTTTTGGTGACTTTCTCCTGTTCTAAATTACATGCATCGAAATTCTCGAAAGACAGAGAAGAACCCGTTTATGATGACATAGCTGACTAGTTGTCAACAATAGCTAGCTCAACGACAAACCTTTAGTCAAAAAGAATGGCGCGCGTTAAAATACTAGGAATCAAAGCAACGGTTATTTTAATGAGCCTCTAACCTAACAGGTTATGTCGGTGATTGTATGGATGGAAGAGACATAATCACACCTGATTATTTTTAAACAAGCAAGATTGACTACCAAGGTGATCAGGTGCTGACTGATATCTAGAGGAAGAACCGATTGACAGCAGAAGAGAAATTCAAAGCCCACTCTATTCAATTGGGCACCGAATCTGTAGACCGCAGACAGGGTCAAAGCCACAACCATTGTCATCGTCTTTGTCGTCTCAGGAAATTATGAACAAAGTATGTGATGCATTGGGTTTGACTCACTTGAAGATTAAAGTCTTTAACATGCGGCTTCCATTCCACCATTAATACATTAATTCCTCGATTCCATTAAGCCATTAATGGATTTCTAAAGGCAAGTATATCTACTTGCCAAGTGGGCTATCCAGAACGAACGTCTGTACATTTTACCTCATGAGTGTATCTTGTAATTTTTTTGAGGCGAAACTGCACCTGGGGCTCCTATTATATCACAAAGTTGCAATTAAGCCCCTGAGGTAACGATTTAACATTTGACTCTCTGAGGTATTGATTTTTTTTAAAAAAAGTTCATCCGTCCCAACACGTTAATGTCAATTTCACGTCGCGCCACATGTTCTGTTCGACCAATGCGCTGCTGATCATCAGGGCAGGCCGATCGACCGACTAGTAATATTGACCGAGCAGGGACAGGGAAGACCGATCGACCAGTGGCCAGATAGACTGACCGACCAGGACAACCCAGCCGTGCAGACTGAATTAAGCAAGACAGGACATGTGACGCGACGTGATAGGCTTAACGGGGGATTGCCATTAACGTGTTGGGACGGAAATAGACGGATGGGCTTGTTTTTTAAAAAACCAATACCTCAGGGAGTCAAATGTCTAAATCGTTACATCAAAGACTTAATTGCAATTTTGTGATACCACAAAGGCCCCCGATGTAATTTCGCCTTTTTTTAAACTGGGTGTCCAAACTAACTTACCCACTTGCACCTCACCTAACTAAAGGCTCGGAGCGTGGCTTCAAATAGTTGATAGCACCTATGAGGTTTTGAGAGTCAATCTTGTATATTTTTTTTCGACATTTTGAACAGTGATTTGATATAATTTATAAGGCTTGCAATAAAAAAGATGGGTTGGCAGAATAGCAACAGCTTATTAATTAAGGTATGTGTTATGATCTCTTGTCGCCAACCCCTCGTTAATCTAGCACGTGCATTTTGGTTTCTGGGTCAAAATTCCAACTGCTCTCAGCCTCTCCCTCGTCTTGTCGCGCGCCAATCTCCCATGGTTTCTTTATTTCTACGTTAATCTTGTTCTTTTCTTTTGCTGTGACCCACATCGTTGACACTCATCTCATGATCAGAAATCTTAAGTAGATTGTTATTTCTCTTTCGAAGAACATCATAATAAGCGTCAAAGATACCATTAATTACCTTCCCAATGGACTCAGCTGCCATGCACTTTCCCAATGAGGTAGGCTGGTAGCTATCTAAGGGTGCACCATCATCCTCATAGGCCTCTTGCAAATCTGATACATTACCCTCGAGTGAATGTTCAAAAAAAGAATGTTCAAGTTTTCAACCGACTTTTAGTACTGATTCTACTTTTAAATACTTATTTTAGTACTAATTAGTCTAGATTAACTGCCGTAAACGAAAAAAATTGCCAAGGTACGTAGTGGATCTCCAGGGAAGAACTACGACTTGACTTGGCTCTTACTGATCACCTGCCGATCGATAGGAAAACTGCTATCTTAGCTAGTATGAGTTCGTACATATGTGGTAATGCATGCATATCACCGTAAACTCCAAAGCAGAAATATTCTTTGCTAAGGGTGTGATCAATATTGTTCACCAGGTTAGATTCGGAGAGGGAACAATGACAGATATAGCCGTGACCCTTGTCATCAACAAGTTAATCGAGTCTCTCGCTCACGAATCTAAACTACTAAGGGGTGTCCACAAGGAAGTCGAGA
Source organism: Morella rubra (assembly GCA_003952965.2). Lineage (NCBI taxonomy): Eukaryota > Viridiplantae > Streptophyta > Magnoliopsida > Fagales > Myricaceae > Morella > Morella rubra. The sequence goes on along the minus strand of CM025850.1, from coordinate 4,519,854 downwards.
GTATTAAAGATGAACTGGAGAGCATTGAGTGTTTTCTGAAGGACGCAGAAGGAAGAGTAGGGAAAGGCGATGTCCGCTATGGGGTGAAAGCGTGGGTGAAACAGGTGAGGGATGTAGCCTATCGTATTGAAGATGTTGTAGATGAGTACATTCTTCACGTCGCACAGCGTCGTCGTGATCAGGATGGTTTCCCTTCTTTCCTCCGGAAAACTGGTCGCTTGATGACGAAATTGAAACCGCGTCATGAGGTAGCCGTCAAGATTCAGGATATCAAATTATCGGTTGGCGAAATCAAGGAACGTAGGGAAAGATATGGCTTTACTTCATCACAACCAGAATCAAGTGGCGGTGCAATGAATGATGAATCATGGCATGACCCTCGTGTCGGTTCCCTTTTCGTTGAGGAAGGTGAAGTTGTGGGTATCGAGTCTACGAGGGATGAACTAGTAAGCTGGTTGGTATCGGGAGCGACTCGCCGGTCGGTGATTTCTATAGTGGGCATGGGTGGTATTGGTAAGACCACTCTTGCGAGGAAAGTCTATGAGAATGAAGCAGTGAAGGGATGGTTTGACTGCCGTGTTTGGATCACTGTCTCTCAGTCATACAACATGCAGAAGATACTCATGGCCATGTCAAAGCAGCTCTACCAGGCACAAGAGACCGTGGCTCCGACGTATCTAGAGATGGTAGACGAGATCGCACTAATTAGCCAGCTGAGGCAATATTTGCAACAGGAGAGGTGTCTCGTGGTTTTTGACGATGTCTGGAAGATAGAGTTCTGGGAAGTGGTGAAACATTCATTGCCACGGAATAACAGAGGCAGCAGGATAATCATCACAACACGGAACGATCACGTTGGCGTTTCCTGTAAAGAATCTTCACTGGATCTAGTTTACAAGGTACAACCTCTGCCTCAAGAAAAAGCTTGGGAATTGTTCTGCAGAAAAGCATTTCAGTCCGAACAGTTTCAAGGGTGTTGTCCTGGAGAGTTAATGGGGTTGTCGCTCGACATAGTGAGAAAATGCGAAGGCCTGCCTCTTGCAATTGTGGCCGTAGGCGGTCTTCTGTCCACCAAGGAGAAGGTTCCCCTGGAGTGGCAAAAGTTGCACGACAGCCTCAGCTCCGAGCTAGAAAGTAATCCCCACCTTACAAGTATTACGAACATTCTCTCTCTCAGTTATAATGATTTGCCTTGCTACCTCAAGCCTTGCTTCCTGTACTTTGGTGTCTTTCCAGAGGACTACTCAATTGCTGATTCAAGACTATTCCGGCTATGGGTAACTGAGGGCTTTATTAAAGGAAAGAAGGGCAAACAACTGGAACAGATTGCGGAAGAATACTTAATGGAGCTCGTCCAAAGAAACTTGGTTCAACCGGCATTCGGAGAGCTAGATTATGACGTACTCCGAAAGTACAGAATCCACGATCTTTTGCGTGAAATCACCCTATCAAAAGCTGGAGAGTCGAATTTCTGTCACTTTCTGGAAGACAACGACTCAACTTTCAATGGAAGTAGTCGTTGCCTATCAATCCACGACGTTGGAGAAAATGATTTACAGGCCTTGGAGTGTTCTCGGGTTCGTTCTATTTTCTTTTTCAGCATGAATGAAATGCCCAGATCGTTAACTGTTAAATTGTTCACAAAGTTCAAGCTTTTGAAACTTGTTGAATTTGAAGATTGTCTAATCGATCATCTTCCTGAAGAGGTGGGGGATTTATTCCACTTAAAACACCTCTGTTTGAGGAGGACAAAAGTGAAGGTACTTCCGAAGTCGGTGGGTAGGCTGCAGAACCTACAGACGTTAAGTATTAATGAAACCCCAGTGCGGGAGCTACCAGTCGAGATATTTCGGCTTCATAAGCTGAGACATCTTTTGGCCCATTATTATGACTTGGAAATGGAAACCAGTTTGCAGTCAATGAAAGGAGTGAAGATACACCGGGGGATTGGATGTCTGAAGGACTTGCAAACGCTAACGCTTTTGGAGGCAAATCATCATGGAGCTGGTCTTTTCAAGGAGCTGGGACAATTGCGGCAGTTGAGGGTGTTGGGCGTTTCAAAGTTGACTGCAGAAGATGGGAGGGCTCTGTGTGCCTCCCTGCAGAATATGGACCACCTTAGGTACTTGTTTGCAAGTTCAATCACCGAGGATGAGGTTCTGGATTTACAATCCATTTCATCTCCGCCTCAGTTTTTAGGGATTGTAACGATGGAGGGGCGGCTAGAGAAGTTACCCAACTGGATTCCCGAGCTTCAGAATCTGGCCACATTAGTTCTGAAGTTCTCAAGGTTAGTGGAAGATCCACTCAAACGCCTCCAGGCTCTACCTAATTTAAGTGTTCTTTACCTCTATCAAGGCTTTGATGGGGAAGAACTGCATTTCGAGGAAGGTAGCTTTCAAAAACTCAAGAAGCTCAGACTTCGAAAGTTGGATGGGTTAAGGATGCTGAAAATAGACAGAGGAGCATTGCCTCTTCTTGAGGAACTGGAAATCGGACCATGCCCGCAGCTGAAGGAGTTACCCTCTGGGATCCAGCACCTTAAAAGCCTCAGTACACTGGACTTATATGATATGGAGGCAGAATTTGTGCTGGGTTTGCAACCGGGTGGCCGAGATTTTTGGAAAGTCAAGAAAGTAACTACTGTCCGTTTACGGTATCGTATTGAAGGAGAGCGGTATCACATATTCAAACTAGGTGATTCAGATTTGTTGAAGCTCTTCCAAGGATATGTCCTGCAGGCTCCGACTGCCATGCGCCTCAAACAAGGTAAACGACTTCAATCCAAAGCATTGTCAATGGAAATTGTTCTCGATTTTCCCCCCTTGATATATAATGATGAAATTGTTCAGAGGATGTAGCTGACTTACCTGATCTTGTTGCTTGCATTAGCAGGTCAAAATTTTAAACCCAAGCTAAAGTTGGAGGAAATTTTACTACATTCAAACTGTTAACTGTGCAACTTCCTTTTTTGTTTTTTATTTTTCTTCTCTTAAACGTACAGTGGATAGAGAACTTACCCTCTAGGAGCCTTGTCTACATGAAACGCGTGTCCTTGACTTGGGAAATATATAAGGTTTGAGAATGATTTGCTTTCTACCTAGGTGTCTTCAGTGGCTAAAAAGGGGTGGCTAACATGGTGAGGTGCTTCCTGAGGCAATTTAAAGGGAAAAATAGGGCTTTCCTCTCTTAACAGTGTCCTAATCCCTCTGAGAAATAACTCTATGTAAATACTGTTCAGCATCTTATGCCATTGTTCATGCACACTGATTTTAACTATCCTAAAATGCAGGTAAAGGAAACTGACAGAGTGATGCAAACTGCAATAGATTCTTAGCTGTTGCTGGCGTCAGATGATGATTCTGAAAGCCTCGGTGGATAGCTGCCATAGGTTGCTGATCATGGGTTTCTCAAACTGTTTTGGAAACAAATAAGCATTTTTTCGATAACAAATCCAGTCACTGAAGCTTGAGTATCAAAATTGTCATACCTGATGACGTGGAACCTCGATTAGCAAGATAGATATATGATTGTCTCCATCTTCCTGCATTCTACATCGTCTCATTCTGTCTGACCCCATTTTTTGAGCATTTATCTGTACATATAGTATCTCTTTTGTGCAACAGACTTCTCCTCTGTTTTTATTTGTACTTTTCAAAATAAGCAGGATTTCTTCATTTCCTAGAATAAGATGACAACCACTCGGAAGGCCCTTGTCACATCTGATAACCCAAGATCTCTTCTTAGTCCATATATCCAGTGGATTGAACCAAGTTAATCTCTTGCATGAGTGATAATTGGTACCAGGAAACAAGCTAAACTTACCATAAAGCCGACTTTGTATGTTCAAATCCTATTCTAACGATTGGAAGTTAGTTACTAATTAATCTGAAACCAATTTATATTGACTTTGCGCATAGCGACCAACAAATTTCCAATGCATAAGTAATTGTACCACTAACCAAAAGACAAAAGCAACTCTATCCAATGTGGAAGTTCTAACACCTAAAATACTACAATAATGAAGCATATTCCTAACCAAGTTCTCATGCTTAAGATTTGCATTAGTTGGTGAATTCCAACTATTAGCTACACTTGAACATGTTTACTGCAGCTTTATACAGTTTGATTAGACTTTGGCCAGCATGGTCGATCTTTTATATTCTGAAGGCTTATTTCTTCAGGGGTTTTGTTCTCATATGACCTATTACATGAGATCAGCCAATCAAAGGCCGGAGAGTCGAGTTTCTGTCAAGTTCTAGGGCCCCACGACTTAAGTTTCAATGGAAGAAGCCGGCACCTTTCACTCCATGATGCTAGATGTAGATGTATTTTAGTTGGCATAAAAAACTTCGTGACATGTCTTTGTTATTCCTAATATTCATGTTTAATGAAGTCCTGCTCAAGTTCAGCGGTTTAATCTATTTAATGCCCCTACTTCTCTTTCTAATTTTAGCTCGTTGTTTAGTCTACCTTTAGGCTCTTCCGATCAAATTAGTTGATTTTATGCATGTTGTTTTCTGTTGGTTGGAATCCTTTGCAAGATTTTCCGCCCGCAGACGGGACCATATAAATTTTTGTGAATTTTGAGCCCCAAGTTCCAACCCAAGAAGCATTGCTCAGTTCTTCTATATTACCAAACTTAAAGGGACGTATTCCTTATCTGATCTAATCTAATAAGAAAAACACACATTCGTAATTCCCCGGTCAAAGCAACAACTCTGGCTTGCATTGAAAAATCCGCAGAGCCCAAAATTAAGATAATAATCCAAAATCCGCGGAGCCCAAAATAAAGACAATAATCCAAAGTCCGTAAACACATCAACCAATTGAATGGGAATATAAGAGGTGGGAATCTGTGGACCCGGGTAGGATGTGTGGGCCCTTCGGCCCAGTTATTACTATCCTTTAAGACCTGCTGGTTTATGGGCCCTTTGGGCCTTTTTCTATGATGTAATAGACTTTATAGCCTCTTTGCCTTGTAACCGGCCCTAGAACCCCGACTATATTCAGCACCCCTTCTGTGTCTCTGAAAGTTGAAATGAAAGTCCGTAATTGTCAAGGAAAAAAAGTATATAATTACTGAACGACGCGACGCATGTAATTATTTTTTTGAAGTACAATGAGTAGAGATAACTGTTTTCTCACTCACAAACATTTTTTCGTACTTTTCCTTCAGAGGTAATCAAGTTACATGCTAAACAAAAGCATTAATTAAAATTATAATTCAAGCTCTTGCCAAGTTGCCATGAATTTGTCACTATACTTCACGTGATAATATAATTTAAATAATAAATTTATCTCTTTCTATCACCTTAACCTTTTAAAATAAATTAATAATTTCACATATTCTCAAAGTCAAGATTCTAAATTTGAAATTTAATTATACACTTTATCCTATTCTAAATAAATATTTTATGAGATGGAGCATTTCTGAAATTCAAGACTTGACCTTGCATTTTTAAATTTAATCAAATATTACATATTTTGAACTATTGGTAAGGCTCCTATAATATTTATTCTAAAAATTTAAACTTATAAAAAGATATGTATTTTATTATTTAAATTATATCCAGTCACATTAGTGGGATGCATGGTGGACCATGTGGCAGTTCTACTGTCTACACGCAGCAAAAAACTAAGCCACATCTGATGTTTTGTGGTGGTTTACAGGCCTTTTTCTTATATATATATATATATATATATATATTAATATAACCCTCTGATCAATGTATCGTTAAATTTTGCTCTATATTGATTGATCTCAAAATTATGTTATTTTAGTTGTAACCATGACTGGCGGAGTTAGGATTTAATCTTTGGTAGGGGGAACTAATTTTTTTTTTACCTAAAGAATATTATTTCAAATACTTCTTAAAAAAAAATTACAAATGTTAGTCAAGATTTACAATGAAGATATTATCAAACATGTCTATAACATAGCACTCATCTTTCATAAGTGTAAAAAGGGGTTAAAAGGACTCATAGAAGGTGCGGAGAAAATTATATATGATGCGTGTGCAAAATATATTTATAATTTTTTAAAAAAAAATAAATCTATCTATTAAGCTCTAAGAAAATTTGTAAGTTCTTATATTTGGAACCAAATTTTGAATTTCAATATTCAAAAACTCATTTAAAAATCATTTGTTATAATAAAATGACATAAATGCACTCATAACTCCTTTGATATAAAAAATTTATAGATTAGTCCACGAGGTAAAGAAAGTTGCGAATTAGTCCATATGGTAAAGTTTTCGTTAAAAATACGTCATTCTGTCTATTTTTATCTCTTTTACTAACAATATATGCTAGTAAACTACGTAGTCTATTTGGGTATGTAGCACTCTGTGGTCAGTGTTGACTAGCATATACTGTTTGTAAAAGAAACGGGGATGGACGTGTTTTTGACGAAACTTTATTAAATGGACTAATTTTCAACTTCTTTTTATTTCAGTTAATAATTTAGAATTTTATGTTACTGTCCTTATGGTGCATTTAAGAAAATTATAAATTAGTCCCTAAGGTAAAGAAAGTTACAAATTAGTCTATGTAGTAAGGTTTTCGTTAAAAACACGCTGTCTATCTTTGTCTTTTTTACTAACGGCATATGCTAGTAAACTATGGAGCTATTTGAGCACATAGCACTTATGGTTAGCATATGTCATCAATGAAAGAGGTGAGGATGGACAAAATGACGTGTTTTTTACGAATACTTTACTGCATTTTCTAATTTGTAACTTTCTTTACTTTATAGACTAATTTAAAATTTTCTTATACCACAGGAACTGTGGGTGCATTTATGTATAATAAAATTCTTTAACTAAAGAGTTTAATTATTTTTTGGGAGCCCAAATAATTTTTTATATATGAAATATAACTTCTTTTTTTAAAAAAAAAAATCAAGGAAAAAGTATGATTTATAAATTTAAGGCGTAAAAATAGAAACTTTTAGAATTTTTTAAATAGACCAAAGGGAGGAGGGATTTCCAAAATGTTAAGAGGTCAAAGGTCAAAAGATTGACCATGAGATCAGGTTTTGTAAAATTCTTTGGGTGGTGGTGGGGGCAGTGACCCCTGCTGGCCGTCCCGGCCTCCGCCTCCGCCCCTTGGACCCCATCTATCCAAAGCCCTTCCGTGGCAAAATTATGTTATGTTAGCTTGAATTAATTAACTTAAGACTTGGGCTAAAGTAAAACGGGATAGGGATTAGGGAGACTAGACGTAGCTTTTTTCTTCTTTCTAAATTTAGGAAAAAAGGGCTACGTCTATTGGGCAGGGGTCAGAGCAAAGGGGAGGTAAAAAGTCGTCCTTGTCTCTAGAATTTTCAAAAGAACTCTATTAAGAGTTTTTTTTTCTTTTTTTTGTTGAAAAACTCTATTAAGAGTTAAGACGGTCAACTAAGCTAACTTCTACTTCTTTTTCTACCCTAGTAGACGTAGCCCCCTTTTTTTTTATAATTATTTTGAAAATTCTAAATAGAGAAGGATGGCTTTTTCCTCCCCTTGCTCTTGACCTTCTCTTAGTCTCATCTGGGTCATGGGCAGGATGAAGTCAGAATTGAACGTTAGGGGTCAATTACACATAAATAATTTTTAGGGGTAAGAAATTAAGAATACAAAAAAATTAGAGAAAATCTTTTAAAAAAAAAATTTTATTATTAGAGAAAAAAAATTCTGAAAGAATTTTGTGGAGCTAGGGAGCCATGGCGCTCCGCAAGCCCCCTAGCTTTGGCTTCTGTAGCCATAGCCCCCAAACAACCCTGGCTTGCATTGAAAAATCCGCAGAGCCCAAAATTAAGACAATAATCCAAAGTCCGTAAACATATCAACCAATTGAATGGGAATATAAGAGGTGAGTATCTGTGGACCCCGGTAGGATGTGTGGGCCCTTCGGCCCATTTATTACTATTCTTTAATGCGACGCATGTAATTATTTTTTTGACGTACAATGAGTAGAAATAAGTGTTTTTTTACATACTTTTCCTTCAGAGGCAATCAAGTTACATGCTAAACAAAAGCATTAATTAAAATTAGAGAAATTAGCATTTTAATCCCTAAATTTATACCACTTTTGCATTTAGGTCCTTCATTTTCAAACTTAAAATCAAACACCCTCATATTTTCGACCTTTGAAAAAAAAAACCCATCCGTCAGACTTCCCTCCATTCTCGAAACGGAAGCTCAAGCCACTTCGTTTATATGTCCACGTGGCAAGCAATAAACCACTTCACCTGCCGAACTGATTCCACGCTAGCCCTGGCTGCTGCAGCAAAAGTTCCCCTGGTTTCACTTTATGATTTCGAGCAAAGTCTGCCCAGTTAAGCTTTCCAAAACAGATTCCACTAACAGGTGAGGGTACTGGTCCCGATTGTTTTGGCTGCTGCTCCTCGCTTGAACCAACATCTTCACCAGGTTCAGAGGCGGAACCAGGCACTTAGTCTTCCACGTTATCATTTTGCTCAGCGAGACGCTTTTGTTTAGCATCATTCTCCATTCGCCTCTGCAACTCTAAAGTTTCTTCAAGTTTTCTTTCCACCTCCTCGAACTCAGCCCTAAGTTCCTCTTCCTGTTGATTCAGTTCATCTGTGCTTCCGAGAAGACCAATTAATCTCCAGTTTAATATCATTTCCACCATGAGCAGCAGGATGGCAACTGAAGCACAATACAGATGAAAATATTTAACTAGTTGGGAGCACAGATGGCCACGTATTTACACGAAGTACATGTGTTTTTAGCCTAAAGAAGGAAGAGTTCCAAAATGCAAGTATAATAAACAGACTTACGCTTGTTCCACATCTTCCTCAGGGAGGGGATGCTGCTCATCCACAGTTCCAGTTGCCTACGGTACAAGCAATTGTATGTTGTCAAGATATAAGTCTACATGATATATTTTGTCCCTTTTTTCGTCTTTAGCACCTCCTTTTTTAGTCTCCTCGGCATCAACAACAAGCTCTTGTAACAAGGCCTCTGTAGCAGCATCTGACTTCTCCTCTGCATCTTTGTCAACCAGATTCTTCAGGCGTGCCTAGAAAGAAGATATGACCCCAAAAACATTAAAAAACATAAGCAGTCAACATGGTAGAACATTGAAGAAAAAAGCCCAGAGACGCCCCAACGTACCTGCACTAACCTCCCGGCAAAGTGAACATCAATGACTGTTTTTACAACTCATTTGGAATTTTCTCGTTTTCACGCACTATAAACAACATCCATATACATGCTCGGTCGTTAAAAACGTTGTTATTTGACCTGGAAATTTCGATTCCAGGAGTAACGTGAATAACATGTGTACAGTGTGTCAAAGGTCGAAGTCACTTCCAGTACCGTGAGTAACGTGAATAACGTGCAATCCTCTGCAGAGCCATTCACCACCACCACAGCCTTCGTCACCTCCGAAGTCACTTCCAGAGCCTCTTCTCTCAGCTCGTGCGCCACCGTCGGTTCCAAAACGCCAAACTCCGACGTGATCTCCTCTGGAGCCTCCGGAGGAGGCATTGGATCATGCTGGTGGTCTCGATCGGAGCTGTGGTGGAACCGCAAAGAGGCAACGATGCCAATGATGATCCCGTTGATGTCGAGGTAGAGATATGGGGGCTTGAGCCAGGAGAGAGGCGAGACCCATAAGAGAGGCACGTGAGAGGCACAGAATTCCAACGCCAATGGCACAGAGAGCTTCAAAGCCAAACCCACGAACACCACACTCGTCAAAACGAGCAGAGCTTTTAGGGACAGCATCCATGCCATGGTGATTGTTGAGGGAGGGTACGAGGAGCTAGAAGACTGAGAGTGTCCTCGAAGGAGAGTGAAAGTGCAATACCGAGCGATGAATGAGTAGTGAGTTGAACGGAAGAAAAATACTAGACAAAAGAGCAGAGACGCGGTTTGTGGTGAAATTTGAGACGTTGGTTCTAAGAGAGCGAGGGAGGGACGGTTGAGATGGGTGTGGTGGGGGTGGCGTGTATGTGGGTTGGCAGGTGTGAAGTGAGTTCGTGGACGACGCCGTTTGTTCCTGAGCCATGTGGAAGATGAGTTGGCAGGTTACCTGGTTTATTACTTTGCCGCATGAACGTAAGGATGACGTGACTTGAGCTTCCGTTAATAAGATAGACGGAAGGTTGATGGGAGGACATTTTTGTCAAAGGTCGAAAATATAAGGATGTTAGATTTGAAAATAAAGGATCTAAATGCAAAAGTGCTATAAATCTAAAGATTAAAATGTCAAATTTTATAATTTAAGCTCTTGCCATGAATTTATCACTATTCCTCACGTGATAATATAATTTAAATAATGAATTTATCTCTTTTATCACCTTAACTTTTTAAAATAAATTAGTAATTTCACATATTCTCAAAGTCAAGAGTATAAATTCATAATTTAATTATACACTTTATCCTATTCTAAATAAATATTATATGAGATGGTAAGGTTTTCGTTAAAAACACGTCATTCTGTTTATTTTTATCTTTTTTACTAACGGCATATGCTAGTTAACTACGGGATCTATTTGGACATGTAGCACGTTGTAGTTAGTGTTGACTAGCATATGATGTTTGTAAAAGAAATGGGGATGGACGTATTTTTTATGAAACTTTACTAAATGGACTAATTTCTAACTTTCTTTATTTCAGTTACTAATTTAAAATTTTATGTTACCGTCCCTTGTGGGTGCATTTATACTTAATAAAATTGATTTAATTAAAGAATTTAATTGTTTTTTGAGGAGCCAAAATAATTTTTTTAATAAAAAAAACTTCTTTTAAAAAAAGTCAAGAAAAAAAGTATGATTTATAAATTTAAGGGTCTAAATAGAAACTTTTAGAATTTTTTAAATAGACCAAGGGAGGAGGGATTTTCAAAATGTTAGAGGTCAAAGGTCAAAGGTCAAAGGTGATGATCAAGAGATCAGGTTTTGTAAAATTCTTTGGGTGGTGGTGGCGGGCGGTGGGCAGTGGCCCCCGCTGGCCGTCCCTGCCTCCTCCCCTTGGACCCCATCTATCCAAAGCCCTTCGGTGGCAAAAATAATGTTGCAGTCTGACAGCTAGTTAGCTTGAATTAATTAACTTGACCAAGACTTGGGCTAATCGAAGTAAAACGGGATAGGGAGACTAGACACCGCTTTTTTTCTTCTTCTAAATTTAGAGAAAAGGGCTACGTCTAGCAAAGGGTAGGGAAAAAGTCATCCTTTCTCTTTGGAATTTTTGAAAGAACTCTATTAAGGATGCGTTTGTAAACCTTAACCATTTTAGGACGCGTTTGCAAATGCAAACCATTGTAAAATTTTAGCACTATTTCAAAATTTTAGCTTGCAAACACAATTAAGCAATCTCATAAAACTCTACTTCTCTCTTCAATTTTTTACAAACTCACATAAAATTTTTTTTTTTTACTTTTTTATCAACTCTTATAAAATTCTACTTTATTTCATACATTCTCACAAAACCCAATAAACTACATTCTCCTCTATTTTTATAACATTCCTTAATATTTACACTAGTTACAGCTTGCAAACGCCCCTTAAAAATTTTGAATGTTGTAAAAATTGAAGAGATTGGAGTTTTTTTGAGTTTTGTGAGAAAGTAGTAAAAAAAAAGAATTTCATAAGAATTAGTGAAAACGAAGGAGAGAAGTAAAATTTTATGGAGTTGGTGAAAAGGCGAAGAGAGAGATGATTGAGTGAATTTTTTTTATGTTTATTGTAATGAAAAAAGATGATTTTATAGAGAGAAATTATTTTGAAGTTATTTTATTTAATAAAATTTTTTGTATTAGTTGTGTTGCAAATTAAAATTTTAGAATTGGAAAAAATTTTGAGGTAGTTGGAAATTTGTAAATGCACCCCAAGACGGTCCACTAGGGGCTACTTCTACTTCTTTCCACTAGGGGCTACTTCTACTTCTTTTTCTACCCTAGTAGACGTAGACCTTTTTTTACTAATTATTTTGAAAATTCTAGAGACAGAAGGATGACTTTTTCCCTTCCTTTGCTCGTGACCCTAATCTCATCTGGGTCATGGAGATGACGAAGTCAGAATTGAATGTTAGGGCCAATTACACATAAATAAATTTTGATAATAAGAATAAAAAAATTAAAGAAAATCTTTAAAAAACATTTTTATCATATGAAAAAAAAAATCTGAAGAAATTTTGTGGAGCTAGGGGGCCATGGCCCCCGCAAGCCCCCTTGCTTTGTTAGGGGTGGCTCTGTTTGTTGCTTTGGTCCCTTTTTTCTTTGTTTGCTGTTTTAGTCTCCTTTGCATTTTGGCAAGGCTTTGTTTTGGGAAGTAACAAACGACGACCCATACTTTCTGGTGATCTCCCGCACATCCTACATTGTCGGCTTGTGTAGCCCTCGATCTATAACGAAGACGGCGTTTGCCATCACAGGGAGGCGCGTGTGATCTCACGTGCCACTCTCAACGCGCATAGAAAGTAGGAGTGAGGTGCTCGACCACCCCTTTTTCCAAAGACTGAAATTGTTGTTCTCGGGTAGTTTATATTAGAACCGGGTAAGAATTATGGGCATTGTGGCCAAGTTTTGTGAGACCTTTATAACCGTTAATTGGAATGAAGCTTTAACACCGCTTGTTGTATGGTCCTTTGGGCCATAAATGTCATTGTAATGATTTTTATGCCGATGTTATTTGTAATCGGCTCTGGAGACCATCCTCACGTAATCTCTCCTGTTGTGAAATAAAATTCATTATTGTCAAAAAAAGAAAAAAAAAAAGGGAAGTAAAAGAAAGATTTGAAAATATCGGACAGAAAATATATAAATGGTTTGTCTTGGTGGTCTAAAATAATCTCTTCTTTTGTTTTTTTGCTTGAATCAATTGGTCCTAAAACCGAACCAGCAAGCTGGAATGGCTCTGAAACAGAGCCCGACCACGGGAGTAAAAAAAAAACTGACAAGCCAAAAAAGAGCAGCAAGAAAAAGAGTTCCTTAAGCTAAACAAAAAAGTGAAAAAAAAAAGAAAAGAAAAAGAAAAATACCAGATCATTCATGTAGATGAAGCAATGAGGTCAGAGACTCAGAAATGGGAAAAGAAGGGGGTAAAAAATGGAGGCAATCATGATGGGGGAGATCCTGCGTAAAGGATTATTCCCCTGTGAACTCTCGACTCTTGTTAATATCACTACCCAACGATCCAAAAAAAAATATTACTTTTCATCTCTTAACTACAAATTTCACAACATTTACCCTTTAAATTATCAAAGTTCATCATTGTTTTTCATGTTATATTTTGCAACATTTTTTTTTTCTGTACATTTTAAATCGTATGATATTATTATAAGGCGAACATTATTTAAGTGATAGTTGAGAGATTATAAGTGAAGATTTAATAAACAAAACACAAGTATTATAATGTTTTTTTTTGGTGTCTTTCTGTTGTAATAAATTACATGCATCGAATTCTTGAAAAACAGAGAGGAACCCGTTTATGATGACAGTGATGACTAGTTGCCAACAATAGCTCAACGACAAACCCTTTAGTCAAAAAGAAAGGCGCGCGTTAAAATACTAGGAATCAAAGCAACGGTTATTTTAATGGAGTTCGATTGCTATGTTTTGCATTATAGTGCTTTGCTTGCTGAGCAATGGCTTAAATTTGCTCTTCAAATTCCAACGGTTGAGATTTGGCCACATCAATTAAAATTTTTTAACCTACGCTTGACCCGTTTAGATGTGTTACTGACCCGTTTAACTTTAACCGACCTGTATAGAAAGACTACGAATTTACTCTTTCCCACAGATCTTCGTCTTCCTCGTCAGATCTCCTCAGCAAATCCGTCTTCCTCGCACGATCTTTGCAGCAAGTTTTGTACGTTTCTTCAAGTCTCTAGTAGGATTTAACAAGGCATAAAAAAGTGAACATAAGCTATGATGACAGGGCTTGTCCATGAATGTAGAATTTGTAGGTTATGGTTGGATTTTGGTTTTGCACTACCGCCAGGGAGAAACCAAGAAGTAGCTTTTGACACTCCGGGATTACGTGAATTCAAAAAGGGAAATAGGTTTGCAATCCTTTTGATTTTGATTTAGTTGAAGGAAAAAAAGACCACTTAAATGAATAAGCAGGGTATTCTGATAATATATTTCTCTATTTTTTTAAGATCTTTATTACCTGAGGCCACAATGATAAGCACACTATCGTTTCAATTATATGGGGTTTTCTATTAAATGTCTATCATGAAGAACTTGAGAATTTTTGGTTGCTAATGATACAAGTGTCACAGTTAGCTGAATTGGAGATGGTGTAAATGATGATCCTTGTTAAGATTGTTTCACTCATTGAGAATTACGACATCTAGTGCTAGTGAGGAAGATGTATTTGCTGCGGAGATCTGGTGAGGAAGACTAAGATTTGCAGGAAAGAGTAAATTCGTCGTCTTTCTATGCGGGTTGGTTATAGCTAGACGGGGCGGGCGCATGTTAAAAGATTTTAATTGACGTTATCAAATCTCAATCGTTGGAGTTTTAAAAGCAAATCTAAGCCGTTGCTTAGCACGCAAAGCATAATAACCGAACTCATTTTAATGTGCCTCTAACCTAACAGGTTATGTCGGTGATTGTATGGATGGAAGAGACATAATCACACCTGGTTATTTTTAAACAAGCAAGATTGACTACCAAGGTGATCAGGTGCTGACTGATATGAGAGGAAGAACCTATCGACAGCAGAAGAGAAATTCAAAGCCGACTCTATTCAATTGGGCACCGAATCTGTAGACTGCAGACGGGGATAAAGCCACGAACATCGTCATCGCCTTTGCCGTCTTAATTAAGAACAAAGTATGTGATGCATGGGGTTTGATTCACTTTTAAGATTAAAGTCGCGGCTTCCATTCCGCCATTAATACATTAATACCTCGATTCCATAAAGCCATTAATGGATTTCTAAAGGCAAGTATATCTGCTTGCCAAGTGGACGACTGAGAACGAACGGGCCTGTACTGAAAATAGCCTCTATTGTGGATGATTTTCGCAGTTTAGCTGCTTCTAGAGAGTGGCCGTGGGTCTTTAATCATGTTAAAAGAGCGGCAAATGAATTTGCTCACAAAGTTGCAAAATGGGCCCGTACTGAAAATCAAGTGGGAAATATTTCCTTCTCTTGTATCCCAATTTCTATTATTTCGAGCGACAATCTATAGTTTCTTCTATGAGGTGTCGGTGGTTAATGGAATCGTTATTTAGAAAGGAAAAAAAAAAAAAAAAAAAGAACGAACGTCTGTATGTTTTACTTCTCATAAGTGCATTTTGTATTTTTTATTAACCGGGTGTTCGAACTAATTTACGCGCAAGCACCTCATCAGACTAAAGACTTTGAGAGTGACTTCAAATGAATGATAGCGCCTATGAGATTTTGAGAGTCTATCTTGTATTCTTTTTTCGCCATTTTGAACTGATTTTATCTTATAAGGCTTGCAATCATATATTTTACATATTAAGAAAAAAAATGGGTAATTGGCAGAATAGCAACAGCTTATTAATTAAGGTATGTGTTATGATCTCTTGTCGCCAACCCCTCGTTAATCTAGCACGTGCATTTTTGTTTCCGGGTCAAAATTCCAACTGCTCTCAGCCTCTCCCTCGTCTTGTCGCGCGCCAATCTCCCATGGTTTCTTTATTTCTACGTCAATCGATATCTTGTTCTTTTCTTTTGCTGTGACCCACATCGTTGACACTCATCTCATGATCAGAAATCTAAGTAGATTGTTATTTCGCTTTCGAAGAACATCATAATAAGCGACAAAGATACCATTAATTACCTTCCTAATGGACTCAGCTGCCATGCACTTTCCCAATGAGGTAGGCTGGTAGCTATCGAAGGGTGCACCATCATCCTCATAGGCCTCTTGCAAATCTTATACATTACCCTCGAGTGAATGTTCAAGTTTTCAACCGACTTTTACTGATTCTACTTTTAAATACTTATTTTAGTACTAATTAGTCAAGATTAACTGCCGTAAACGAAAAAAATTGCAAAGGTAGTAGTGATCTCCCGGGAAGAACTACGACTTGACTTGGCTCTTACTGATCACCTGCCGATCGATATGAAAACTGCTATCGTAGCTAGTATGAGGACGTACATATGTGGTAATGCATGCATATGGCCGTAAACTTCAAAGCAGAATTCTTTGCTAAGGGTGTGACCAATATTGTTTTCCAGGTTAGGATCGGAGAGGGAACAATGACAGATATAGCTGTGACCCTTGTCATCAACAAGTTAATCGAGTCTCTCGCTCAAGAATCCAAACTGCTAAGGGGTGTCCACAAGGAAGTCGAGAGTATTAAAGATGAACTGGAGAGCATCGAGTGTTTTCTGAAGGACGCAGAAGGAAGAGTAGGGAAAGGAGACGTCCGCAATGGGGTGAAAGCGTGGGTGAAACAAGTGAGGGAGGTAGCCTATCGTATTGAAGATGTTGTAGATGAGTACATTTTTCACGTCGCACAGCGTCGTCGTGATCAGTATGGTTTCCCTGCTTTCCTCCGGAAAACTGGTCGCTTCATGACGAAACTGAAACCTCGTCATGAGGTAGCCGCCAAGATTAGGGATATCAAATTATCGGTTCGTGAAATCAAGGGACGTAGTGAAAGATATGGCTTTACTTCATCACAACCAGAATCAAGTGGCGGTGCAATGAATGATGAATCATGGCATGACCCTCGTCTCGGTTCCCTTTTTGTTGAGGAAGGTGAAGTTGTGGGTATCGAGTCTACGAGGGATGAACTAGTAAGCTGGTTGGTATCGGGAGCGACTCGCCGGTCAGTGATTTCTATAGTGGGCATGGGTGGTATTGGTAAAACCACTCTTGCGAGGAAAGTCTATGAGAATGAAGCAGTGAAGGAATGGTTTGACTGCCGTGTTTGGATCACTGTCTCTCAGTCATACAACATGCAGAAGATACTCATGGCCATGACAAAGCAACTCTACCAGGCACAAGAAACCGTGGCTCAGACGGATCTAGAGATGCTAGACGAGATCGCACTAATTAGCCAGCTGAGGCAATATTTGCAGCAGGAGAGGTGTCTCGTGGTTTTTGACGACGTCTGGAAGATAGAGTTCTGGGAAGTGGTGAAACATTCATTGCCACGGAATAACAGAGGCAGCAGGATAATCATCACAACACGTAACGATCACGTTGGCGTTTCCTGTAAAGAATCTTCACTGGATCTAGTTTACAAGGTACAACCTCTGCCTCAAGAAAAGGCTTGGGAATTGTTCTGCAGAAAAGCATTTCAGTCCGAACAGTTTCAAGGGTGTTGTCCTGGAGAGTTAATGGGGTTGTCGCTCGACATGGTGAGAAAATGCGAGGGCCTGCCTCTTGCAATTGTGGCCGTAGGCGGTCTTCTGTCCACCAAGGAGAAGGTTCCCCTCGAGTGGCAAAAGTTGCATGACAGCCTCAGCTCCGAGCTAGAAAGTAATCCCCACCTTGCAAGTATTACCAACATTCTCTCTCTTAGTTATAATGATTTGCCTTGCTACCTCAAGCCTTGCTTCCTGTACTTTGGTGTCTTTCCAGAGGACTACTCAATATCTGATTCAAGACTATTCCGGCTATGGGTAACTGAGGGCTTTATTAAAGGAAAGAAGGGCAAACAACTGGAACAGGTAGCGGAAGAATACTTACTGGAGCTCGTCCAAAGAAACTTGGTCCAACAGGCATTCGGAGAGCTAGATTATGACGTATTCCGAAAGTACAGAATCCACGATCTTTTGCGTGAAATCATCCTATCAAAGGCTGGAGAGTCGAATTTCTGTCACGTTGTGGAAGACAACAACTCAACTTTCAATGGAAGAAGTCGTTGCCTATCAATCCAAGATGTTGGAGAAAATGATTTACAGGCCTTGGAGTATTCTCGGGTTCGTTCTATTTTCTTTTTCAGCATGAATGAAATGCCCAGATCGGTAACTGTTAAATTGTTCGCAAAGTTCAAGCTTTTGAAACTTGTTGAATTTGAAGATTGTCTAATCGATCATCTTCCTGAAGAGGTGGGGGATTTATTTCACTTAAAACACCTCAGTTTGAAGCGGACAAAAGTGAAGGTACTTCCGAAGTCGGTGGGTAGGCTGCAGAACCTACAGACGTTAAGTATTAATGAAACCCCAGTGCGGGAGCTACCAGTCGAGATATTTCGGCTTCATAAGCTGAGACATCTTTTGGCCGTCTATTATGACTTGGAAATGGAAACCAGTTTGCAGTCAATGAAAGGAGTGAAGATGCACCGGGGGATTGGATGTCTGAAGGATTTGCAAACGCTAACGCTTTTGGAGGCAAATCATCATGGAGCTGGTCTATTCAAGGAGCTGGGACAATTGCGGCAGTTGAGGGTTTTGGGCGTTTCAAAGTTGACTGCAGAAGATGGGAGGGCTCTGTGTGCCTCCCTGCAGAATATGGACCACCTTAGGTTCTTGTTTGCAAGTTCAATCACCGAGGATGAGGTTCTGGATTTACAATCCATTTCATCTCCGCCTCAGTTTTTAGGGATTGTAACGATGGAGGGGCGGTTAGAGAAGTTACCCAACTGGATTCCGGAGCTTCAGAATCTGGCCACATTAGTTCTGAAGTTCTCAAGGTTAGTGGAAGATCCACTCAAACGCCTCCAGGCTCTACCTAATTTAAGTGTTCTTTACCTCCATCAAGGCTTTGATGGGGAAGAACTGCATTTCGAGGAAGGTAGCTTTCAAAAACTCAAGAAGCTCAGACTTCGAAAGTTGGATGGGTTAAGGATGCTGAAAATAGACACAGAAGCATTGCCTCTTCTTCAGGAACTGGAAATCGGACCATGCCCGCAGCTGAAGGAGTTACCCTTTGGGATCCAGCACCTTAAAAGCCTCAATAGACTGGACTTATATGATATGGAGGCAGAATTTGTGCTTGGCATGCAACCGGGTGGCCGAGATTTTTGGATAGTCAATAAGGTAACTACTGTCCGTTTACAGTATCGTACTGAAGGAGAGCGGTATCACATATTCAAACTAGGTGACTTAAGATTTGTTGAAGCTCTTCCAAGTGTATGTCCTGCAGGCTCCGACTGCCATGCGCCTCAAACGAGGTAAACGACTTCAATCCAAAGCATTGTCAATGAAAAACGTTCTCGATTTTTCCCCCTTGATATATAATGATGAAATTGTTCAGAGGATGTAGCTGACTTACCTGATCTTGTTGCTTGCATTAGCAGGTCAAAATTTTAAACCTAAGCTAAAGTCGGGGGAAATTTTACTATATTCAAACTGTTAACTGTGCAACTTCCTTTTTTGTTTTTTGTTTTCTTCTTCTTCTCTTAACCGGACAGTGGATAGAGAACTTACCCTTTAGGAGCCTTGTCTACATGAAACGCATGTGTCCTTGACTCGGGAAATATATAAGGTTTGAGGATAATTTGTTCTCTACCTACGTGTCTTCAATGGCTAAAAAGGGATGGCTAACATGGTGAGGTGCTTCCTGAGGCAATTTAAAGGGAAAAATAGGGCTTTCCTCTCTTAACAGTGTCCTGATCCCTCTGAGAAATAACTCTATGTAAATACTGTTCAGCATCTTATGCCATTGTTTATGCACACTGATTTTAACTATCCTAAAATGCAGGTAAAGGAAACTGACAGAGTGATGCAAACTGCAATGGATTCTTAGCTATCGCTGGCGTCAGATGATGATCCTGAAAGCCTCGGTGGAGTGATAGCTGCCACAGGTTGCTGATCATGGCTTCTCGAACCGTTTTGGAAACAACTAAGCATTTATTCGACAACAAATCCAATCACTGAAGCTTGATTATCAACATTGTCACACCTGATGACGTGGAACCTCGATTAGCAAGATAGATATATGATTGTCTCCATCTTCGTGCATTCGACATCGTCTCATTCTGTCTGATTCCTTTTTTTGTTCATTTATCTGTATATATAGTATTTCTTGTGTGCAACAGACTTCTCCACTGTTTTTATTTGTACTTTTCAAAATAAACAGGATTTCTTCATTTCCTAGAATAAGATGTCAACCTTGTGACATCTGATAACCTAAGATCTCTTCTTAATCCATATATCTAGTGGATTGTATCAAGTTAATCTCATGCATGAGTGATAATTGGTACCAGGAAACAAGCTAAACTTCGTTTATTTTACCATAAAGCCAACTTTGTATGTTGAAATCCTATTCTAACGATTGGAAGTTAGTTACTAATTAATCTGAAACCAATTTATATTGACTTTGTGCATAGCGACCAACACATTTCCAATGCATAAGTAATTGTACCACTTACCAAAAGACAAAAGCAACTCTATCCAATGTTGAAGTTCTAACACCTAAAATACTACATAATGAAGCATATTCCTGTAGCTACGAAGGTATGTTGTTCGAATAGGAAGCAAAATATAAGCAAACATGTTTTCCCAAATCAAACACAGATGAACACTCAAATGCAATATTTACACACAATGAGTCATCCAGCCATTCAGTTTTGCTTTTATTTCTATTCTTCTTCTTGTTACTGTAAAAGAACAATCAAATTGCTTAAATGCATCTGTGTTTGGTAACCCGCCATTTTGAAAATAGCTCCCACTGAATAAATGAAGGCTCTTCTAAAGGTACAGTGACAAACATTTTGTTCTATTGCTTTCAAATATTTTCGATTGTTAATTTAACCACATCCTGGAAAGAGCATAATAAACTGAAATGATATATTTTCAAAAACCTGTGGAAAATACGACCACATGAACCTTTGTAAAAGCATGAGAAGCTCAAAAATTCCTCCAGTTCTCACTCTGTCCTAGCTTGCATTTCACCATTCTAGGGAATGAAGCTTCTGTGAAAGTGATCTCGTTGACACCAGTAGTCCCTTATGCATGAGATGCAGTGGAACACTGTCAAAAGTAGTCACCATTTGATAAAGCAAACCTAGAAAACAGATTTTTACAAATAATACTGATACAAGTTGCAATCGTGACCAAGTATGAGCGACACTACTGCAATTGTTCAGGAAGACTCTATCTGATCTGATCGTTTGGGGAGACATTGACCTCCATGTAATTCCATTTCTTAATCCTTCATAGAGATCTCTTATAGCAAATAACCTAGAGTTATTAATACAACTTAGTTAAGAGAATGGAAATACAGTAGAGTCTAAGTGAAAGGATGTTTACTTACCCAAAAAAAAAAAGGTGAAAGGCTATCAAGCAATTTGGAGCATGCCTGATCAATCTACCGGCAAAATGCACACATATATTCTCTTAATAAGTCGCAATGTATAATAGCGGTATGCAGGAGAGGATAAGACATGGAGAAAGAAAAAAAATAACTGAAAAACAGAAGAAATCCACATCTATTTTCTCCTACTCACATTTGATAAAAACAGTGGTAATTTGTTTACAAGTGACAAGAAGGATGTAAATGCAAATTTTACCACCTGACTTTCTTAAGGACCATGGACCACAAAACAATAGGGAAACTGGCACATGGTGACCTATCAAGCATTATCAGATAATCTGTCTAGAGGAGGGTTCCAACTTCTCTGTTTTATCCCATTACAACCTGAGAGTAGAGTACCTAATTGGTTACCCCTAGGTATTTCCCATATTCTGATCCAGATTGCAGCTAATGGCACATCTACAGAGTCTCTCTCTCTCTCTGACCCCTTCATTGGAATCGCCAACTTCCAGCCACATTCTAATTGACTGCATGTTGTCGACCAAAGTTGCCTCTAAAGTCAAAGAACAATCACCAGTTTCCTTCAAGAATATCAAGAAGCATATATTGCTCAAACCACACAGAAATACTGAAGATTAGGATGACATTGGAATCTCCTCTTCTAGGGCCTACTTGGCAGAGCCAACACTGGGCAATGACCATTGACCAATCAAACTGCTTCAGAAGCCAGGCATACTACTTTCTACCAAAAGAAGCATAGGTTGTGCAACAATTATAATATGGCAAAGACCCATATATTTTTAGAACACTCTTTTACTTTTCCCATTCGGTTGCTCCTGTTTAACAGAAGGCTTTTAATGAGGGTCTTCCAAATATCCCCTTTTTTCATATGTAATTCCTTTAACTTCTAAACAACTACATGAACGTACTAAATAGGAAACTAAAATTGCTACACCATGAGGGCTACACAGGACAAATATAACACGGACTTCTCTTTTATTTTCTATTCCAGGATTAAGATTGCACAGATGAACAAGGTCTATGGCTTTGAAAGAAAGAAAGGTTCAACATAATGCTAAACAATGTCAATCGCGAGAAATAGATACCAAAGGCAGCAAGGCCAAAATCAACGACGAAGCAAACAGGAAAAAAAGTAAAGCTTGTTCAAACATCAAACACCAGTTGTTACATTTTAAACATGACAATTTCTGAAACAAAGTTCGAGTAGTTTTCTTTCCTCTCACCCTGTAGAAGTGCTGAAGAAGTTTCATAGATAAGTAATGAGTGCCAATGTAGAGAGAATATGGCCAGCTGTTATCTTTGTTCAAGAAAAGAATTCAGTCCGATTGGATGTACCTCAAACTCTATACATATAGGAAAAATTTGTCCTAAACCGTCAATTGAAAAAAACGAAGTAAAATTCAAAATTCTGGCACTTCATCTCGAAATCACGTCTCATTATTCAATAGCATACCTGTTTTAGTCTGTCCAAACGGCAATCATCTGTTCGAACAATTCCACAACTTTCTTCACAGTCTCATCACCACTACCATCCTCAACCCAAACCAAAGCCTCATTCAACTCCACTGCTTCCTTAATCCTTGCCTCTCTCAACAAGCCCCTATAAACCCACTTTCTCAACACCCTCCCCGGCACCAAATTCACAGCCACCATCGACCTCAAAACCTTCAAGGCCTCAAGAACCATCCCATTCCTACAAAAGCCACAAACGAGAATCCCACAGACCTTCTCATCAAGCACGCACGGCGAGTCCGGCCTCACCATCCAGTTGAACACTTTCAAGGCCTCCATGGGCTTGTGCTTCCTGAAATATGAAGCAACGAGCATAGTGTTGATAGGTGTGAGGTAAGTGTGCGCCCCTGGGCTGTGCTTGAGGCGGTTGAGGAGGGACATGGGGAGGGTCATGTCGGGCTGGGAAGCAAGGGAGTCAACGAGAATGGAAAGAGAAATGGATTTGGGAAGTGGATTTGTGAGGAGGGTTGTGGTAATAAGGTGGATTGCTTTGGGAAGGTGGTTTGACAGGCAGAGACGCGGGAGGAGGAGGTTGATCTTCGTGAGCTCTTCTTGGGTAAGACTTGCAATGGATGAAGTAGCTTCTTCACTGGAAGAAGACGAAGACAGCCGTGCAGCGGAAGGTTGGAAGACGACGAAGATAGAGGACTTTGAGGGACAAGCGAGAGAATGAAGCCGTTTGGGTTTGAGGGATCTCATTCTGTTTCATGCTGCGTGGCTGTTTCCCTCGCTACATTGCTTCATATTGTTCTCTTCTGAAATCTGAGCCGTCTCTGTTTTGGATTTTTAAATATGTTTTTTCCTTTTTCCCATAATTTTCTTCCTTTTTTGTTCACAGTAAACTCGAGTATCGTTTAGCTTTATGAGTACAATGAGAACTAAATTTGGAAGTGCCCCTCGAAGAGATTTAACTCATTTCTTTTCTGGTGTGCTAAACATATCTGTCAATGTCAATCAGGAAAAAAAAAAATTTATGATATTAATTTTAGATCCCCATAAATTTTTTTTCTTCTTCTTTCCCTGGGTAATTTGGTTGGCAGGTAGCCAGGGCTGGTAGATGTGGGATTGGGCTCTAAGACATGAGCCTTCCAAAGGGAAGGAGGTTTCAACTCTTCTTCTCCCTCAACCAACGATCAAACTCTGACCCGTGGGGACTTCAACACCCACATACCACCCAGGTACAGAGGACGTCAGTGGAAGGAGGTTTCAACTGAGCCAAGGCTTGTTGGCCTTAGAAATAGGAATCCAAACGACATATAATTTTGAGAAATGTCTTTCAAGAGTAGCATTATTTGAGGATGCAGTACTTGTCCTGTATCCTGTCTCTCGTCGAGGCGGAAGAAATATCCAAGAACTATCTGGGAGTATGAGAGTTCTGGTGATCTCACAGGATGAGGAAATAACAAGAACTTTCTCCTTGCGATTGCTTAGAGAGTGACAGAGTTCTATGTAAGAAGGAACCAGTAGACTTATTAAGCTTTTACTCCCACAGATAAAAGAACAGAAAACAAATCTAATTCCTTAATAACCAAATCTAGCAGAAAAAGCTGAGGGGGTGAGATCTTCCTATCTTGAGCCAAAGCCTGTTCATTGACGACCTTTAACTCTTCCTTTTTCGCTTTTTTATCTTCCCAGAGTACGACACTGAAGGAATTAGCCAGGTTTTTAGTTGAGAACAAAGGTTATTATTATGTGTGACTCCTGATATTTTGGTGCCATAGCTGCCTGCCCACAGCAAATTCTTGGGTAGATGAGATGTTGTAGTATCTTTTTCATCTCCCACTTTATTTCCTATACTTCCATATTTCAATATATAGCAAGCATATACCTTATGGAAGAGAATGAAAAATTGTTACTTTGTCATAACAGTAGTTCGACCCCTTCAAATATGAATTCTTGGTTCCACCACTGGAAATGGAAGGAAGACGAGCCAAATCTTATCTTCCAAATTCTAGTTTTTCTTTTCATTTTCCTTTTATTTTCTTCCTGAGCTTCTTTTCCTTTTCCCTTATTTCTCTGTATTTTTCATTATATCAATTCTAGTCTCTCCTCAAACTCCATTTACATGCCAATAATTGTGTCTTTGCACATAGAAGAAAGGTGTACTGTAAATAACCTTTTCCTACATAAATAGACCATAAAGTCATCCTGAAGTCATATTGCATATGAAGGACTGGACCTGGACTTTGTGTGGCGCAGGGCTGTCAAATGGATCTGCATATTCACGGCTAGCATTAGCATGGTCCTCTTGCATGGATGCTTTTACTGAAGCACTGTCTCCTTTAGATCCCATTTCCTGCAGATAGCAGCAGCAGACAATAATGAAAACATACCAGCACAGAGGAAGCAAAATTTGCTCACAAAGTTTAAGACACAATTACCTCATACTGCGCTTTGTCGTAGAGGTTCGGCGTCAGTTTGAACTTGATTATTATGTTGGCTATCGAGTGGCATGTACTGTGACATGATTGCCATGATCTCTGAGTCCATGTAAGACTACAAAAAATGGGAAAATAAGTTTTAGCCAGTAAATAGAGATAATTCAAGATATCAGTTAAAAAATATGGGCCGAAAGCCTTTTATATATTACCCGGAGCCTGTATTTGTAGAATATATAACCAGCAACACCAGCTGCCGCCACGGCTGCTAGGACCAAGAATGCGACAAACCAACTGAATTTTGATCCACTTCTTTCTGCCAGCAAAAGAACAAGAATCAGAACTATGATCTTCAATTGGTTGTTCACAGCAGCATTCCTTAATTTCAACTGGTTCATCGAGAGAGGGAGGACAATAATGACATATTGAGAACTCTGGGAAGCTATTAAGCAGGGGTTATCTGATAAAACTAGTTTCAGTAGCCCAGAAATGGAGAGTCCTGAATGGTAATTTGTGTGTGTGTGTGTTGTGGGGGGCACTACAGAAATTTAACTGGTATTTCCCAAAACTGCTTCTGACTTAAAATCACAGAAACTAGCCTTGTAGAAAAATAATGAATTTGCTGCCTAACTTAAGAGTATAATCGTGTAAAAACTAAACCAGCTCTAAAATGCTATTGGAAATAAATGAACTTGCAAGCATGCTAAAAACGAAATTGGATGTGTTTCTATCCATTGTGATCTCCAAATGCTCCCAATACTTTCAACCTGAAATCAGGGAAGACATATAGTGGTCACCTCCTCCAAGCTCCAACTTGTTGCATTCAAATGCTTTATGCTTTATGCTCCCTTTGAATTTCTTGACAGAGAACCCCAAAAATCAAAACGAAAACTAGTTTTTGTCTGTAGAATTCTCAATTTTGCCATCTCTGATGCCCTCTAGAAAGTCCAGGTTGGTCGCCCCTTTGTTTTTGAGAGGGCAGACTGGCACACAACCAAGTACTTTGGTTTAAGAAGCCCCACGACTCCCAACGATTGAGTAAAGGCCCTCACTCCATATTTATACGAATTAAAGAGTACCCATAAAAGGATAGAAGAAACTAATATTAGAAGTATATTATATTTGGCTGCAGATGGAAGCCTTATTCTTCTTTTTTGGCAGATGACAGTAATTTAGTTGTATGGCTTGAATATTCTTTCTTACCTATACAAGCATCGTGCTCCTTTATATATAGAAGGTCCCCCTTACATTTGCATTCGTAACTACCCCAAGTGTCTTTACAGCTGCAACCATCACACTGACAAGCAAGACGTTCCTTGCATTCATTGATATCTGGTGCACAACCAATAGGATCGAAGGTAATGGATGTTAGGGCAATAGTTCCCAAAAAGACATTATAAAATTTGAACAAACAGAGCCTATACGTGAATTCTGTATCAAATAATCACACTGGGGTACAGGATCACCTTCACATTTCTGACCATCCCCACGAAAGCCTGTTGGGCATTTACAGCCAGATACCTCGGACTCCTAATTTATTAAGGAAGAAATTTGTTAAGGTAGCAGAAAAAGGGAAAGTCTTGAGTTGCATTACAATAGAAGTGCTAAGAAAAAATGACGAAACTTGTAGTGTATAAAGAACTGAAGAAGCAAAATACAATTTGTAAATGAACAAGATTAGGATAGAAATCACCAAACTGAGCAACAGAGAAAGTTAATCCATTTCTACTTTCTGACCAGCAACCTCCGTTATTTATTGAGCATCTTGCAGGCCCAAAAGCTGTCAGTGGAGGAGTAAAAGTAAGTAGCAAGAGATGGGGATAAAGTCCTTCCTATTTAGACAGAATTTGAATGGCAACTTCATCACCAAAATAGCACTCTATTGCTGGAATGTGTTGGCCACAAAATTCCATTCTGGTCTCATTGAGAAAATTGCAAAGATCATCCAAACATAAAACATCTCTTATGCCCTCAAACAATAAGAAGACCTCCTCTCCGTCAGTGGGGATGAGACAACCATGCTTACACACCTAAAAATTGATGGACAAGGGGTAATTGATCAAAAGAATAGGAACAACGCACCTTCACAAGATGTGTAACCGTCTCCTCTATACTCAACACCTTTTATAACAGGGCACTCACAAACTCTTCCTCTAAAAGTGTCCTGTCCAAATTCAGACTTTTGTTACTAGAGAATAGATAATTAACAGAGAGAAAAGTATCAATTATTCATGGAGAGAAATTTTCATAAGGTGCATCAGTCTGAAATAGTATTCTGGAATTTTGTCTTTATACCTTGCAAGCAGTTATATTAGATTTTAAGTCTTGCCAGCAGCCACCATTGTTTTCAGCACACTCATTTGTCTCAATATCTGGTTAAATGACAAGAAGGAAAAGAGAAGTTATCAGCACATTTGTCTGAAGTTCACAACAACAGTTGTCATTACATAATGGAAACAATCAATAAGCACATCAACCTCCACTTAAACAAATTAAAGGATCACTGGTCTCCTTAAATCCAGAACATATGGCCTTCAGCACAGAGGTTCTCTCCAATTTCCCTTCAAGGAATGTGAAGTCAGATTTTAGCATCCATGAAATCGGACAATAAATGCAGCAATATATTAAAAAAAATTGAAGAAATAAACAGGACAAAAATAAGCCCAAAACAAAAGAAAAGGAACACTAAAGCGAGAAAAGCAACCATGATATGTAAACCACAGCAAAATCAAATTAGTTGGAAGAAAGAAATACTTAGGAAAAATTTTATCTGTGACAAACCTCGATACTGGACATTATTAATGACCAACGTTGGTAAGATGGTAACATCACCACGAGAACCTTGGCCAACCTAATTAACAGAAATTGAGTAACACTAATCAGAAACATATGCTGCGAAAAATTAGGGATATAAATCCAATTAGGCCACATGCAGCCCTTAACGTGTATGTTTCATGTTAAAGAACATTAATATGACATTGAAAAGTATCAGCGTACTCTTTTACATGAAGGTTTGTGAAAAGAGGGAAAATGGAAAAGAAATAACAAGCATGACCTGGAGTTCTTGCTCAGTTTTTAGAACTTGATTCTCCACATCAGCTTCAGGCTCACCAATGCATTTTCTAATCTTCTCAATTGGAAGATCTGAGTCAATCCGATTAAAGCTATTAGAAACCCAATTTGAATACAAACTACACAGAGAAACACCATAGATTGGTACTTACCAAGTGATTTCAGGACATCCTCTGCACATTCTTTGCTATATTTCTTCTCCTTCATGGAACATCTAATATGGAAATCAGTCACGTAATCCCACCAAACCCATGACCGGTTGCTCTCATTGGCAACTCTATGGACACAGAGCTGCCTCAAGTTTTCAAACACCACATCCTTCCCTTGATACCCCATTCCAAAATCCTGCTCTGGATCCGGTGCACAGTATCTTCCATGGTTAATGCATTGAGATTTGCACTGACTGCTAAGGATGAAAGCCTGCGGGCAGTACCATGTTATATAGTGGGGTGTGAACAGGGTGTAACCCCCCTTCTCAAGAATCTGAGCATGACCCTTGAAACTCTGCACAAAATTCATCTGCTCATCACAGCGAATCCCACATTCATCATTACTGTTTGTCCAAAATTCATACTCAACCCTCTCATCAGGGTGGGGCACAGACTCTGTCCAGTCTATTCTTACAGAAACATCTTCGCCTTTTTTCAAAGCTTGCTTCAAGCTATCACCAAAAGACTTCTCTATTAAAGCAGATGGAATTCCAATCTTCTCTACATAGCCATCTGAGTCAGTACTCTCCTCTGGAGAATCCATAGTAATCAGAGGCTCATTAACACTATCAGCCACTAAAACAGCTGCAGCTCCAGCCTGTTGTCCATTCCATGCTTTCAAGGCAAAGTAGCAATCTGCAATTTCAATGGAAAATAAAAGCTATATATAATTCACAGACATGGTTTATCAACATAAGTCATTCAAAACTGAAGAAATCATATAAGTATCATTCAAAAGTATGTTTTCAAGTCTTTGTCCATTGGAATATTCATGTGTGAGTAGGATCCTCGGCAAGTGCAGGATACAGGGGTAAATTTGAAAGGGAGTGGGCAATCTGTATTTCGATCTATTTTAGTGATGGAGAGAAAGAGGAGGTGTATGGGAATGTTTTCAATGTACAGGAGTATTTAAAGGTAGTTTGATTGATAATGTCATTGAGCTCCACGTTAAATGGTAGTGACCTAGTCTGGGATTAATTTACGACAGTCAGGCCCAATTTCAATTAAGCTCTAAGGTTGAAGCGGCTTTTCAATATGTTGTCTTAAGATCTCACACAAGAGACTCTCCAAGATGTTAGTTATTAACTCTCACAAATCCAAATCTGGAAAACTGGATTTAAAACATCTAATAACTGAAAGGATTATTACATATTATGTCCAGTGAGTAATGAAATTAAACAATTTTAAGGGTTTGCTACATATTACCATTCTTTTTCTCTGCAAGATAACTTATGGTAGAAATTCACTGTGAACTAAAGTATGGAATAGAGATGGAAGATATCTTTTGCCTAAAGTGAAAGTGATAAAGGAATGGATAGACAAATAAAACATATGTGAATGACAAAAGACAGCAATCCCTTATCTAGTTTAGATTGATTGAGTAATTATGAGGATGATAAATATAACCAATAGTAGCAAAGGAACAGGATGTTGCTAACTTGATTTTCCTCATCTTGTGTAGATTAGGCACGATCTAGAGATCCAAAAAAGATTAGTATGGGAAAACAGGGGAAAGAACCGTAGCAAAACATATTCGAAGTCCAAATCCACCATATTGAAGATGACCCCTCGTTATAGTCCTAGGATCTCACCCAGTAGTACTCTTACTAAATCCAAACAATCTCAACTAAAGGTAACATCTTTTTGAATTTCATGCTTATGAAAGCAATTCAAAACACCTAACAAAGATTAGCAATAAATAAAAATTGGAAAGACCTTATTGCATGAGCCATCAAACAAATTCTTACCAAAAAACTAAGATTAGACGATCTAAATTCTTCCCATTAAGATTGAAATAAAGTGAATGTATTCAGAAGAAATTTTGTAAGAATCAATATTTGGCTAAGTCAAGCAAGTATTGTTTTGGCGCAAAAGCTTCATTCCATGAATCATCGATCAAAATCTTAACAGAAATGATAAATTACAGAAATTTTTCACCCCCACAGCAAAAGTCAAACTCAAAAATTTAGATGGAGAAAGAAATTGCAAATTAGATTTGCATACCTCCTCGGTCAAGGAGAAGAAAAGTTGGACGAGAGAAATCAGACTTGAAAGGCTTATCACCCTCGAAGGCCTCGCACCCGTTAGAACCTTTCTCAGGATACACCACAGAGCCAACCATGTAGCCTCCGTAATCTGGTATTCCAAAGTTGGCTATGGCCCCGTCGTACTTTGAACTCAGACTCGCCGGCGATAGAACAGTAATACTACTCTTCTCCACCACAAACCTTGCACCCACTTCATGATTCTCGAGAACTGCTAATACCAAAGTCAAAGCTATGAGCTTCCTGAGAAAAGCCATCCAAGTTTTCCTCGCCGCGACAGTCATCACCAGCAAGCTCTAACTATTCTGTGTATTTTGAGTTCTCCAAGGGAAAGAGGTAGAGGGAGAGGGACACACACACACACACACAAGGAAGAGCGGACTTGTGTGCGAAGAGACTTTGCAACGGTCTTACAGGTGGAGAGAAAAGAGCGAAAGGAATATTGAATTGTATGTATTTGTTTGGACCCGAGGAGGAAGGGGTTTAAGTTTCTCTATCTAACCGTGACGTAAAGGAAAGGACAGGGAAAAGAGGGTGGTGGACAGAGTCAGCGGAACTACCTCTACCATTCTGCAACTACTAGAAACAGAGATGGCTGAGGAAGTCGTCGGTATTTTTTTATTCAGGTATATGATAATTTTTCTATTGGAAGAAATATTAGAAAGAAGGTTTATACAGTCCCTTCTACCTTTCTTCCTTCATTGCTAAGGAAAAATGACGTTTGAATCAGATGAAGGGACAAAGTTTGCTGCACCAAAACTCATTATTATATCGCAGCTCCATTTGTTGTGACACTGGTAAGAAACTGAGCAATTAAACTGCTCTCTCATGGCGGTTCATATAGTTCAGAATTCATATAAAAAGCAATTAGCATGTGGCAAAAATAATTTCCCTTTTTTTATTTTTTTTTTTTCTAGAACATAACTGGGGATATGTTGACCATATACGTGCCTGAAAGTTTCCGCCTGCAATGTGGGGACATTCGAGTATTTGTGCCAAAAGTGTGATGGCAAATATGTCATACCGCAAGTCATGAATACGAAATAGACCCTCAAGTCTACCCCTTCTTATAAGTCTTCTGATCTGGATGTTCAATGGAGTAAGATTAGGGCCAAACAAGAAAAAGATAATGGATGGAAAAAGATGGGAAAGTGAAGGTTGATCGCCCAAGCAAATGGAGAGTTTTGTCTCGTGGCCGCAAGGCGAGTGGAGTGTTTGAAGGGGAAATTAACTATAAGATAAAGATATTTTTATTATTTTTATTTTTATTTTTTATATGGATGGTTTTAATGCTTCGCATTACCTAGGGAATAAGACCCTGATTGGACTATTTATTTTTATTTTTTTGTAGCTCCTGATTGGATTATATATTATAAGAAGTCAGAAGCAAGTTTTCCTCTTTTTCTGCTCATTATTTCAATTACGCTCCATTGGCCCAAAACTATGATTTTCCTCTGCCTTTTTAAAAAAAATAATAATAATAATCAGTTGGCCCATTGATCTCTGATCCTTTTAGATTAGCAGTACGAAAAGCAGAAAGATTAATTTATAATATATATATATTTGTATTTGTATTTTAGGTCTAGTTGAATATGTTTCATTCCCTCTAGATAGAACAAAATATTCGCGCACGCTTAATGCACGTAAAATAAAATATTACCAAGGGTGTGTTTTTTGTGAAAATTTTAAGAATATTTTAAAATTTTTTTAAAAATGATAAATTTTATTGAAATTTATGAAAAGTAGAGTGTGTAGGTGTAAAAGTTGGAAATTTTAGAATATATTTATTTTGCTGAAAATTTTCGTACCCTGAAATTTTCAGAAAAAGAACACCACCTAAATTCTAAACATGAATTGGATTATTCTACCAAAATTAATAACCTAAAATGAGCAACTTTAATTTTTTTTTGACCAAGTAATTATTTTTCTATATAAAAACCTGCACATTTGGGTGAATACTAAGCTAGAGGTTTACGGAATATTGGAGATTATATAAAAATATCGCCCTGATAATTTTTTTATTGGAATTTAAGTCCGCCTGTCACTCTCATGTGCTACACTATACCACGAGACTTTCAACTAACTTAACTGTCATCTTCTTTGTGGTATTTTCTGGGCTCAGGCAATCAGGCCCAGAGTTCAACTGGTGATCCATAAGACAGCCTAGCCCGATCTCATAAAGTCCATAGAATGAAGGTACATAGGTTATGTGCTTATGCGCCAATATTTTCTTCTTTTTTATTTTTATTTCTTTTTTGGGGGGTTAATTAAAAGAAATTTTAACCAAATAGTAAATCACCTAATTTTGCTGGAGCTGGTTAAGAGTTTTTTTTTTTTCTTGCAAAGCATATAGTCTTATTTTTCACTTATTTTTTGGTTTTTTTTTGGGGCCTTGGCTTTTAGGGGTGCTTAAAGTTACCTGACCCTTTGAGCTGTCTGTGTTCCCGAATGAACTCCCGACCCACTAAAAGTCCACCATCATGCGTTCCACGTCTGAGTCTTGTCTCCAGAAGAAGGAATCACGTCGTCTGTTCATAGGTTAAACAAAGGTTGTCTAGTGGTACGAAAACTTACGTAAAGGACGATATTAAACCCTCACATCCTTCGTTGTGATCGATGTCGCCGCTGCACAAAGGGAGGGCATACAGAATCAATACCCTTTCTTAAGCACAGACCATTTGTTCCCTTGGTCCTACACTGACTATAAGGGCCAAACAGAAATGACCCACTGCACAAATTACAGAGCTAACACTAAAATATGATCATTTCCAATTTTCTGTCCCCATTTAATAGTCCAAATGCGAAAAAAAAATAGAGAGAGAGAGACATTAAATGATGCAAAATCTTTATGGCTCGAAACTTCACACAAGGGGAATTCGATACTCTATTGTTTACTCTTTCAAACCACCGCCTCTTCGATAGAAAAGATAGTTCGTGGAGTTTGCTCCTAGAAGAATTATCATGAGTCGGCTCTTCGTGTTATCTTGTAGTGAATAGAACTATGATGTGAAGAAGGGCGTCTTAAGAATGAACTATAACTTGAAAATAACTTTATCTATTGACGGCCACTTCATACATGTGTTTTTTTTTTTTGCGCATTTGCACAATCCTTAGGCGCAGTCATTCTGAGCTATTTATCTTTGTTTACCGCAAGACATACATAGTGTACTACATGATTGGGAAGCATCACGCTTCTTAAATTTCCACTCTATCAATCCCACTGTCATCTTCATTTTCTGAGCTGAACTCTCCTGCTCGAGAGATGATATTCATGAAGGTCTTCGTGGCCTGGCCAACAGCACGAGAAGTCTTCTTTGCAGCTCCTGCAACGACAGGTTGCAAAGAGATGATGGGCAGGCTTGCTCTCTCTTGAATCATAGCTGTAGCATGCAAGTAAATATAGGAAAGGCAAACAAAATTAACAACCGGAAACTGCATAGAAAAGCAAATTTCTTTCTTTACTTTTTTTTTTTGGAGAAAGGGAAAGAGGGAAGAGGGGGGGGGGGGGGGGGGGGCTTGATTTTTAGAGGTAGAAGAAGAGCAGTTGCAGCTTTTGACATACAGATAGTCTGCTGACGAGCAAGGGCACCAATTTGTCGGATTCCAGCTTCTGCCGCTTGCACAGCTTGAGCTGATTTGGTGACCCCATCAGCTATCTCTTGGCTGAGTATGAGTTAAACAGACAGGGTATTAGAATTGGAGCATAATAGACATCATCAGTCAAACAGGAGCAGGGGAATAATATTAAACATGGAGTACAAAAATCATTTCCAAAATAACTATCCAATTAAGAAGCAAAGACTAAGTACAGTTATCATTTCTAGAATAGGCTCTCAGTTTAAGAAGCAGACTGTTTACCCACTATGACTAGGCCACAGGAGGCCTTGTCAAGCTCTGGGCAAGTAAACATAGGTACTGTACGACAAAGAATGAGTCCATTTCCGGTTTATCAGAACCAAGTACATTTTCAAAAGGAAGACCTATTTAGGTTACAGAAGGAAGCCTATGTTTATTAATAACATACAGGTGTAGAGTAGTAAAAAGAATAAGGGTAATTAACTCATAGCATTCCACAATATGACTGATAATAGAATGAAAGGAAAGCATTCTTTCTTTTTTCCTTTTTGGTCTTTTGTTTCACAGGAGCACAGTTAAGGATCTTATGGTCACCTCAAAGCACTTTTTTTTTTTTTTTAAGTCATAATAGCTCATGTCACCTCAAATCACTTAGTTCAAGAGTAAGGTCGCTGATTTCCATGCCAGACAGCCTAATAGCAGCCATCGTACTGGGGAGTTCCTCACGAGCTGTGTCTGCTAGCTTTGAAAGAGATGTTGCCGCTCTCCCCATAGCCTTATGGACATACAACAAAAACAGATAAATAGAAATCAGTGTTAAGAAAACAAAATATACCTGCCAACCACATCAATGTTCAGAAGATGCATACGTCTACAATCAGAAACATCCACATATTGGAATAACACTTCAGAACCGCAAGAGAGGATCCCAAACATCTGAATGCACCAGCTAAAAAAGGCCTAAAGAATGCTTGACAATCTAACAACTCTCATAATGACCAAATTATAACAGAGAATGACAACTGAAGCGTGATCAAATAGTTCAAATGCCAGAAGGAAGTTCACCCGATGATAATGTGGCTGGCTGAGTACAGCTGAAGATGAATGGACGATTTTAGCTCATTTGATTTTATGCTATTTGCATATGTTTCTTATTCATTAGGCTCTTATACTTTGAATTATGTTGTAAGAGTACATTATGAACAGACGACGTGATACCTTGATAACTTGCAGCACATATATAGAAATTATCGAAACTGGTACATCATTGTTTAATCCTTATCTCAGACATGCTAGAACTTGAATGGAAAAGACTGGGGGTAGTCATAAGCGACACAGCTGAGATGCAAGGAAAAGATGTTCTGAGCTTAAACGTAATGTCAGACAACTTACATATAGTGTTGGGACAGCTGCAACAACAAGGCTAGTAAACGCCACGGAAGTCTGCACACATTAAAATCATTCTGTGATTACCAATAAGAACAAATTTAGCAATTATCATAGTGAGCTAAATAAAATTGAAGCTTCCTATTTAAGCTTCCAAGCATGTCTGGGAAAAATAGCACATTTAACGACTCTCACAATAATAAGTCACAGCATAATCCAATCACATACACACCAATTATTACAAGTAAGTTATTAAGTCCTTGTGTTGCACCTGTCCAGTCTTTTCTCAGAAAACGGAGAACTATCACAGGAAAGTTATCAACTAATTCTAACAAACAACTCACTGTAAATTAGAATGGAACAAATAACCCATCCTTCCGATTTCTGCAACAAGAATCATTACCATCTACTATTTCCTCCGTCCCTCCCTCCCTCTCTCTCCCCCTTCTTTTGCATAGGGAAAAGAACAAAAGAGGGGAATCTTTAGCTCATCGTCCAGTCCCTTGTAACCGCCCTATACCAGGAGTTGCTGCTTTCTTGTTTTTAACGGAATAGGACATCTCACACCTAAAAACAAAATTGATCAGAAAGAAGTGCTAAAGGCCTGTTTCGATGTTCCACACGGAAAGTTCTAAATCATGTTTTTTGGACAGTCTTTTCGAAAATGCAATGTTGTTACTAGGGAAAGTCATCCGAATGCAATAACCACCACAATACACATCAGAAAATTAAAAAGGTTTCCATTCAATAAGTTCCTAACAGTGAACCCTAAGCTGCATCTTATTTTAATAGCTCCATTAAAGGCGATGGATTTGAACTTCCACTAAAATGGAGACCTAAACTGAGCTACAAATCCTAATGGGACACCAAGCGTCCGTTAAGCAAACAGGAACACTCCAAAGATATTCAAAGCTACAAGCTTAAACAACAACATGTCATCCTCAAAACCAAAAATTTCTCCTACCGTGCAAGCAATGAACGCCAGGAGAAAGAAAGCTTGGTCACTTAAGCTCAATTTGGCACCCGGCACGACATTGGCCGGAACACTGGGGCTCCCCACTTGCACATTCCAACGACTTTGAGCGTTTTCATCATCAACAAAGTCTTCACTCGAAACCTCCGCCGACCCACGATCTTTCAATTGGGCATCGGATGTTCCAGCGGCAGGGGGGCCGCAAAAAGAAACCAATCTAGATGGCTTGGACTTGGAGGTTATGGTGGGCAAAGTAAAAGATTTTGCGAGGTATATGTTTGGAATTTTTGGCTTAGAGGAGGTATGGGCAGGAAGTGGAGCAAACGGGCGTGAGGAATTAATGCTTACAAGAGCAGATTTCATTGCAAACTCGGGGAGTTGGGAATACTACCACCAACAACAAAAATACCAATCATTGAACTTGGTGGCATGCCGAATATGAAAAGGGTTTGAAGAACACTCGACAGATTCTAGAGGTCTCGGACCTTGGATGTCACCACAATTGGATTGGCGAGAAAAATGTGCCCTCACTGCAACTCTCCACTTCACATTCAGTCCCCGTGACTGTTGGCCTCTCAAATAATTGGCCTATTTTTTGTCTTTTATTTATATTTGTCAAAGTAAAAGGATTTTTTTTTATTACAGCTCTGTACATGATTATCGTTCCAAATTTGTCGAATTGGATTACAAATCGGTGATAATAGGCAGTGTATATTGACATATAGTCTATAGTGTTTAGTTGTAAAATTTTAATAAAATTTTGTGTTGGTGTTAAAAAAAAGGTGGTATTGAAATTGGTAATGAATGATAAAAATAAAAGTAAAATTTTAAAGTGTGTTTGTAATGGTAAAATTTTATTAAAAATTTTTATAAACAAACACTATATAAATTAATTAGAACAATCAATACATATTTTCTTTATAAATTAGACTAGTTAATTTGGACAAAAAATTGAAAATAATTTCAGTCCATCCCCTTGGAGAAAAAAAGAAAAAATATTCCTCTGGGCCCATGGACAATTGATATATAATTTCAATCCATCCACAAACGAAAAAAAAAAAATATTACACAAACCACAAATTATTGATCTATGGACACATTATACTTAAAACTATAGATTTCGTGACTATCAACTACCACATTTGTGTACTTACACTCTCTACTATTAGTTTGGATAGAAATTGATATTTTAAGTAAGTAAATGACGAATTATTTTTCTTAAAAAACATAATAATAATAAAATTTGAGGGTAAATTCATTATTTTACTAAATAAAAATAACAAATTTGTGTCCAAATTAATTTTGGAGGTTGCAAGTGTAATGTGTTGATAATTGAGGAATAAAATATAATGAAATTAATATTTTGGAGAAGTATATTTAATTTAAGAAAAATATTGTTTATAATAAGAAAAAGTGAGGAACTGGGAAGAATAAAAGAGAATTGACCAAGCTAGCATTGGGCTTACAAAGAAAGTCCAAGTTCGTTTGAAGAAGGAAAAAAAATCAAAGATACAAGTGCTAAATCCAGATTGAAACTTTTTGGTTACTGTGTGCTTTGGGAGTCCCGAAACCGGCGCTTTCCCAGGCTTCGTCCATACGCCCAATTAGGCAGGGGACCTCTTCATTTGTCCAGGTAATAACGCGACGGACAACAGCACAGAGAATACACACCAAAAGGGGAAGAGCACATAGAGTGGCAATTCAGCCCATCGAAATGGGTAGCACGTAGCAACCAACGAGGGCCCAACCCACAAAAAGAAAAAACTTGGAAAAAAGTTAGGGAATGATGATACCAAAACTGAATCCAGCCCAAATCAATTTGGGTTGGATGAAGATCATCATATACATGAAAAGCCCAACAGCAACATTAGACCTATATTGCGCCAAGCCCAAAAGAAAGAAAAATCATGATACATGTCGTGAGTGGTTATAAATTAACTTATAACATGTAGCAGTCCTACGATCCTGAGGTCCCTTCTATTAAAGCAAGTGTCTATTATGGAGACGTACAAAGAGTACATCCAAGGACACGATGCTACAAGGGGATCAAATTCCTCAGAGAAAGGAAATACAAGGATGTGGAGAAAAGACTATAAAAGTAAATTGTCAGGAAGGAGAAAGATGAGTGATTCTAGAACAATTAAATAGAAAAACTTAAAAGATCAAAATTTTGACTTTGGCATCGGAGGAGCCTTACTCAATGTCTAGAGTTATTTTTATTATTTTGAAGGAGTTATACAAAAATCGAGATATGTTTACTTTGGAGTGTTGACAGTAAATCAACTATTCGTCGGAGAAGAAAATGAAGGGAATGGCAAGAGCCAAGAGACACGTACTATGATGCAGGGAGGGGCTCACGAAGGGGGTTGGGGAGGAAAGAACTTTCTGATCATCTGAAGGGAATTAAGTTCACAATTGAAATGTCTCCTTTAATAATTTGTTTCACCAATTTAGGCCTCTTGTTATCGGTGCCCTTCACCAGGGTTCGTGTTATGGTAGTGGTGGTCATGGTTTAAGCGTCACCTTTTTCTAGCGGCAGTTTTCACTGAAATTTTTTTTTTTTATTTATTTTTGTCTCCATTAATGTTATATCGTAAGAGACATCTTTCGTGCAGTGATTTGCAAAGTTTCTGGTAAGAAAATAATTAAAGTAGGTTTAACAAGAAAAAAAATTAATATTTTACGTAAAAATCACAAAATATGAAGAAGAATATTATATATCTATAGATCTTTTACAACCGTAACACATGATACGACTGATCTCTCGACAATAGCTTGAATTGTTAGCGAAAAAGAATCCCAAGTACTTAATCTGAAAGATATATTTAACAAATAATTAGAGGTTAAGAAATCTGAGTTAGAAATGATTACCCCATGTACAGTGTCGACATAGCACTAGCTAAGAGTTTAACGCGTCAAATTACGAATCAGTAAACAAATATTAATTAGTGCCTGCTTAATTAAGGGCCATGCATCCCCGCCGGCCCCCACCACGCACACTATAATTCATTGATTACCAATTGTAAATATATGCCGTACCTTTTGGATTCCTTGCATTGATACAAACTTCCCATGACTGATACCATATTGGAAGTGGGCAGACCATTAATGCAGACTGAGTAGCAATGAAAAGATATACTTGTGTCATTGATTCTTTTACATCGAGACAAACTTCCAAACCCAGTGGCGAACCGAGATTTCAATAGAAGGGTCGACCTCTTAAAATGAAAAATATCATTAGAATTAAAATATATTAAAAATTAAAAATATTTAAAATATAGTCAAAACATTATTCATCATAATTAAAATAAGTACATCACAAATTAACAAAATTTAATAATCCTAATCAAACCCTAATCAAAGATTCACAAATTCATCAATAATTAAATTGCATTATTCATTACAATATCATCAATAATTTCAATCAAATTCATAATCAATTTCACAAACCTAATCAAATTCAAATAATCTTATTTAATAGAAAAATAATCAAATTCACAAATTCCTAATCATTCATAATTTTTAATATAAATATAATCAAATTCACAAATTACTAATCAAATTCATAATCTATTTAATAGAAAAATAATCAAATTCACCAAACCTAATCAAATGCATAATTTATTTAATATAAACATAATCAAATTCACAAATTCATAATCAAATTCACAAATTACTAATCAAATTCATAATCTCTTTAATAGAAAAATAATCAAATTCAAATCCCAATCAAATGCATAATGTGTTTATAAAAATAATAAATTCACAAATTCAATAAAATTCATAAATTCATAATCAAATTAAATCATAATATCTTTTAATATAAAAATTCAAATTCAAATAACAATCAAATTCATAATTGTTTAATATAAACAAATAATTAAATCACAAATTCAAAAATTTACTAATCAAATTCATAATCTCTTTAATAGAAAAATAATCAAATTCACAAATAATAATCAAATTCATAATCTCTTTAATAGAAAAATAATCAAATTCACAAATAATCAAATGCATAATTTTAATAAAAACATAATTTCACAAATTACTAATCAAATTAATATCTTTAATAGAAAAATAATTAAATTCATAACCTAATCAAATTCATAATCTGTTTAATATAAACATAATCAAATTCACAAATTACTAAAAATTCATAATCTCTTTATAAAAATATCAAATTCACAATAACCATAATTTGTTTATATGTCAAATTCATAATGGGGACTATGGTGATCGGTGTACCTGGACTCATAGGATGGACTCTGAGAGAGAGAGAGAGGAGATCTAGAGTGGAGAGAGAGAAAGAAAAGTTGGAGCCTTGGAGGACGAGAGAGAGAGAGAGAGAGAGAGAGGAAGTTGAGCTGTTGAGGGCAGTGGCAGGTGCGCCGCAAGCCAAAGAGAGAGGCAGAGTGAGAGGGGGAAGCTGCCAAAGGCCATTGGAAGCTGGCATTGCTGGAGGGAGGCGGAGGTTGGCTATTGACGTCGGGAGGTGGGGAGCACCGGAGCAGTCAAGCAAAGCTGCAGAGGAGAAGAGCTGAGAGGTTCAGTATTGGGAAGAAGAGGGAAAATGCGGGGGTGGGAGAATTAAACGAGGGTGAAACTTTCTGAGATTTTTTTTTTTAAAATAACAGGCCGAGTTGGGCTATTGGGGGTGGGGGCGTGCAGTTGGGGCCTGGGGGCGGGCTAGGCTTTTGGGGGGCAGGCTGGGCTTTATAAATAATAATAATAATAAATCAGGCGATGAGGGGTGGATGCCCCCATTGTCCCTATGTAGTTTCACCCTTGTCCAAACCCAATGTGGACGGATCAATATAGTCAATGAGCCTTCTTCTTCATTAGACAGTCTTTAATTCTGGTATTTTTCTCTATCGACAATAGCCAAGAAAATTTGCGTATGTGGACAAGCATGATAGTGCTCAAAAGGCATCTACCTCCTACATGTTTTAACTTTTATGTCATCCGCCTTGTACTTCACTTGTAATTAGATTTTTTTTGGCTATGTTTGGATTGATTTTGAAAATGTTTTTGTTGTAATGATTAAGAAAATCTGTTAAGATGTGTTTGTGAAAATAATGAGGGTCTATAGAAATGATGTTTGGAAATAGAAAGTTATTCCCTTGAAATGTAAGAGTAAAAAAGTATGTTTTGGGAAAGATTTTTGTGAGATGAATTTTTATAGATTTTTGTGTTGTTTTTCAAGAAATTGAGGCCAATAATTAGATAGAAAAATTTATTGAAATATATATATTTTTTTTTTTGTGTAAAAAAATCATGTTTTTTTAAAATAAATTTTCTTTTTCAAGACCGTGAAACAAACATACCCTTTCATTTGCTCATTTCATGATCTCATTTTCTACTTTTTTTTTATGTAAAAGATTGATTAATTAATGACTTCAATTACTATTTTCGCCCTTTTAAAACTCTACCCAGTACCCAGTTGCCTGTCTAAACAGTACAATGCTTATTTTAGCCGCAAGGCGACTTCCTTGTTTTTATTTTTTTGGAAAAAGAAAATAAGTAAATATTTAGCTAGTCCCTGTGTGAGTTGCTACGATTAGACAGAACAAATTTCTCGTTAAATCTTCCCAATGAAGTTAGGTTTTTTGAACAAATTCATTGACGGTTAGATCCAAGTGATAAAAAAGAAAAAATGAAACTCAATGAATTTTTTAAAATTCACCAAAAACGTGAGTGCAAACTTATTTTCCTTATTGCCCTTTCTCCAATATTTGGTATTCTAATCAAATATTTCTCCAATATATATCACTAGAGGATCTTTGTGTAGGAGTAAATTTTAGAGAATCTTTATGTTTGAGTCAATTTTTAGAGTGTTAGAATTTATG
Organism: Morella rubra; assembly: GCA_003952965.2. Taxonomy (NCBI): domain Eukaryota; kingdom Viridiplantae; phylum Streptophyta; class Magnoliopsida; order Fagales; family Myricaceae; genus Morella; species Morella rubra. Next base: position 4,477,693 of record CM025850.1, on the reverse strand, counting down.
AAAAAGTGAAGAAATTGATTATTTTATGATTTTTGTATTTATTATAGTAAAAAGAGATAATTTGATAAAGAGAAAAAATATTTTTTAATTATTATATTAGGCCAAAATTTTAGAGTGCCCAGAATATGAAACATCACGGGTAATTTACTTAAAAGCAGAAGGGTAAAGTAGTACTCCCGTGGATTCTTTGCAATGCAACAAACATTCAAACCCAAAGCAGACGCACCAATATAGAGCCAATGAGACTTTTTCTTCATTAGAAATAAATTGTTCTGGTCCTTTTCTTCGTGGACATGGCCAAGAAAGTTTGTGTATACAACAAATATTGCTTCATTTGCTTAGCACATCTCAATATTTCTTGAAGTATGATAGTGACTAAGAAGGCATATTTGATCGGCCTCCTACACATTTTAGATTGTTATGTCAAATGCGTGAACTTTACGGGTGATTGGACTTCTTTTTAATTATTAGCCGTTTGATCTTTTTTTTTTTCAATCCTATCCTTTCTATACGCTATAACTTGCAATAGTCTACCTTTCTCCCTTTCATGATTCTCTCATCAACCATGCATTACCATTAATTTTTTTTTTGAAAACGGGTGGAATTGTTAATGTACAAAGTTAACCCTCTCTCCAATAATTTGGTTTCTAATATATGTTTTCCCAATTAATTAATGATGAATAGAGATTCTTCAATATGTGTTAGACTTTATATTTTCCCACCATATACGTTTCATTGATAATTATAGGTTCGGATGGAACTTCATGAGAAATTTATTTGAAAAAGACTCGGAGTCCATTATGGGTCCAGATGAAACTTCGTGAGAAATTTACTTGAAGAAGACTCGGAGTCTATTATGGATCCGGATGAAACTTTGTGAGAAATTTACTTGATGAAGACTCGAAGTCTATTATGAATCCACATAAAATTTCGTGAGAAATTTACTTGACGAAGACTCCGAACCTGTACCTTTGTCATTGATTATTTTGCATTGAGACAAATTTCCAAACCCAATGTGGACGGATGAACATGGTCATCAATTAAATGCCACATTCATCAACTGCCAAAGGAATCCAAATGCTATTTTTTCTTTCTTTCTTTTTCTAAAGAGAAGGCAAATAAAAACAAAATTTTGTTAGAAAAAAAAGGAAAAGAAAGCAAAGAAAAAAGGAGATATTGCCGCAACACGCTCTAAAGCAAAAAAGATGCCTTTTGTACTATGATGCGAATGAGCTGGTCTCCACTTTACACTTGACTTGCTCTCTGCTCTGCTCTTTTGACGTAAAACCCAAAACGAGTGGTCAAGAAGACTGTGGCACCAAAATATCTTTTTTTTTCTATAAACAAAGAGCAGGAATAATGTAAGGAGAGGGAGAATGATTGTTTGTGATTCTTTTTGCATTGACAGAAACTTCCAAACTCAATGTGGGCGGATCAACATAGTCATCAACTAATCTTTCTTTTTTAAGTATTAATGATAAATAGAAATTCTTGAATCTGTGTTAGATTTTATATCTTCTCACTGTATATGTTTCAATAATAATTATTGATCCGGATAGAATTTTATGAAAAATTTACGTAGAAAAGACTTGGAGTCTATACTTGTGTCCTGAATTCTTTTGCACTGAGACAAACTTCCAAACCCGGATCAATATAGTCAATGAGACTTCTACTTCATTAGACAGTTTTTAATTCTGGTACTTTTCTCTGTCGACAATAGCCAAGAAAATTTGCGCATGTGGACAAGCATGATAGTGCCTCAAAAGGCATCTATCTCCTACACGTTTTAGACTTTATGTCGCCCGCCTTGTACTTCACGTGTAATTAGACTTCTTTTCATTCGTCGTTTCATGATTTTTTACTCTTTTTTTTCTATCTTTTTTGCTTAAAAGAATTTTGCTTAATTAATGACTTTAATTACTTATTTTCGCCCTTTTAAAACTCTACCTAGTTGTCTTTCTAAATAGTACAATGCTTATTTTGCCGCAAAGGAGGTTTCCTTGTTTTTATTTTTTTAGAAAAAGAAAATAAGTAGTCCCTGTTTGAGTTTTTAATGTAATATATATTCTTTTACATTGGGCGGAACTTCTAAGAATAAAAAATGAACAAATTTATGAGATGTTTAATCCATGATATCTCATTCATTTCTTTTTCTCTAAGACAAGTTATCTCATTTGCTTTATTTGCTTTTAATTCGAATTTTCCCCACCAGATAAGGTTACTACATGTTTTTTGATATTTTTTTTTGTTGGATAAGTATATATATGTTCTTCACACGTCAGTGTGTTCGATACGAAACTCAATCTTGTAGTTAATTAATTATATTGAAATAAGATTTTTTAATGAAAGTTTAAAAAAGTATCAAAAAGTGATTCTTCCTACGAAAGCTTCGAACTGTAATGTGAACCTATGAGTCCGACCACCAGGCCTTTGGAAATGGTTGTGTTGTGGTTTTTGAATTTGGTTTGGTTTTGGGTTTTGATTTTGAGTGTTATTCAATTTCCAAATAATTTTAAAGATTTAATTTGTTTTTTAGTTATTGTAAGGAATTTTTATGTTTTGGTTGGTTGTTTAAAGATTTTGGAATGATTTTTATTTTAATTTAAATTAATAAAAATTAATTTAAACGTTATTAATAAATATTCAAAATAAAAATAATAAAAAATATTTTAAAAAATAAAAAAAAAAAAAAAAAAAAAAAAAAAAAAAAAAAAAAAAAAAAAAAAAAAAAAAAAAAAAAAAAAAAAAAAAAAAAAAAAAAAAAAAAAAAAAAAAAAAAAATCCATAAAAAAATTAAATACCAAGGATAAAAATGTGACAAGTTTTTTTATAAAAAATAATTTTAGCCAATTACTTAACATCCTTTATGTTGTTTTTTTGGGTATTTTTGTAAAATGCTTTTTTAATTTTCTTTTTCTTTTTTTTAAAAATGTGTATATTGTTTCTTGCTTTATCCTTTTTTCTTTTTAGCCTACATCCTCTTTTTCCCTTAAAAAATTGTCAATATATTTATTTGCACAAAAATGAAGAAAAGAAAAGAAGAAGAGAAGAATATAAAATTGTTTCCCCTGGTTTGAGTTTTAATGTCCTCCATAAAATTATTTTATGTGGCATTAGAGTCAAACAATTTCAATTAATAATTTTTCCTAATTTATTTTTGGTCAAAGAGTAAATATCGCCAAAAAGAAAGGATTAAAAATCAAATAGAAAATGCTTTTTTCGTTATTTTTTGAACGAATGGGCTAAGAGAATATTTTTTATCTAAGTCCTTTTAGATATGGTTAAATTTTATCATGGTTATAATGGTTTCAATTACATAATATGACCTTTTTATCATAAACACACTTATATGAATATATATGTAACTAGTGCAAATACCTAATGTGAGACCAAACAATGCCATAAACTGTTTTTTTTTTTTTTTGTAATATCAAAACATCAGAATTTTATTCATAATATCAGAAACCTGAAGACAAAAAAAAAAAAAAAAATTTTTTTTTATTTTTTTAATTTTTTGTTGTATTTTTTTTTTTTTAAAAAAAAAAAAAAAAAATATTTTTTTATTTTTTAATATTTTTTTTTTATATATATAAAATTATTTTTCTATTTTTTTTTTTAAAAAAAAAAAAAAAAAATTTTTAAAAATTTTTTTTATTTTCTTATTTTTAAATATTAAATAATAATAAAATTACAATATTATTTTAATTTAAATAAATATAATCATTCCACTTAAACATAAACAATCTTAAAACTAAACAAATTAAATTAAAAATTTTTTATAAATTTGAAGTTTGAAAAAAAAATAAAAACCAAAACAAACCCCCATTTCCAAACACCCCGTGGTTTTTATAATACCCTCATTTTTAAAAACGATTAATTTTTTACTCTTAAATTTAAACCCAAAAGTTCTAAAAAAATACATAAATTACAAAATAATAAATAAATAAATAAAAAAAATATAATATTTTTTAGGCTTTAATATTATTATTTTTTTTATATATCTTTTATTTTATTTTTTTTTCATAAATTTTTAAAATTTTTTAAATAATTTTTTTTGAAGATAACAGATTTTAAATTATTTTTATTTATTTGTTTTAAAGGCGAAATAAGATGAATTTTAATTTTTAAAATGTCGTAAATAAAAGTATATAAAAAAATTTTGGAGGAGAGTTTTTTTATTTTTGAACAATAATTGAGGCTATTAATTTAATGAGCCGAAACCAAACCTAAATTTGAATGGTGGGGGAGGGCGTGATTTTTCTACTTGCGAAAACATTCAGTAATGGGCAGTACAGCAAGTAAATTCCCACCTTTATATATTCAGGTTTTGTTGAAAGGCCCAAGTTTCGCTCCTTAAGGCCTTATCATATACCAAAATGGCTGGCACACCTTCAAACTTCCATTGCCTTCATTCTCTTGCCCTTTTTTTTCCTTTGTCCACTCGACCATCTACTCAACAGGGCCTTGGCCTTTATAGAGCCCCGTTAGCCAGCACCACTTTTCAGATGTGGAAAATGGAAAGGAAAGCACTTTCAAAGATTCAACAAACCCTAGGAAACATAAGTCGCTCCTAATTTGGGGTTTTTGGGGCGAAGAATTGGCTGTAAAATGGGATTTTGGGTGTTTGGATGCCGACCACAGGAAACAGGAAGTCGTGATGGTCGGAACCTCTCAAAAATTCATGGCGGGAAATTTTTTATAATTGACGGAAAGATGAAATTTGGATGAACGAAGAAGAATGGGAGAGCTTTTCAACCAGTCCGTCCCTTTGGGGTGGTAAAAGAAATATTAAGTTTCTGTTTTACTGGATTTTGGAAAAGAATTTGAAAAAGTTTGGCCCTTTTAACCCTTCAAGATTTTTTATGGAAAACAAATTCAGAAAGTTTTTTGGTTTTTCTCGAAGTTTTTTGAAGGTATCAGACTCTCTTTTTCTTTCGTTGGCGAGTTTATATCCCTCCTCATTCGGAATCTTATCGAGGTGAATATTCCGACCTTTGATATTTTTATTTATTCTCAAAGGATTGGATGTTTTCCAAAAAACTAAGTGGTTTTTGTTACAGGTTTCGTCTTCTTAAGTATCATTTGGGGTATGCAAAATCTCAAAAATGAAAGTACCAGATTGTGGCCCTTTTGAGGGCAGTTCAATGTCTCTTCTTGTTTGGAGTTTACAACTAAAGCCGAGTGGTTGGGATTGTTTAGTTCCCTATCTCTTTCTTCCCCATCCCATTACTTAAAACAAAAATGCCTTTCAGTCTTGAACTCTTTTTTCTTCAAGCAAATTTATCTATTCCTGGCTTGTCAATGTGGAGTGAACTTTTTCGATATGAAATCTTTTCGGGAATTTCCGAGGGTGCCAATTTACCCGAACATTTGCCTGATAGAATTTTTTTTTTGGCAAGAGCTTTGGAATTCTTTTTTCCAAAGATTTTATTGAAAAGGTCTCTTAACACGTTTTTAGTATTCTGGAATTTTTATGACGTGCGAATTGGATTCTATCTGGCATAACAAATTTCACGGAAAATCTTAGTTTCAAATTTTCCTAAACTTTTGCCCCTTGCAAGCATTTCATTGTAAACGGACAGTAAAAGCAAAGTGGAGATAAAATTGAGTTGGTGGACGGTTTTGTCTCGATTGTTTCCCAACACATCTAAGAATCTTGATTTGGAAGCATTACGAATTGCCT
>CM025850.1:4400082-4471909 GCA_003952965.2 Morella rubra | reverse complement strand
TTCTAGCCAAATTTTTCTCTAATTATATAGTGACAGACCAGTGTCATTACAATAAAAAAAATATAAATCTAAATAATTTTAAAAAAAATTAAAATTACAAACTTATAAAAAAACTAAAAATTGAAAAAAAAAATTTTGAACCCATTGAATTTTTTAAAATCGATTTAAAAACCTAGCGTGTACATATATTTTACATATTGTTAACGTAAAAAAGCTAGCCCTTTTTCCAATATTTTGTTTCTAGTCAAAATCTTTCTCCAATATTTATCACTAGAGATCTTCAATGTGTTTTAGAGTTTGTCCGCCACCATGACGCTGCATTGATTACTGTGGGCGGTCAGAACATGAAGCTTAACGGGTAATTTACATAAGCAGGAGGGTCAAAGTACTCCCGTCGATTATTTGCACCGAGACAAACATTCAAGCCCAAAGTGGACGGGGATCAAATATTAGAGCCAATGAGACTTTTTCTTCATTACAAATAGTCTTTTCTAGTCCTTTTCTTCGTGAACATAGCCAAGAAAGTTTGCGCATACGGACAAATTATATTGCTTCTTTTGCTTAGCACATTCTAATATTTCTTGAAGTATGATAGTGGCTGAGAAGAAGGCATATTTGATCCTCTACACATTTTAGATTGTTATGTCACCTGCCGTGAACTTTACGAATGATGGGATTTCTCTATTAATTTTTTGCCATTTGATCTCTTTTTCTATCCTATCCAGCTTTCTACTCGCTATAAACTTTAATAGTATACCTTTAATTTCTCCCTTTCATGATTCTCCATCAACCAAGACAACATGGATGCCGAAACGTCCTCCCCATTTATGTCGCGGCACTGACTCATTCAACTATTCAAGTACCATGCACCTGCCATGTTTAAAAATTTCATAGACTTGTTTTTGAAAGAAAGACCAATTATGTATTTTTCAATTTTGTTCTTTTTATTTCCTTTTTGAGTACTTAGTCCTTCTTCTGCTTTAAGCACAATTATGTTGACGACGGGTAGAATTGTTAATGTACAAAGTTAACCCTTTCTCTCCAATCTATCTTTTTCCAATATTAATGATGAATATAGATTCTTGAATATGTGTTAGACTTTATGTCTTCTTACCATATATGTTTCATTGATAATTATGGGTCCAGATGGAACTTCATAGGAAATTTACTTGAAAAAGACTTACCTACTTATAATGTATGTCATTGATTATTTGCATTGAGACAAACTTCCAAACCCAATTAATGTGGACGGATGACAGATCAATATAGCCAATAAGTCTTCTTCTTCATTAGACAGTCTTTAATTCTGGTCCTTTTCTTTGTCGACAAAAGCCAAGAAAATTTGCGTATGATAGTGCCTGATAAGGCATCTACCTCCTACACGTTTTAGACTTATATGTCGTCCGCCTTGTACTTCACGCAAAATTAGACTTCTTTTCATTAGTCATTTGATCTCTTTTTCCACTCATTTTGCTCTGTCATAGTCTATATATATATATATCTTAATTAAAAAAATTCAAGCAATAAAAGATTGGTTAATTAATGAATTTAATTACTATTTTTGCCCTTTTAAAACTCTACCAAGTTGTCTAAACGGTACTATGCTTATTTTTGCCGCAAGGCGCCTTTCTTGTTTTTATTTTTTTGAAAAAAGAAACTAAGTAGATATCTAAGTTAGTCCCTGTGTGAGTTTCTAATGTAATATATATTCTTCTACATTAATGGGCGGAATTTCTAAGAATAAAAAATGACCAAATTTGTGAGATGTTTAATAGAGGATATCTCTTTCTTTTTTTTCTTTTTTTCTAAGACAAGATATCTCATTCGCTTTATTTGCATTTAATTTGAATTTTCCCCACTAGATATATAAGGGTTAGTATATGCTTTTGACATTTTATATTTGCTTCTTTTGCCTAGCACATCCCAATATTTCTTAAAGTATAATAGGGGCTGAGAATGCATATTTAATCCTTCCTACACATTTTAAATTGTTATGTCACCTGCAGTGAACTTCACGGATGATAGGACTTCTTCTGTTAATTATTAGTCATTTGATCTCTTTTTCTATCATATATCCAGCTTTCTACTCTCCATAAACTTAATAGTCTACCTTTAATTTCTTCCTTTCATGATTGTCCATCAACCAAGACAACATGGATGCCAAAACGTCCTCCCCATTTATGTCGCGGCACTAACTCATTCAACTATTCAAGTACCATGCACCTGCCATGTTTAAAAATTCCATAGACTTGTTTTTGAAAGAAAGACCAATTATGTATTTTTTGATTTTGTTCTTTTTATTTCCTTTTGAGTACTTAGTCCTTCTTATGATCTAAGCACAATTTGTTGACGACGGGTGGAATTGTTAATGTACGAAGTTAACCCTTTCTCTCTCATCTATCTTTTTTCAATATTAATGATGAATAGAGATTCTTAAATATGTGTTAGACTTTATGTCTTCCTATCATATACGTTTCATTGATAATTATGGGTCCGTATAGAATTTCATGGGAAATTTAATTGGAGAAGACTTAGAATACGTACTTATAATGTATGGCATTGATTCTCAATGATAGCCAAGAAAATTTGCGTATGATAGTGCCTCATAAGGCATCTACCTCCTAACGTTTTAGACTTTTATGTCGTCCGCTTTGTACTTCACGTGAAATTAGACTTCTTTTCATTGGTCATTTGATCTCTCTTTTCCACTCATTTTGTTCTATCATAGTCTATATATATCTCTCAATTTAAAAAAATTCAAGCAATAAAAGATTGGTTAATTAATGACTTTAATTATTATTTTCGCGCCTTTTAAAACTCTACCAAGTTGTCTAAACAGTACCATGTTTATTTTTGCCGCAAGGCGCCTTTCTTGTTTTTATTTTTTTGAAAAAAGAACCTAAGTAGATATCTAAGTTAGTCCATGTGTGAGTTTCTATGTAAATATATATTCTTCTATATTAATGGGCGGAACTTCTAAGAATAAAAAATGACCAAATTTGTGAGATGTTTAATACACTGTATCTCTTTTTTTTTTTTTTTTTTTAAGACTAAGAAGAATATCTCATTCGCTTTATTTGCATTTAATTCGAATTTTCCCCACTAGATATATAAGGTTAGTATATGCTTTTGACATTTTTTTTTTTTTTTGGATAAGTATATCTTCTTTCACACTTCAGTGTTTTCGATACGAAACTCAGTCTGTAGTTAATTAATTATATGTGAATTTTTTAATGAGTTTAGTATCAAAAAGTGATCTCTACAAAGCTGGACTACTATTTTCGCCCTTTTAAAACTCTACCTAGTTGCCTGTCTAAACAGTACAATGCTTATTTTTGCCGTAAGGCGGCTTCTTTATTTTTATTTTTTTGGAAAAAGAAAATAAGTAGATATTTAGTTAGTCCCTGTTTGAGTTTCTAATGTAATATATATTCTTCTACATTGGGCGGAACTTCTAAGAATAAAAAATGAACAAATTTGTGAGATGTTTAATACATGATATCTTTTTTTTTTTTCTTTTTCTTTTTTCTGTAAGACAAGATATCTCATTTGCTATATTTGCTTTTAATTCGAATTTTCTCCACTAGATAAGGTTGCTATATATTCCTGACATTTTTTTTTTTTTGGATAGTATTATATGTTCTTCACACTTGAGTGTTTTCGATACGAAACACAATCTTGTAGTTAATTAATTATATGTGAATTTTTTAATGAGTTTAGTATCAAAAAGTGATCTCTACGAAGCTCGACTACGTACTGTGAACTATGAAGTCGACCACCAGGTGTTCTTCAATTTTTAATAGAAATTAAAGAGGTACTCCAGCTATGTGTTGTACTTTCCAACATTAATTAATGAGCATAACCAACCCAAAACCTATTGACTGCGTGGGCCGGCCGTAATTCTACCTACTGCGACAAACAGTCAGTAATGCATACAGCAAGTAAATCCCACCTTTATATATTCAGATCTTGTGTGGAAGGCCAAGTATCCTCCCTAAACGGCCTTCACCTCATAACCAAAATGGCTGGCACCCACACCTTCACTTCCATTGCTCATCTCCTCTTGCTTTTTCCCTTCTGTCCACTCAGACCTCCCTACTCACAAGCTGCTATAGAGCCCGCTTCAGCCACCGACACCCAAACTTTCAGATGCTCGCAGATGGAGAGGAAGCACTTCTCAGCTTCAAACAAAGCCTCCTAGACCCATCAGGTCGCCTCTCATTTGGGTTGGCGAAGATTGCTGTAAATGGATTGGTGTTGGCTGCGACAACAGGACAGGACAAGTCGTCATGCTCGACCTCAAAAACCCACTTCCAATGGCGAAATTTGATGACAAAGATGAATTTGATTACCAATATGAATGGAGAGAAGCTCTCAACAAGTCGTCCTTGGGGGTAAGATAAGTCTTCTTTACTGGATTTGAAGAATTTGAGTTACTTGGACCTAAGCCTCAATAATTTTACTGGAAACAAAATTCCCGAGTTTTTGGGTTCCCTTCAAAGTTTGAGCTATCTCAACCTCTCTTTCTCTTTCTTTGCGGAGTTATTCCTCCTCATCTCGGGAATCTATCAAGGCTCAATATCTTGACCTTCAATCATTTTATTATTATGAAAATAAAGGATTGGATGTCAAAAACCTAAAGTGGCTTGTCGGTTTTCGTTCTCTTAAGTACCTCAATTTGGGGAATGCAAATCTCACGAAAGTACCAGATTGGCTTGAGGCAGTCAATACGCTCTCTTCCTTGTTGGAGTTACACCTAAGCTGGTGTGAACTCCCTAGTCTTCCTCACGCTCTTTCTTCCATCAACTTCACAATGCTTTCAGTCCTTGATCTCTCGTTCAACTATTTTAATTTTAACTCCTCCATACCTCACTGGCTATCAAATGTGAGTGAGCTCTCGATACTGAATCTTGCGGGAAATTCCCTCCGAGGTGCCATTCCCGAAGCATTTGCTGATCTAGATTCTTTGCAAGAGCTTGATCTTTCATCGAATTCTTTCATTGAAGGTCCCTTACCCGTTGGTCTGGGACATTTAACCCACTTGCGCAAATTGGATCTATCTGGAACAATATCCACGGAAAAATCCCTAGTTCATTTGCTAACCTTTGCAACTTGCAAACATTTTCTCTTTACTTCAACCGCATAAGTGGGGAGATAAATGAGTTTGTGGACGGTTTGTCTCGATGTTCCAACAGCGTCCTAGAATCCCTTGATTTGAGCAATAACAGATTGCTTGGAGGCAAATTGCCCTATTCAATAGGAGCACTTCAGAAGTTGCAATCCATTGATCTCTCTTACTGTTCTTTCCGGGGTTCAATCCCAGATACAATTGGGAACCTGTCATTTTTGCAACAACTTTCTCTCTCGAGGAATCAAATGAGTGGGACCATTCCCAAGAGCATCGGAAAACTATCAATGCTAGTTGAAATGAGTCTTGGAGAGAATTTTTGGGAAGGCGTCTTAACTGGAGCTCATTTTCAGTATCTCACCCGTTTAAAATACCTATACTTGTCTAGGTCCGAGAACTCGACGTTTGTTTTAGATGTGCAACATGATTGGGTCCCTCCTTTTAAGTTGGTCGAACTTCAGATAGATAAGATGCCCATCGGCCCAAGTTTTCCAGCGTGGCTTCAAACTCAAAATGGACTCCAATCTCTTAGCCTCGAGGACGTGGTTATTTCTGAACCGATCCCTGAAAACATTGAGAAACTGTGGCCCAATTTAGCATATTTGAATCTCGCTTCTAATTCTATTATTGGCGAAATTCCCCGTTCTGTAGGACTCTTGAAGAACTTATCAATGCTAAGCTTGAGAAACAATTGCTTGTCTGGGGAATTGTTGGCTCCTCGTTGGGAAGATTTGAAGAGTTTATATTTCTTGGATGTAGCAAATAATAATATATCTGGAAATCTCCCAAGTTCGATGGGATATTTGACTTCATTGGTGTATTTATCATTGAATAAAAATCATCTTGAAGGCCAACTCCCTTCTTGGTTCAGAAACTATACAAAGTTGGCAACCCTTGACCTTGGAGGAAACAACTTTTCCGGAAACCTACCTGCATGGATTGGGAGAAGCTTATCAAGTTTGTTGAGGTTAAACTTAAGATCCAACTGGTTTGTTGGTGATTTACCACAAGATTTATGTCTTCTTTCCGAACTTAAGATCTTGGACCTTGCACAAAATAATTTGTCAGGAGTAATTCCTCACTGTTTAGGAAACTTGAGTAAGAATAACTATGATAGGTTCTTTAGTTCAGAGGAAATGGAGCTAGTTTGGAAAGGAAGAGAATATCTATATGAGGATTCAAATATTCATGTTGTCTATTCCTTGGACCTTTCAAATAATAATCTATCAGGAGAAATACCTGAGGATATAACCACTATCTCTTCATTGGTCAACCTAAATCTATCAATGAATCATCTAACTGGAAAAATTCCCAAAGGAATTGGGAATTTGTACCATTTAGAATCCCTTGATCTTTCAAGAAATATACTTTCTGGTTTTCTACCTCAAGAATTGTCTAATTTGACTTTTTTAAGTCATTTGAATTTGTCATTCAACAACTTCTCTGGAAAAATTCCATCTGGAAATCAACTTCAAACACTCAATGACCCATCCATGTACGAAGGTAATTCCTTACTCTGTGGACCTCCTCTTTCAACAAAATGTCCGTGGGAAGGAGACGATCCCCAAACAATGCCAACTGACCGCGTTGGAAGAAGAAAAAAAGATTGGAGAAAGAAATTGAGGCGGTATCATTCTACATCAGCATGGTATTGGGCTTTGTTGTTGGATTTTGGGGAGTTTGCGGTACACTCATTGTTAAGAGATCATGGAGGCAAGCTTATTATCAAGGATTTGATCATTTTAAAGGGAGGATGGTTTTCTTCGTGACGGACAAAGCTATTCGTTGTCTAGGGAAGATCAAGTTTGATAGAACATGAAACAATGGGCAAGGCAGGACATCTTAATCCGTTTATCATGTATTGTGTGCTTTTTAGTTGTAGTATATGTTGTTTGCCCCAACCTTCAATTCCTGAAGTATTGTAAAAGTTTGTACCCTGTTTTACCATTTGCTCAAACCAGTGCTTGTTGTACACTACATGCTCCAGCTTTGACTCGCTGAAACATCATGTGGAGCTAGAAAAATGGTTTCGCTTGGCGTTAAACTTATTATCTTTCAAAACTTTTCTCTCTATTTTCCTGCACAACAGTCTTCACAGACTCATTCCTTAAAAGCATGTCTTTTTGTTGGAGTACCTCTACACGTTTAAACTCTGTCTCTTAACAGCTTGACAAGATAATCAATTCCAACGACTGAACAAGTCTAAATGCTGTTCGAGTTGGATTCTCAATCCAAGAATCGAACTAGTTCACACACAAGCAACTCTTAAATTCTAATCTTACTCATATACTTGTCACTACGTCTTTAGAGAATCTTTACAACTAAGACAGAGGAAAGCAGATATTGCCAACAAAGTGATTCCTTGGGAATAAAAGAGTTCGAGTAAAAAATAAATTAGTTAAATGGGCTTTAATATACCCACCCTTGGATATATCAACTTATATCTGCAAGGGTGGGTATAACCGAACCTTTTAGGTATGATGTCCTTCAATCCCAGCCAAAATTTTACAGTAGTGAAAATACCTAGACATGTTCTTCATGTGCATGGCAAAAAGTCATCCATGCATATTTGTAAGCAGAATACAAAAAGAAGCGGACTTTAATTTCATGTCACTGATCAAAAGCTTTCTAAACTTTATCCTTAGGAAACATAGAATCCAATACAGAACACACGTATCTTAGAATTACCATGATCGTCCACTGGCCACAACAGACCACTGATACAGTAAGAGTGATGTCATTACCAATATCTGTTATGGAATCAAATATGGCAATTCCTCCTGGGGCCCTTCCCAGGACGCTTGCCTTTAGCCATCTTGAATTTCCTTTTGGACTTCTTCCCTACTCCACCAATGGGTTTTAATGATCCCATGCTCTGATTGCCATCGCGCATCTCCACATCTAACAAATTAGGAAGAGAAAATAATTCATTTTCAGTTTATTACTGAGCAATATCACTTGGAGGGAAAAATTCCACTCAACTGGAAATAAAAAAACAGCTGCAGTTTAGCTTTTATCCTTTGCTTCTAAAAAATGCTAAGGACACGAGAACTTAAGCTCCAGAAGATTGTTGTAAATACATATTTCTTGTTAGGGCTGAGCTAGGTGGTTGTCGAGAATTGTAAGTTTCTGTTTGCCCACTCAAAAAGTACCTAAAACACGGTTTTTCAGAAAGGGCTTGCTGCAAAATCAAAAAAGAACACAGGAAACCACCAAACAAAGTAGCACAGTTCATTGCGAAGCTTCTATTCTTCTGTGATTAGAAGGGGTATCATCAGACCTCTTCATATGAAACTACATACAGAAAATCACCCAACACAATGGCAAAATGGAAAACCAATACCAACTATTTTTGTACAAACTTTTTTACAACCTAATCAATTAAAGATTATGCTTTGCTGAACCAAGGGCAATATTACTGAAGATCCAAACACAAAGGATGAAATTAAAACTGTTAGAATCCAGGGACTATTTGGCAAATTAGCCACTATTTCAAATAATAGCTTAAGGCCAAGAGTAGATTATGAACATTTACACACAATTCTGAATTATGATCTATACAAAAAAAGCATCAAAATCAAATGTATTGAATTTGACATCAATTATAAGGAAATTTGGTACGCAAGTAAGTGTTGAAGACATGTAATCCAACTGAGGGCTGGACGAAACATTCAAGCAATAGAGTGGCGTAATATGAAGAGCAACTTGAACGCAGCTCCATATATATATATATATATATATATATATATATATATGAAAACTACGAAAGGGCAGAAAGAGGCAGAGCAATTAGGCATGGATACAATCAGCACGGTAAATCCAATTACTGATGTGCTCGTATAGTATAGGAAACGGATATTGAGCAAATAAAGTTAAACCAACTATCGAAACGGTAAATAACATAAAGTCCAGATGGGCATTTAAAGAGCTTACCCGTGTTGTTAACTGAGGAGACTGTATCAGTACCGGTATTGGTATTAGTAACCATAGCAGCGGTGGAATTCGGTGAAGGATTTGCGGGTAGCTTCGGGGCGGCGAGGGCAGCCTCTTGAGCAGCGAGCTTAGCAGCGTCTTTCGTGTCGTAGAAGGGCTCAACTATCTCTCTTCGGATTGCCCGAAGCCTCTTCTCTCTCTTCGACCTCAACGACTTCGCCATAGCTGCTCTTCTTCTTCTTCTCACCCTCTCTCTCTCTCTCTCTCTCCCTCTTCTGTGGGGGCGTTAGGGTTTTATTTTCCAGAATAGAAGAGGGTTTTGGTTTGTCGATCCACCTTCTACTTTATAGCTTTAACAGCTGGGGCCTGTTTGGAGTTTTCCTTTTACTCGGGAAAATATCAAGGCATAGGTAAAAATGAATGCCCCTCAAATTTCAATGTGTTTTATATACCTCTCATGTTTTAAAAACAATTAATTTCACTCTTAATTAATCAAGAATGTGCCTTCTCATAAAATTGAATAAATTACAAAAAAATAAAATAATGATATATAAATAAAATAATACTTTAAGTAAAAATACTTATTTTTTTTATTAATTTTAATAAATTATTAGTTATTTTTGTAATTTTTCCCAATTTTTATTTTAGAAGGACATTTTGGTTAATTTAAGAGTGAAATTAATTGTTTTTAAAACATGAGAGGTATATAAAACACATTGAAATTTGAGGGGCATTCATTTTTACCTATGCCTTGATATTTTCCCGAGTAAAAGGAAAACTCCAAACAGGCCCCAGCTGTTAAAGCTATAAAGTAGAAGGTGGATCGACAAACCAAAACCCTCTTCTATTCTGGAAAATAAAACCCTAACGCCCCACCGAAGAGGGAGAGAGAGAGAGGCGGTGAGAAGAAGAAGAAGAGCAGCTATGGCGAAGTCGTTGAGGTCGAAGAGAGAGAAGAGGCTTCGGGCAATCCGAAGAGAGATAGTTGAGCCCTTCTACGACACGAAAGACGCTGCTAAGCTCGCTGCTCAAGAGGCTGCCCTCGCCGCCCCGAAGCTACCCGGCAAATCCTTCACCGAATTCCACCGCTGCTATGGGTACTAATACCAATACCGGTACTGATACAGTCTCCTCAGTTAACAACACGGGTAAGCTCTTTAAATGCCCATCTGGACTTTATGTTATTTACCGTTTCGATAGTTGGTTTAACTTTATTTGCTCAATATCCATTTCCTATACTATACGAGCACATCAGTAATTGGATTTACCGTGCTGATTGTATCCATGCCTAATTGCTCTGCCTCTTTCTGCCCTTTCGTAGTGTTTCATATATATATATATATGAGCTGCGTTCAAGTTGCTCTTCATATTACGCCACTCTATTGCTTGAATGTTTCGTCCAGCCCTCAGTTGGATTACATGTCTTCAACACTTACTTGCGTACCAAATTTCCTTATAATTGATGTCAAATTCAATACATTTGATTTTGATGCTTTTTTTGTATAGATCATAATTCAGAATTGTGTGTAAATGTTCATAATCTACTCTTGGCCTTAAGCTATTATTTGAAATAGTGGCTAATTTGCCAAATAGTCCCTGGATTCTAACAGTTTTAATTTCATCCTTTGTGTTTGGATCTTCAGTAATATTGCCCTTGGTTCAGCAAAGCATAATCTTTAATTGATTAGGTTGTAAAAAAGTTTGTACAAAAATAGTTGGTATTGGTTTTCCATTTTGCCATTGTGTTGGGTGATTTTCTGTATGTAGTTTCATATGAAGAGGTCTGATGATACCCCTTCTAATCACAGAAGAATAGAAGCTTCGCAATGAACTGTGCTACTTTGTTTGGTGGTTTCCTGTGTTCTTTTTTGATTTTGCAGCAAGCCCTTTCTGAAAAACCGTGTTTTAGGTACTTTTTGAGTGGGCAAACAGAAACTTACAATTCTCGACAACCACCTAGCTCAGCCCTAACAAGAAATATGTATTTACAACAATCTTCTGGAGCTTAAGTTCTCGTGTCCTTAGCATTTTTTAGAAGCAAAGGATAGAAGCTAAACTGCAGCTGTTTTTTTATTTCCAGTTGAGTTGAATTTTTCCCTCCAAGTGATATTGCTCAGTAATAAACTGAAAATGAATTATTTTCTCTTCCTAATTTGTTAGATGTGGAGATGCGCGATGGCAATCAGAGCATGGGATCATTAAAACCCATTGGTGGAGTAGGGAAGAAGTCCAAAAGGAAATTCAAGATGGCTAAAGGCAAGCGTCGTGGGAAGGGCCCCAGGAGGAATTGCCATATTTGATTCCATAACAGATATTGGTAATGACATCACTCTTACTGTATCAGTGGTCTGTTGTGGCCAGTGGACGATCATGGTAATTCTAAGATACGTGTGTTCTGTATTGGATTCTATGTTTCCTAAGGATAAAGTTTAGAAAGCTTTTGATCAGTGACATGAAATTAAAGTCCGCTTCTTTTTGTATTCTGCTTACAAATATGCATGGATGACTTTTTGCTATGCACATGAAGAACATGTCTAGGTATTTTCACTACTGTAAAATTTTGGCTGGGATTGAAGGACATCATACCTAAAAGGTTCGGTTATACCCACCCTTGCAGATATAAGTTGATATATCCAAGGGTGGGTATATTAAAGCCCATTTAACTAATTTATTTTTTACTCGAACTCTTTTATTCCCAAGGAATCACTTTGTTGGCAATATCTGCTTTCCTCTGTCTTAGTTGTAAAGATTCTCTAAAGACGTAGTGACAAGTATATGAGTAAGATTAGAATTTAAGAGTTGCTTGTGTGTGAACTAGTTCGATTCTTGGATTGAGAATCCAACTCGAACAGCATTTAGACTTGTTCAGTCGTTGGAATTGATTATCTTGTCAAGCTGTTAAGAGACAGAGTTTAAACGTGTAGAGGTACTCCAACAAAAAGACATGCTTTTAAGGAATGAGTCTGTGAAGACTGTTGTGCAGGAAAATAGAGAGAAAAGTTTTGAAAGATAATAAGTTTAACGCCAAGCGAAACCATTTTTCTAGCTCCACATGATGTTTCAGCGAGTCAAAGCTGGAGCATGTAGTGTACAACAAGCACTGGTTTGAGCAAATGGTAAAACAGGGTACAAACTTTTACAATACTTCAGGAATTGAAGGTTGGGGGAAACAACATACTACAACTAAAAAGCACACAATACATGATAAACGGATTAAGATGTCCTGCCTTGCCCATTGTTTCATGTTCTATCAAACTTGATCTTCCCTAGACAACGAATAGCTTTGTCCGTCACGAAGAAAACCATCCTCCCCTTAAATTATCAAATCCTTGATAATAAGCTTGCCTCCATGATCTCTTAACAATGAGTGTACCGCAAACTCCCCAAAATCCAACAATAAAGCCCACTACCATGCTGATGTAGAATGATACCGCCTCAACTTCTTCTCCAATCTTTTTTTTCTTCCAACGCGGTCAGTTGGCATTGTTTGGGGATCGTCTCCTTCCCACGGACATTTTGTTGAAAGAGGAGGTCCACAGAGTAAGGAGTTACCTTCGTACATGGATGGGTCATTGAGTGTTTGAAGTTGATTTCCAGATGGAATTTTTCCAGAGAAGTTGTTGAATGACAAATTCAAATGACTTAAGAAAGTCAAAGAAGACAATTCTTGAGGTAGAGAACCAGAAAGTGTATTTCTTGAAAGATCAAGGGATTCTAAATGGTGCAAATTCCCAATTCCTTTGGGAATTTTTCCAGTTAGATGATTCATTGATAGATTTAGGTTGACCAATGAGAGATAGTGGTTATATCCTCAGGTATTTCTCCTGATAGATTATTATTTGAAAGGTCCAAGGAATAGACAAAATGAATATTTGAATCCTCATATAGATATTCTCTTCCTTTCCAAACCAGCTCCATTTCCTCCGAACTAAAGAACCAATCATAGTTGCCATTCTTACTCAAGTTTCCTAAACAGTGAGGAATTACTCCTGACAAATTATTTTGTGCAAGGTCCAAGATCTTAAGTTTGGAAAGAAGACATAAATCTTGTGGTAAATCACCAACAAACCAGTTGGATCTTAAGTTTAACCTCAACAAACTTGATAAGCTTCTCCCAATCCATGCAGGTAGGTTTCCGGAAAAGTTGTTTCCTCCAAGGTCAAGGGTTACCAACTCTGTATAGTTTCTGAACCAAGAAGGGAGTTGGCCTTCAAGATGATTTTTATTCAATGATAAATACACCAATGAAGTCAAATATCCCATCGAACTTGGGAGATTTCCAGATATATTATTATTTGCTACATCCAAGAAATATAACTCTTTAAATCTTCCCAACGAGGAGCCAACAATTCCCCAGACAAGCAATTGTTTCTCAAGCTTAGCATTGATAAGTTCTTCAGGAGTCCTACAGAACGGGGAATTTCGCCAATAATAGAATTAGAAGCGAGATTCAAATATTCTAAATTGGGCCACAGCTTCTCAATGTTTTCAGGGATCGGTTCAAAAATAACCACGTCCTCGAGGCTAAGAAAGCGGAGTCCATTTTGAGTTTGAAGCCACGCTGGAAAACTTGGGCCGATAGGCATCTTATCTAAGTAAAGAGTGCCAACTTAAAAGGAGGGACCCAATCATGTTTCACATCTAAAACCAACGTCGAGTTCTCGGACCTAGACAAGTCTAGGTATTTTAAACGGGTGAGATTCTGAAAATGAGCTCCAGTTAAGACGCCTTCCCAAAAATTCTCACCAAGTCCCATTCTAACTAGCATTGATAGTTTTCCGATGCTCCTGGGAATGGTCCCACTCATTTGATTGGTTGAGAAGTCAAGTGTTTGCAAGGATGACAAGTGTCCAATTTCAACGGGGATGGTCCCACTCATTTGATTGGATGAGAAGTCAAGTGTTTGCAAGGATGACAAGTGTCCAATTTCAACCGGGATGGTCCCACTCATTTGATTCCACGAGAGATAAAGTTGTTGCAAAGATGACAGGTTTCCAATTGTATCTGGGATTGAACCCCGGAAAGAACAGTAAGAGAGAGAAATGGATTGCAACTTCTGGAGTGCTCCTATTGAATAGGGCAATTTGCCTCCAAGCAATCTGTTATTGCTCAAATCGAGGGATTCTAGGATGCTGTTGGAACATCGAGACAAACCGTCCACAAACTCATTTATCTCCCCACTTATGCTGTTGAAGTACAGAGCAAATGTTTGCAAGTTGCAAAGGTTAGCAAATGAACTAGGGATTTTTCCGTGGATATTGTTGCCAGATAGATCCAATTTGCGCAACTGGGATAAATGTCCCAGACCAACGGGTAAGGGACCTTCAATGAAATGAAAGATCAAGCTCTTGCAAAGAATCTAGATCAGCAAATGCTTCGGGAATGGCACCTCGGAGGAAAAGATTCAGTATCGAGAGCTCACTCACATTTGATAGCCAGTGAGGTATGGAGGAGTTGAAATTGTTAGATCGCGGAGGTCAAGGACACAAAGGATTGAATTTTGAAGGTATCGAGAGCTCACTCACATTTGACAGCCAGCGAGGTATGGAGGAGTTAAAATAGTTGAACGAGAGGTCAAGGACTGAAAGCATTGTAAAGTTGATGGGAGAAAGAGAGTGAGGAAGACTAACAGTTCACACCGCTTAGGTGTAACTCCAACAAGGAAGAGAGCGTATTGACTGCCTCAAGCCAATCTGGTACTTTCGTGAGATTTGCATACCCCAAATTGAGGTACTTAAGAGAACGAAAACCAACAAGCCACTTTAGGTTTTTGACATCCAATCCTCCAAAATAATAAAATGATTCAAGGTCGAGATATTGCAGCCTCGATAGATTCCCGAGATGAGGAGGAATAACTCCGCCAAAGAAAGAGAAAGAGAGGTTGAGATACCTCAAACTTTCGAGGGAACCCAAAAACTCGGGAATTTTGTTTCCAGTAAAATTATTGAGGCTTAGGTCCAAGTAACTCAAATTCTTCAAATCCAGTAAAGAAGGACTTATCTTACCCCCCAAGGACGACTTGTTGAGAGCTTCTCTCCATTCATCTTCGTCAACAAATTCATCTTCGTCATCAAATTTGGCCATTGGAAGTGGGTTTTTGAGGTCGAGCATGACGACTTGTCCTGTCCTGTTGTCGCAGCCAACACCAATCCATTTACAGCAATCTTCGCCAACCCAAGATGAGAGGCGACCTGATGGGTCTAGGAGGCTTTGTTTGAAGCTGAGAAGTGCTTTCCTCTCCATCTCCGAGCATCTGAAAGTTTGGGTGTCGGTGGCTGAAGCGGGCTCTATAGCAGCTTGTGAGTAGGGAGGTCTGAGTGGACAGAAGGAAAAAAGCAAGAGGAGATGAGCAATGGAAGTGAAGGTGTGGGTGCCAGCCATTTTGGTTATGAGGTGAAGGCCGTTTAGGGAGGATACTTGGCCTTCCACACAAGATCTGAATATATAAAGGTGGGATTTACTTGCTGTAAATTAGGCATCACGTGTTCGCTCCATGCATTAATGATTGTTTGACGCAGGAGGTAGAACTACGGCCCACGCAGTCAATAGGTTTTGGGTTGTTATGCTCATTAATTAATGTTGAAGGTACAAGACATAGCTGGAGTACCTTTTAATTTATTTTTAAAATTGAAGAACACCTGGTGGTCGACTTCATAGTTCACAGTACGTAGTCGAGCTTCGTAGAGATCACTTTTTGATACTAAACTCATTAAAAATATTCACATATAACAGACATTATAATTAATTAATTACAAGACTGAGTTTCGTATCGAAAACACTGAATTGTGAAGAAGATATACTTATCCAAAAAAAAAAAAATGTCAAAAGCATATCCTATCCTAATATATCTAGTGGGGAAAATTCGAATTAAATGCAAATAAAGCGAATGAGATATCTTGTCTTGGAAAAAAAAGAAAAAAAAATGATATCGTGTATTAAACATCTCACAAATTTGGTCATTTTTTATTCTTAGAAGTCCGCCCATTAATGTAGAAGAATATATATTACATCAGAAACTCACACAGGGACTAACTTAGATATCTACTTAGTTTCTTTTTTCAAAAAAATAAAAACAAGAAAGGCGCCTTGCGGCAAATAAGCATAGTACCGTTTAGACAACTTGTAGAGTTTTAAAAGGGCGAAAATAGTAATTAAAGTCATTAATTAACCAATCTTTTATTGCTTGAATTTTTTAATTAAGATATTATAGACCAGAGCAAAATGAGTGGAAAAAGAGATCAAATGACTAATGAAAAGAAGTCTAATTTTGCGTGAAGTACAAGGCGGACGACATATAAGTCTAAAACGTGTAGGAGGTAGATGCCTTATCAGGCACTATCATACGCAAATTTTCTTGGCTTTTGTCGACAAAGAAAAGGACCAGAATTAAAGACTGTCTAATGAAGAAGAAGACTTATTGGCTATATTGATCTGTCATCCGTCCACATTAATTGGGTTTGGAAGTTTGTCTCAATGCAAATAATTTGTCCGTATGCGCAAACTTTCTTGGCTATGTTCACGAAGAAAAGGACTAGAAAAGACTATTTCTAATGAAGAAAAAGTCTCATCGGCTCTAATATTTGGCCCGCGTCCACTTTGGGCTTGAATGTTTGTCTCAGTGCAAATAATCGACGGGAGTACTTTGACCCTCCGGCTTATGTAAATTACCCGTGAAGCTTCATGTTCTGACCGCCCACAGTTATCAATGCAGCGTTCATGGTGGCAGACAAACTCTAAAACATATTAAAGGATCTCTAGTGATAAATATTGGAGAAAGATTTTGACTAGAAACAAAATATTGGAAAAAGGGCTAGCTTTTTTACGTTAACAATATGTAAAATATATTTACACGCTAGGTTTTTAAATCGATTTTAAAAAATTCAATGGCTTTCAAATTTTTTTTTCAATTTTTAGTTTTTTTATAAGTCTGGAGTTTTAGTTTTTTTTTTAATTATTTAGATTTATATTTTTGGGATAAACTCATAATTAGCCATTATGTTCGGACAAAAATCAAGTTGCTACCATTATTTTTCAATCCAACAATTTGAGACCCATAATTTTCAAAACCTATCAATTTTCGCCCCCTCGTCTAAATTACGTTAAATCAAACGGAAAATCATGAAAAATGACAAAATGCCCCTCCAAAATAAAATTACTAAAAAAATTCATTAAAATAAAAAATGATATATTTTTTAAAAATAATATTTTTAAATAAAACTGTTGAAAATCTATTTTAATAATCTATTTATTTTTTTATTTCTAAATTTTATTATTATTATTAATTTACTTTTTAAAATTCCTTGGAGGGCATTTTGATCATTTTGCACGATTTTTCGTCAGACTTAACGCCTAATTTAGAAGGGGGCGAAGATTGATAGGTTTTGAAGTTATGAGTCTCAAATTGTTGATTGAAAAATAAGGGTAACAACTTGATTTTTGCCCGCTTGATTACCAAGATTACCAAAAAGCCAAAAGAAATTACCAAGATTACAAAAAGGCCAAAAGAAGATAGGATGTGATAATAATTTCTTAGATTAAATAAACTTTGCTTATTTTTTTGGGAAATTAGTAGTTTCATCCCTGGGTTTTACCCCTTTTAGCTGTTTGATCCCTAGAAAATAAACTCTAACAAAAAATTCCTAAGCTATTATCTTTTGACAAAACGCACCTTCCGTCAGGGTTCTGTGCCTTTGTTAACGTACGTCAGCAGCCAAGTAAGGTGATATGCAAAACGACACCGTGCAATGCGTGTACCTTGCAGCCTAAAATGACGTCGTTTGCTTAGTTTAATCCAATTTGTTTTTGCCATTCAACAAAACACACCGTTTTGAATCTAGCTCCTTTAGGTTTGTCCTACTTCAAGCCTTCATTCGATAGAATCCCTTTCTCGAACCCTAATCCCCAAATAGAGAACAACTAGAGTGAGGTAGATCTAACAATTTCATCTGTATTGTGAACTCGAAGTCCCATTCGACAAACTCCTGAGCAAACGGCTTCGCATTCAGGGATCCCAGAGAAAAAATGTCTGAGAAAAGGTATTGTCATATGTCGTATTGCTACCCGATCTTAATTATTATGTGCAAGAAAATACAAAATATGCAGTTGTCGTCGTTGTTGAACCCATATATTCTCAGTCATTGTCACTATATTGGGCTCACACCCCGCCGCCGGGGGGAGGGTGCAATTGCTTTTAGATATTGTTAAGCTTTCTCTGTAAATTGCTTAATATAGGGCTAACTATCCATATATTTTTTTTATTGTAATGACATGTGTCACGTTGCAATTAGAGATACAAAATTTTCTATAAAATCTTCTAACAGTGTCAGACTTGGTGACTCAAAATGTTGGCTCTAATTAAAAGAACTACAAAATAATCTTCATCTCTCCATCAAATTATTTTTTTTATAATATTCATTCAAATATTCTCTCTTTAACTTTTTTGCCGACTCTCACTTCACTTTTTCGTCCCAAATTTTAGGATCAAATATAAGTGACTAAACAGATTTTTTTTTAAAAAAAAAACCAGTGGGCTTGAGTAAAAATATAAATATTTACTTCTATCTCAAACGACGATTTGTTTTTTGCTTTCTTCCAAGTGCTTTTTACCTAGGTAGTATAGTATTTGCATGCAATTGATGGTCCATGAAGTGTAAACGGTTGATGACAAAAAAATCTTAAACATTTGGAGGAAGCCAAATTATCATGCATTGAAGAATGGTTGTCACGAGATTTAAAAAAGATAATCGCGTCACAATTTTAAAAACTCCGATAAATAGAAGGAAATCTACTGTCATGCATATCCAAAAAGGATACATGCAGTCCTCTAAAGTACTCATGGATTGAAGTCCCATGGTAATCGTACATTCGCCATCGGATTTGGGTTTTGAAGATCGACGGCCACTACTGGTCTTCTGCCAGTAAGATTGCCCCATCAAGTCCATCTGGGCTCCCCAAAACGTGAATTATTGCAAGCGTACAGTAAAGAAAAAAAGTGTGAACTAAGATATATAGATAGACTATGACCACGTAAAAAGGTGGAAAAAAGAGATCAAATGACCATGAAAACAAGTCTCATTTCTCGATCGTGAACTACTTACACGGCACGCAGATCACAACATAAATTCTAAAACGTACGTGTAAGCTTGCAACTGTCATACTTTAAGATCAGATATTGAGATGTACTAATTCTTTCTCCACATACGCAAAATTTCTTGGCTATAAAATCATGTTGTCGACGAAGAAAATTAAGGACTAGAAGTTAAAGACTCTGTACCTAATGAAGAAGATCAACTTCCATTGGCTATATACGCAAACTTTCTTGGCCATGACTACGAAGAAAATTAGGACTAGAAAAAGACTATTCCAAATGATCAAGAAGAAGTCCTATTGGCTCTATCGGTCCGTCCACTTTGGGTAATTTAAAGGTTTGTTTCAGTGCAAAGAATCCACGGGAGTACTTCGACCCTTGTGCAAGTAGTTAATTACTCTTGAAGTTCCATGTGGACCGCCCATAATACTCAATCACGTAGGGTACTGCATGGTGGCCCCACATAAACTCTCAAACATGCAGTTAAAAGGACCTCTAGTGATAAATATTGGAAAAAAGATTTTGATTAGAAAACAAAATATTGGAGAAAGGGTGAGCTTTTTACATTAACAATATTTCGTCCCATCGTGAAAAAATTGTTTTACATTAAGAAACATAATAATAATAACAATAACCATATTTTGTCCTTCGATTTTGTCAAAAGAAAAAAAAAATCTCTTACGAGAAGAACATTAATAAATTTTGATAGTTTGAGGGTTAAAAGTTAAGACTCTCAAACAATACATTTGTCATGTTTTTTATTCAGGAACATGCCGATCTGTTGGCATGTATGACACGTTAGAAAAATTTGTCACTTTGAACAAAAGATAAAAAGAATCATAATGATATAAAAAATGATTAATTACACTTTACACTTGTATTTTGGGAGGGGAGGGCCTCACATTTATACCCGGTCTTTTATTTTTGAGACATTTCACCCACATGGTTCTAGTTTCCTAGGATTTGCACTCCTTGTTTATTTATACATTAAAACGAACGAGAATCTCAATCACGTGCAAAACACGTACTTAACTTATCCATTTTGCTTAAACATTCAAAAATGGTTAATTACACTTTGCACCTACTAGTTTGAGGGGTCTGACACTTTGCACCAATTTTTATTTTATTTTTGAGACTCGGTCCCTTCGATTTGTATCACTTAATTTTGTCGTCAAAATGAACGAAAATGTCTAGCACGTGCAAAACATATGACTCATTTGCTCATTTTGCCCGATATTCAAACTACTATGACGAGAACACCCATAATAAAATCCTAAGCCCATAATTGATGTGTCTTGTCTCCCACTGTCATTGATTTGACCTCCTGAGTTCTGCCCTATGTTGCAATCAACGTTTTGGAATCTTTGGTGGCCACAATCAAATCACGGTTGCACTCATGCTAGAAACAAAGAATATTGAGTTATGCATCTATGATTTTGCAGTGTTGCATTGCGTGGAATGTAAAAAATCTATCCATGCATCAATTACGAGATTTTAAGAGTTTAAATAGCAATTTGAATATAGTCAAAATGGTTAAGCCGCTTGTTTTGTACGTAATGGACTTTTCGACAAAATGAGCAAGTGAGTCATATGCAAAACTCGTGATTGATACTTCATTTCGTTTTGACTGAAAAATAAACGGGGGTGCAAATCAGTATGGGAAGGCGCCTTGCAGCAAAAATAAGCATTGTACAGTTTAGACAATTAGGTAGAGTACTTTTTAAAGTCATTAATTAAGCAATGTTTTATTGCTTGAATTTTTTTAATTAAGATATATATTTAGACTATGAGAGAGTAAAAAGAGTAGAAAAAGAGATCAAATGACCAATGAAAAGAAGTCTAATTGCCCGTGAAATACAAGGCGGACAACATAAAAGTCTAAAATGTATAGGTGGTAGATGCCTTTTGATGCACTATCATATTTGTCCACATACGCCAATTTTCTTGATCCGTAGACACTTTTCTTGATCCGTAGACACTGGGTTTGAAAGTTTGTCTAAATGCAAAAGAATCAATGATACAAGTATGTACTCCAAGTAAATTTCTTATGAAGTTCCATCCGGATCCATAATTATCAATGAAACGTGTATGGTGGGAAGTCATAAAGTCTAACACATATTGAAGAATCTCTATTCATCATGAATATTGGAAAAACATATATTAGAAACCAAATTATTGGAGAGAGGGCTAACTTTGTATATTAAAAATTCCACCTGTTTTGAAAAAAAATTATTGGTAATGCAAGGTTGATGGAGAATCATGAAAGGAAGAAAGGTAGACTATTATAAGTCTCTAGCGAGTAGAAAGGATAGGATAGAAAAAGAGATCAAACGGCTAATAATTAATAGAGAAGTCCAATCACCCGTGAAGTTCACGCAAGGTGACATAACAATCTAAAATGTGTAGGAGATCAAATATGCCTTCTTAGTCACTATCATACTTCAAGAAATATTGAGATGTGCTAAGCAAATGAAGCAATATTTGTCTATATACGCAAACTTTCTTGGCCATGTCCACGAAGAAAAGGACCAAACAATACTATTTCTAATGAAGAAAAAGTCTCATTGGCTCCAATATTGGTGCGTCCACTTTGGGTTTGAATGTTTGTTGCAGTGCAAAGAATCCACGGGAGTACTTTTACCCTTCTGCTTTTAAGTAAATTATTTGTGAAGTTTCACATTTTGGGCACCTCAAAGTTTTGGCTTAATATAATAATTGCAAAATCTATCTCTCTATCAAATCATCTATTTTTACTATAATAAATAAAAAAAATTCATTCAAATAATATCTTTATTCATTTTTTTATTAACTCCAACACTCTAAAATTTACTCAAAAGATCATCTAGTGATAAATATTGGAGAACGATTTGACTAGAATACAAAATATTGGAGAAAGGGCAATAGTGAAAATAAGTTTTCACTCACTAAAGTTTCTGGTGAATTTTAAAAAATTCATTAAGTTTCAATTCTTTTCTTTTTTTTTTTTTTTTTTTTCACTTGGATCTAACCCTCAATGAATTAGGTTAAAAAAACCTAACTTCATTGGAAGATTTAACGAGAAATTTGTTCTGCCTAACAGTAACACGAAACGTGTTATTAGAATAAATAAAATTAAAATCTTTTAAAAAAATTATATAACTGAACCGATCGATCCCCTCCCTTGGTTGCATCAGTACAAATGCAAGTTGGTCTCGAGGGAGAGGGGAAATATTTAGATAACTGAACACCAATTAATCTAACTCTTTTCACAAAGTACTAGATATATATGTGCTGAAAAATTAGCAATGCCTGCTTCAAATGAGATTTCCAAAAGTGATTCATGTACAGCTTGAAGCCTCGATTAGCCAGCTGCTATATATATACGACGGCGCCGGAGTACTTCTCCTGCATCGGTAAAGTATTGGCGAATGATTTGACTAGAATACAAAATATGGAGAAAGGAAAGTAGGGAAAATATGTTTTCACTCACTACGTTTTTGGTGAATTTAAAAAAATTCATTGAGTTTCAATTTTTTTTGTCACTTTGATCTACCATCAATGAATTAGGTCAAAAAACCAAACTTCATTTGGAAGATTTAACATAAATTTGTTCTGCCTAATCATAGCACTACACGTGTTATTAAAATAAATAAAATTAAAAAAAAAAAAAATTAGATAACTGAACCGATCGATCCCTCCCTTAGTTGCATCAGTACAAATGCAAGTTGGTCTCGAGGGAGCAAGGAAATATTTAGATAACTGAACACCAATTGATCTAACTCTTATCACAAAGTACTAGATATATATGAGCTGAAAATTTAGCAATGACTGCGTCGAATGAGATTTACAAGAGTGATACATGGACAGCTTAAAGCCTCGATAGCCAGCTGCTATATATTTACGATGGCACCGGAGGACTTCTCCAGCATTGGTAACAGTACTTCTCCCCGTAACTGCCCAGATCACGCGCAAGAACACAACGGGCTCCTCATAGCGGACAGAGGGATATTGATATTCATGATATTTTGCCCTTATCAATAGATAGAATTAAACAGAGCAATCAACATTCCCACTAGAATCAACAAACTGAAGAGGATTAGTTACCATCCTCAATAAATAGAAAATGCTGAGTGCACTAGAAGCTGGAGAAAACAGGGAAGAAGACGAAGCCTATTTGGCAATCTTAATGTTCGAAATAATGGACTGCAAAAAAATGAGTCAGAAGCCGATGTGGCTAAAGCTTGGACGTTAGATCCGCTTCTTTAAATCTACACCGCTTGTTTGAAGTTCTTAGAATTCTGCAGCTTCTTTGAACAAAATCTTTTTCCCTTCTGAAGTCCAAAAGGAATTAATTCAAGATGGCTAAAGGCAAGCGTGGTGGTAAGGACATCAGGAGGAAGCGCCGCATTTGATTCCATAACAGATATTGGTAATGACATCTCTCTGACTGTACCAGTGCTCTGTTGTGGCTAGTGGACGATCATGGTACTTCTAAGATAAGATAGGCGTGTTCTGTATTAGATTCTATGTTTCCTAAGGATTTAAGTTTAGAAAGCCGTTGATCAGTGACATGAAATTAAACTCCCCTTCTTTCTGTATCCTACTTACAAATATGCATGGATGACTTTTTGACATGCACATAAAGAACATGTCTAGGGATTTTCACTACCGTAAAATTTTGGCTGGGATTGAAGGACATCTTACCTTCACTCATTTAATTGTTTCAACCCGGCTGCATTGGAGCAGAGACAAAATATTATAAGAGTTTAGGAAAGATCCAGTTGTTTCTTTCCCCATGACAAATCGCAATTCGTAACTCCACCAACTATGTTTTCGGGAAAAACCAAAAGACATATTCTATAACAGTTCCCTTTGCTCTAAAGGAAAGATCGACGAGCATCTTTCTTTAACAATCTTGTTTTGAAAGAGCAGCTCTGAAGGGAATTCACTTATTGCTAGGATTTAATAACATGTTTTGATTGCTTGACCCAATGGTTACTGGCGCTTGTGTTTGGTAAGCTATCTTAATTTCTCAACCTGTTCGTACCAGGATATGTGGTGGTTTTTTTCGCGCAGGAATAAATCAGCCGTGACCCTATCGTTGATAATCAATGCAATGTGGATAGCATATCAGTTGCCTCCGTATTAGTATTTGAAGACTACCCACAATTTGAGCTGTAACGTCACTACAAGAAATCCGTTCTCTGCCCACGACAGCAGTTGTGGCAGAAAGCCTTCAAAATCGTCAAGGAAGAGATTTGGCAACAGTTTTTCGTCGTCACGAGTCGTCGTGTCTGCCTCGTTGAGAGTGACGTGATTCTGACAACTATGGCTCATCGTTGCTGATGCGGTGCTTTTCTCGCCCATGAAATGCGTCGGGATAAGCAACCCATTTTTGTCGAGGTTGCTTCGTTGCCGACAACTGGTGTCTCGTCGAGAGTGAGCGATTTTTTGTCGAAGATTTCTTAAAGCTGGCAACAAGTTCCGTATTTGTAGTCCCTGAAGATATCATACGCCGACGACCCATAAGTCGTCATTAATTCCATGGTTTTCGCCGACAACATCAAGACGTTGGACATTCCCTGTTTTGCAGGACCCATAATCGACGACAACAGAAAAATCGTGGGGAATAAACATTCTGCTCTTGTGAAAAAATAGAATAGGAGGAAAGTGTTGAACTTGTTCACCCCAGCTGCCTGAAAATAGAAAAATCGATGGGCTGACAGAAATGATGTATTTGATTAGAAGACTCGAATGAATTGTTTCATTTTGACATTTTTTCAGCAATTTTCCCTGAGTTTTACATAGAGCGTTATAAATGGATTACACAAAAGATTCATCCACAATTTGGATATGAAGAAAAGCAACAGGGGATGTATACATGATAAATTGTGTAGAATATTCTTCCCTGAACTCCAGTAGCCGACTCAGCAAGTGTCCTCCAAGTCAACTACAACTCAAGCATCCTCCAGTCAGCTGCAGCTCCAGACCCTTCGGCATCACTAGTGCTAGATTGTTATGTATTTTGTGTGCTGCTGTATTTCTATGGAATCTCTGTAACCGAATGCTGATGTATTCATTCCAAATTTGTGGTGCACATCAAATGCTTGAGAATATTCCTGTAAATATAGGAAATCTGTTAGCACACAACAAGTGCATATATTTCTCCATCTATCAACTCTTTGGCTTAAATGTAAGGAAATCTTGTAGTTAAGTAGACGCTCTGCACCAAAGGAAATACAATAATGCATGAATTCGTAAGTACTCAAGAGAAGTTTGGGATAACTTGCAAAGTTTGGGCTTGGTAGTTGCATCTGTTCCTTAGAATCACACTATAATTTGAACATCATTTTCCAAAACTTCTTTTGGAATTTGTATACACATAACAACCACGATTTACAAGACTTAACTGCAGATTGAAAGACAACAAAAAAATAATCGGGAGAATATATAGAGATCCAGAGAGGTTTGCATTTGTTCAAAATATTATAAGTCCAGATAACCTAACGCACCATCAAACTATCTGCTCTAAATTTGCAACTCAGAAGCATTGAACAAAACCTATCTTACAAGTCAGACTAAGATTTTAGAAGTTTTAAAAAGAGACAGGATATGAGAATATTCCTTTCAACCAGGAATAGAAGCATTTGAATTAAATGCAAAATAAAAAACAAAAAAAATATGAAACAATATGCACTCTTTTAAGGAATTCAAATCAGCTTCCTAATCATGTCTTTGTCAGGTTGGAGAATTTCAGAATAGGCCTCAAGACATAATATGCACTACCTACTCTCAAAAATTTTCTAAGCCAATGACGATCACATACATATACGACATCAAAATCATTAGAGAAATTTGCATCCTCACTTGGGCCATCCCTGTACCCTGCAACATTTGACTTCCCTTTGAGAATGGTTGTCACACCTGCAAAAAATTTCAAAACTTAGCAAAAAACTTAGCAACATGATGCCCACTGTTGTCCCATTCAAAGAATAATGTGCATAACACTTTCAAAAATCCAATTTATAAAAATTATTTTCATCTTTAACTTTAGAAAAGCTTCAAAAATCTCAATTCAATCGACAATCCAATATTCTTTACAGTAATGCATAGATGTATCACTTTCCTCACATACCAACATGAATATATGCAGCCTAACATCTAGTTTACAATTATCAGAGTACTATCATCCTAACATCTAGTTTCATTAGTATCACTATTTCCTGGATCCTAAATCCTCATAAAATGTAGGTTTCAAGCTTTAGCATTTTACCTTTCCCAACAGCAAGTTCAGAATTTCCTTCTTCTGTACAAAGATGTTTATACCTTAGCAGCCAAACAGAGCAGCAAACAAGGGTTAAATCTAAGTTATTCAACCTCGAAAAACCAAAATCCAAACAGGTAAAATATTCTACAAAGCAAGAGGACGGCAATAATCATACATTGTGACAATGGTGGAGTAATCCTAACACTGTTGCTATTTTCTGCATCAACTGCAAAGAGCTCGCCATCCTCAGAGACGCGGATTTTGTAAGGAACTACTCCAATCCCATTTCCTTCCACAATAGTCTCAACCAATTACCCGTTCTCAAATTGAAACACATTCCCATATGCAAACCAACATATGTTAATGACGTATGGGATAATGGGAGTCTGAGTAATGAAATATACATTTATGCGACAAGAAACACTAACAAGCCATGAAGAATAAATATATTTCCAAATTCCACTTAATTAATCATCTCAAAAGATATTCCAAGCGACCTGATTGAGGTATTTTGGAGGATGAGCTCGTCCATTTGAGAATAGATGTCAAGTGTTTGATCAAAGGCCCTGAGTAATCAGATAGTATTCAAAATAAGAGACAAATATAGCGTCAGTGAGGAAATTCATTTAATGAACAGTCAAGAAACAAGTATTCCCATTACGTAAATCACAAATTTTAAAAACTAGTCGTAAAACAAAAAAAAAAAAAAAGAGTCAGGAGGGTTAAACTTGGCTATAGAGACATCATCACAAGAAAATAAATAGAGTATGTCAAAATAAACATCAAAGAGACCGAAGAAAAAGAATAAAAAAAAACAGACTATGTTTAGTTTAGATCTCAAAACAGTTTTTTGTTTATATTTTTTTTAGAGTAGTATAATTCTCTTGAATTGGTGAAAGTGTTAAAAGTTGTTAGAATTTAAAAAAATTATTAGAATTTGTAAAAATATTAAAATTGATGAAAAAATAATTGTGAAAGTTTTTTAAAACAATCCAAACATAACATTAAGTAAATAAGCATACAACGGAGCAAATAGTCAGTATAAA
The DNA here is from genome assembly GCA_003952965.2 of Morella rubra. NCBI lineage: Eukaryota > Viridiplantae > Streptophyta > Magnoliopsida > Fagales > Myricaceae > Morella > Morella rubra. The sequence goes on along the minus strand of CM025850.1, from coordinate 4,444,469 downwards.
CAACTTGATATAGGGAGAGATGAGGCCATGGCTACCCGCAAGGGGAAAAGATTCCCTCATGAGATAGCTTCTTCTATGAAGTGATAAGAAGCGGTCAGGATTGGGTAAATGCCATCCAACTGTTCTTATCTTGACACCTCATTTAATGAGGTTCAACCAAGCTTGGCTCGGCTTAGTTTGAATATGGCTAAGCCAAGCCATTTCTTTCTTTTTTTTTCCACTTCTAAGCCTCACGTCTCATTTCTTCCCCAACACGTCTCCCCTTTAAACAAACAAATTTCTCCCCACGTCTGTTGCGCAGGAGACGAGTTTAAAAATTTTCTCCTCCATTTTCTGCATTTATTAGGTAGGACCAATTTAAACGCGCTGTTAATCTTTTCTTCCGTTGTATATTTTTTTCTGCATTTATTAGTTTGGATCTGTCTTGCTCTTTTTGCATATGTATATTTTTTTTTCGGGCATATATTAGTTTGGATCAGTGTTGCTCTTTTCTATATTTGTATATATTTTGTCTTTGTGCATGTAGTAGGTTGGACCAGTTTAAAAGTTTCTCTTTTTGCATTTGTATAATTTTTTTCTGCATTTATTAGGTTTTGTTAAGTTCAATTTTTATGTTGAGACTTGAAATTTGGAAGAATGATGTTGGGACTTTAAATTTGGAGGAATGATACCATTTGTATTTTAAATATTCGTTTAAAAGCTATTATCTTTTCATTTCGTTTAAACGTTGCTCTCTTTTCATTTGAACGTATTAAATGTTTCATATAGATTCTATTTTACATTACATGGTCGTAACTTTTTTTTTGTTTATTCCTTCGCAGGTATCAAGCGATGACGAGGAGCATTTACAATGTGGACGATATAGGAGCATCAAAAATTTCTAGGAGCATTGCAGGTTTAGAAGTTTTTACTAGTTTGGAAGTTTGGAGGAATTTGCTGTTGCTTGGAAGTTTTTGTTAATTTCGAAGTTTGGAGGAATTTACTGTAGTTTGGAAGTTTTTGTAAATTTGGAAGTTTGGAAGAATTTGCTGTAGTTTGAAGGTTTGGAGGAATCTACTGTAGTGCTTTAAAGTTTTTGTTAGCTTGCTAGCTTGGAAGTTTTTGCTTACAAGAGTGTTTTCGACTCATGGCCCTTATTTACCTTCTCCCCAAACATTTTCATGTAACACAGATGAATTTTGGACTCATGGCCTTTATTAACTTTCTCCCCAAACATTTTCATGTAACACAGACGTGCTCTGCAGGTTGGAATTGATTTGTCAAAAGGTTTGCCAATACAAGTTTTGAGATTACACTTTATGTTTAAAATTTTAAATTGAACCTAACAAGACCTATCTCGCGACTCCTGAGTACCCTTAAGTTGCATACAAGATGGGAGAGAACTTTCGCTTGTGGTCTCTGACAATCTCAAATGTCCAAATCTTTCGGTTGCAAAAGAAACTTAGGCAACTCTGAATTTTTACTGATGAATTCAAAATTCATAAGATTTAAGAAGAAACAAATTCATTAAATTTAAAGAATTCAAAATTCATGGAATTTAAATGAGATTGATCCCATTACATTATTCTAGGGGAAGAAACAAAATTATACAAAAGAAAGTTCACATGAAAAAATCACTCAAAGAACTACAACTGTAGGATGATTCCAAGTAAGAAACGTCTTCTGTCCTCAGACACCAACAGCACAACCTTGTGGTCCAATAATGCAAAACAAGCTGTCAAACACAATTAATTTGGATTAGGATCAATTGGAGCTAAATTGCAAATACTAGGATTCTACAGCTACTGAAATAATGGCATCAAAATAACATTTGAAACAGAAGTAAATAATAAACCACATATCTATTAGTTGAGCATAATCCACTTTTCAAATAAAAATGTCCCAAGCAACCTTTGTTTACTGGAAGTCAGCTTACTTTTTTGAGGAAAGGTAAATGCATTGCACAACTATAGATGTAGAAAAATGCATTGGGGACAACAAATATGTTAAGCGTATTTATATCCATCATACAAGATGCTCTCAAAGCTTGTACAAGTTTAGATTGCAAGGCAAAATCCAACAGTGTTGTTAGCAAGTCACTGAGCTAGGCTCAACAAATTTTGCTTGAGGTATTACTGACAAAGTAGGAGCTGAAGCATCGCCCCTTCTCAATTATGTGCAAATCTTCCACTGCCTTGTGTTAGACAAGACCAGTATATTCCTTGCAATTCCCTGTAACTAAAGCTAACAGAATCAGAGGAGAAGAATAGCAAACTCAAAAACCATCATATCAAGGTAAAAACTATGTTTGAAAGCAATATTAGAATATCAAGGTAAAACTATGTACAGATCTGGTTCTTGTCATTCATAAAGAAAGTACATTTGGTCTGTTTACTGGAAAGCTATTTCGCAAACGTAGAGATTGATAAAACCAGGGGCACATTAAAAGATATATTTCAAGTTAATTCCATACTTAATTCTCAAACTTTGGAACCAATTGCAGATTATTCTGATGGTTGTGGTCGTGATGCCACCATGGGCTGCCTTGCTGACCTCTTTTTGTTACTACCACAACTGGTCCCTGCCTTTTTTTCTTCCCCTTTTTCTTTTGACAAGAGGCTGCTGGGGATGCATTTGCAATTTACTTTCTCTAGGTGAGAAGGTTCTATGGATTTGGAGTTGAAAGATATTTACATTCTCCAAATCAACTTCCACAAACAAAGCAACAATTGAGGGCAAACAATGCTCAGAATAACAAAAACAAAATTTCCAGGATAAGCAAGCTTTAGTAAAAGACTTCCTTGGATAAATATAATGTCCCAACTTTGGTTTTTATGGTATATAGGTGGAGTCAATTGGTGCATATACTCCGGACGGTATGCCATGCCCATAAATATTCGAAGTCTCATTCCCCAGTCCAAGTGCTCCGCTTCTTTTACTGTAAGCATCCAAATTTGACAATTTCAAAACCCATGAGGCCCATTCATTCAGCTTTATTTACCCTCAATAAACATATCATCAAGAGAACTTATCTACCAGGTTCACGAAATTTTTGTGGTTCACTTTTGATAGTGTCTCTATCTGAACAACCAATAGAACAAAAAGTGAAAACCAACCCAACATACTCAATTTGTCTCCTAGAAAACATACACGAAAACTTCAGTCAGTGACCATGGATCAGCAGCTTACCGCGAGGATTACAACGGTGAAGAGACTGACAGCTTCCATGGACGACTTTGCAGAGGAAGAATGGACAGCTTTGTGGAGCTGCACCTGCCAATCAACCCACTCAACAGATCTTTTGCTCCTTTCACAGAACGATGGAAACATTGAGGGAAGACAGAGAGACGTAGAAAAAAATCAAGGCCACAAGGAACAACGGTGAAGATGTCACCTGCAGGGAAAAAAAAAACTATTTCAACGAAGTTGAAGAAGACTGCAGAATCTGGGAGTACCCGACTTTGTCTTCATCACGGACAACTTTGCAGAGGAAGAACGGACAAAAACCATGAACATGAGAAGCTGCGGTAACTAAGAATATCATCAGAACTGGCATCAATGCCACAATGAACAACGAAAAACGGATAAAAAAATAAATTTAAACGAAGTTGCAGAAGACGTGCAGCAAATGGGTAAAGACGTCACCTGCAGAAAAAAAAAAACAAAAAAAAACAATTTCAACGAAGCTGAAGAAGATTGAAGATTGAATATTGAAGATTGCAGAAGACGCGCAGCAAATGGGTAAAAAGAGTGGGCTTGTCGCAGAAGGATGCAGAAGATTTGCAGGGAAAAAAGAAAGAAGAAAATTGCCTTGCTTGTTGCGTGTCGCGGAAGACATGTAGGAAAAAAAGCAAGCCGACTCTGTTTTGCCAAGCCGAGCTTTGAGGCTTTTATTTTTTTTCCCCCACCTCATTAAACGAGCTGTCCATTTCGTGACCATTAGATCTGAGATTTAAAATCTCAGCCCTCCCTTTACACACTTCGCACCCTTAAGCTTCGCACCGAATCCAATCCCTTTTGACGATTGTAAAACCAGAGAATGATGGAGGTGTTTATACCATTATTTCTGATTTGTATGTTTTGGGTGAAAAGTGGGATGAGGCAGAGAGGTTGAGGAAATTAATGACCAAAGAAAATTGAAGGAAGGGCGGTTGGGGCTCCAGTTTTATCAGAAGCCGGTATCAGAAAGTTCACTATTTTATCTGTCCTTCGGTTATTGAATTGACTTGACAAAATATACACAGCTTGAGCTTCTGTACTTCTCGTACTGACAGTGGAAAATTGACAAGAGTGTCATCACAAGTTCTCTGCAATTCTTTTAGTTCTTGAATAGATGAAGCGGAATAAGAAGTAAAAGGAAAAGGAGTTTTATATATCTTATACTCTGTGGCACGGACCAAAGCCTTTGAAATGCCACGTGTGAAAGCTAACCGGAAGACTGGGAGATCATCAATGACGGTTCGATCTTGAGAGGCAGTGGATGCTGACATTCTCAGGCAGACTAACTCGTTGTCTTGATTCATGTGTCCAAATAGCTGCTACATATTGAGTGCGAACTCTTAAGCTTAGATATCAATGTAACTCTAAAGAAGCGTACTTATTCTTCTTCCTTTAACTGAAGCTTGTTTCGAGCAATCTTCTATTTTGATCTGCTTCTTTTATCATTACTTGGGAGACAACTTGATCGAGCTGTACTAATAAAAAATTTAACTTCCAGTGATATATCCCCTGAAAGTGCTTGTTGTATGCTTTCCATCCAAGCTTAGTAAGTGATCACATTGAGGGGTACAGTTCCCCTTGTTCCCTGGCAACAGTTTTAGCTTTAGCAATAATATTTCCCCGTTCTGCTCACCAGAAAACAAAAATATTCTCTTCTTATAAACACGTTACGGCCATTGAAAATTGCCTCCATGAAAGCTTCACGACTCACCGTCTTTCCCCTTTTTTACTTTTTCATAGACATATATTCCCCACTCAACTCGTCTAAATTTTGTCATCTACACAGTCTACACCGGAGAAGTTTGAGGAATTCTGGCTCCTAATGGGCCACAGTGGACCCAGTTGGGCTAGGCTAGCCCATTTGATGCCTACTAGGTTGGATATTGGATAGCATTGGATCATAGTCCCACTTTTTATTCTTGCAGAAGCCTATCCTGTTTTTATCTATTTCAAAAGAGTGGTTGGCTGAGGACTGGAGATGAGTTCACTGACATTTTCAGTTGGGACTGTGAACCCCAGAAAGTTTAGCACACCCAAAACAAGATTATTCGCGAAAAATTCTGATTCAACACAAGCATCTAATATCAGTTTCTCAAGCCAGCCCCAGAATAGCTCTGCCCCTCCTGTACTGCAACAAGATGCGAGCCCATCTGTCCTCAGCCGAAGGGAGGCACTTGGTTTTGGCTTCTGTGTCGGCTTATTGATGTACTCTCTCAACCAGAAGCCAGTGCAGCAGTGAACGCGCCTCCGTGTGAACTTACTGTAGCTCCATCAGGCCTTGCTTTTTGTGATAAAATTGTAGGAACTGGCCCCGAGGCTGCCAAGGGACAGCTGATTAAGGTGACATATAACTCTCTGTTTCTATTGTAAGCTAGTAGATTATGAGGATATCAAAACATGTGCATTCTAGGGAGGGCTATCAAGCTGCTGTATGATGGTTTTGGAGCCCGTATTCCCTCTCCTCGCAGTGCTTAATTACCTGATCTCTGGGCCTTAGAGATTAGAGCAAATGTTACTACAAAGGGGAATCATCGGCGGGAAGAATCTTTGTCAGTGCATTTGGTATATTTGTTGTATGACCTCCGGACCAAGCGAACGATATGGAGGCATTCCGTCAGTGGACCTCTTATATAGGGACGGTCCGCCGAGATCAAGTGCCTAAATACCGGGTTTTAGAATCTGTATAAATGCATTATGCTTTATGTATGTCGTAAAGTGGTATAAATTCCTTCCCTCACCGAACTGGTGAACAGGCACATTACGTTGGCAAGTTGGAGAATGGGAAAGTTTTCGACAGCAGCTATGATCGTGGAAAGCCTCTTACGTTTCGCGTTGGCGTTGGTGAGGTAGGTGTCGAACACTTGGGGATCACAGTATCTGCTAGAACTTTTTCAGGATTATTAGGCACCCTTAAATGATTAGTTTCCATCTGCTCACTTAATTGTAATCAGCTTGTGATTGGGTGGAGCTAAACCCTTTTTTTGCTGGTTGGTGATTTGACTTGGTGAACATGATCAGTCTCAAAGGTTTAGTTTCATGGATCTCATAGGTCATCAAGGGCTGGGACCAAGGCATTCTAGGAGGTGATGGAGTCCCTCCCATGCTTGCTGGTACTAAGAGAGAGAATCCCTAAAAGTTCCATTCTATCTTAGCAATATATTACTGTCACCTCCTGTTTAATGTTTAATCTGCCCTGCTTTATGTAGGGGGAAAACGCTCGCTAAAGCTTCCTCCAGAACTGGCATACGGCATGAGAGGAGCTGGTTGCAGAGGAGGTAAGAAGTCATCTTTTGGAGACAATTTCTTTAAACTGAAATTCCTTAATTAAATATAAAAGTAGCCTGATTTACAAAATCACACTTCTTCTTCCATTTGTTAATGGTTAGATTTATCAATGGCGGTATCGATCTTATGCTTTTAGGTTCCTAATTTATGTTGCAGGTTCTTGTATTATTCCTCCAGATTCGGTTCTCCTGTTTGATGTGGAGTTCATTGGCAAGGGATGAGAACTAGTAGCCACAAGCCACAGAGTCCGTGTGTCTAAATTTATTGAGTTTTTTTTTTTTTTGGATTTTTTTTTATCTTTTATGTTAACTATAAGGCCAAAAGAATGGTACTCACTCGTTACTTGGTGTTGAACACATTGGTCAAGTGCTGGAGAATTGTACAACAGTAGTTGTCAAACTCATTGGGATGTGCGAAGCTTTTGACAAACCAGGCTGATGCGCAGGGGAAGGAGAGTTTATGCAGCTCTGTGTCCTGCTTGGAAGGTTCGTTCTTATTTATAGAACAAAGAACAAGTAGTTATTGTATTCTAGTACAAAAGTTTTATTTTTATGATTTGCTTAACCAAATATATATATATATATAAACACTTAATTAACCCCAAAGAAAAGCTCTTGTTTTAAACTTTTTTTTGAAAATTTTAGTACGAGTTCTTGTGGTTTTCAACGAAACAATTTACTGCCTCACAAATAGTGACAGAAAAATAGCACAAGGCAGTACTTATTTTTTTTTTATAAATAAATAAATTTAAAGCTAAAAAAAAGAACTTGGGAAAAAAAAGGAAGAAAAGACGGTCCTGAAGAATGAAGCTTATAGCAAATAACCTAAATGAAAATTAGAAACTTAAAGCCTCGTTACCTAAAAGGAAACCTTATAATAGGCCTCAGATTTATGTTCAAATAACTCTCCTCAAATTTTAATATATTTTATTACGACTTTATGTTTTAAAAATAATCAATCTTTATTTCGGCCTTTAAACTAAATGAAAAATTGATTTAAATGTTTCTTCAAAATAAAATTATAAAAAATAAAAATTTATTAAAAAAAAAAATGCTTTAAGTAAAAATACTATATTTTTATTAATTTATAAATTATTAGTTATTTTTGTAATTTTATTCCAATTTTTATTTTAGAAGGACTTTTTGGTTAATTTAAGAGTGAAATTAATTGTTTTTAAAACATGAGAGGTATATAAAACACATTGAAGTTTGAGGGGCATTCATTTTTACCTATGCCTTGATATTTTCCCGAGTAAAAGGAAAACTCCAAACAGGCCCCAGCTGTTAAAGCTATAAAGTAGAAGGTGGATCGACGGAAGCCCCACCGAAGAGGGAGAGAGAGAGAGGCGGTGAGAAGAAGAAGAAGAGCAGCTATGGCGAAGTCGTTGAGGTCGAAGAGAGAGAAGAGGCTTCGGGCAATCCGAAGAGAGATAGTTGAGCCCTTCTACGACACGAAAGACGCTGCTAAGCTCGCTGCTCAAGAGGCTGCCCTCGCCGCCCCGAAGCTACCGCAAATCCTTCACCGAATTCCACCGCTGCTATGGTTACTAATACCAATACCGGTACTGATACAGTCTCAGTTATTCTTGTACTCAACCGTTACACCATAAACACGAGCCATTCGTGGGCTCGCGACTAACGTTAATTCAAACAATTCCCAAAAAACCCGCAAAGTGACTCACTATTTAAATTTGAGGAATTCCTAAAACAAAAAGGTGTCCTTTTGAAGCTTATAGCAGCTTAAAGCCTCGTTACCTAAAAGGAAACCTTATAATAGGCCTCAGATTTATGTTCAAATAACTCTCCTCAAATTTTAATATATTTTATTACGACTTTATGTTTTAAAAATAATCAATCTTTATTTCGGCCTTTAAACTAAATGAAAAATTGATTTAAATGTTTCTTCAAAATAAAATTGCTTTAAGTAAAAAATACTATATTTTTATTAATTTTAAATTATTAGTTATTTTGTATTTTTTCAATTTTTATTTTAGAAGGACATTTTGGTTAATTTAAGAGTGAAATTAATTGTTTTTAAAACATGAGAGGTATATAAAACACATTGAAATTTGAGGGGCATTCATTTTTACCTATGCCTTGATATTTTCCCGAGTAAAAGGAAAACTCCAAACAGGCCCCAGCTGTTAAAGCTATAAAGTACGGGACCCTAACGCCCCCACCGAAGAGGGAGAGAGAGAGAGGCGGTGAGAAGAAGAAGAAGAGCAGCTATGGCGAAGTCGTTGAGGTCGAAGAGAGAGAAGAGGCTTCGGGCAATCCGAAGAGAGATAGTTGAGCCCTTCTACGACACGAAAGACGCTGCTAAGCTCGCTGCTCAAGAGGCTGCCCTCGCCGCCCCGAAGCTACCCGCAAATCCTTCACCGAATTCCACCGCTGCTATGGTTACTAATACCAATACCGGTACTGATACAGTCTCCTCAGTTAACAACACGGGTAAGCTCTTTAAATGCCCATCTGGACTTTATGTTATTTACCGTTTCGATAGTTGGTTTAACTTTATTTGCTCAATATCCATTTCCTATACTATACGAGCACATCAGTAATTGGATTTACCGTGCTGATTGTATCCATGCCTAATTGCTCTGCCTCTTTCTGCCCTTTCGTAGTGTTTCATATATATATATATATGGAGCTGCGTTCAAGTTGCTCTTCATATTACGCCACTCTATTGCTTGAATGTTTCGTCCAGCCCTCAGTTGGATTACATGTCTTCAACACTTACTTGCGTACCAAATTTCCTTATAATTGATGTCAAATTCAATACATTTGATTTTGATGCTTTTTTTGTATAGATCATAATTCAGAATTGTGTGTAAATGTTCATAATCTACTCTTGGCCTTAAGCTATTATTTGAAATAGTGGCTAATTTGCCAAATAGTCCCTGGATTCTAACAGTTTTAATTTCATCCTTTGTGTTTGGATCTTCAGTAATATTGCCCTTGGTTCAGCAAAGCATAATCTTTAATTGATTAGGTTGTAAAAAAGTTTGTACAAAAATAGTTGGTATTGGTTTTCCATTTTGCCATTGTGTTGGGTGATTTTCTGTATGTAGTTTCATATGAAGAGGTCTGATGATACCCCTTCTAATCACAGAAGAATAGAAGCTTCGCAATGAACTGTGCTACTTTGTTTGGTGGTTTCCTGTGTTCTTTTTTGATTTTGCAGCAAGCCCTTTCTGAAAAACCGTGTTTTAGGTACTTTTTGAGTGGGCAAACAGAAACTTACAATTCTCGACAACCACCTAGCTCAGCCCTAACAAGAAATATGTATTTACAACAATCTTCTGGAGCTTAAGTTCTCGTGTCCTTAGCATTTTTTAGAAGCAAAGGATAAAAGCTAAACTGCAGCTGTTTTTTTATTTCCAGTTGAGTTGAATTTTTCCCTCCAAGTGATATTGCTCAGTAATAAACTGAAAATGAATTATTTTCTCTTCCTAATTTGTTAGATGTGGAGATGCGCGATGGCAATCAGAGCATGGGATCATTAAAACCCATTGGTGGAGTAGGGAAGAAGTCCAAAAGGAAATTCAAGATGGCTAAAGGCAAGCGTCCTGGGAAGGGCCCCAGGAGGAATTGCCATATTTGATTCCATAACAGATATTGGTAATGACATCACTCTTACTGTATCAGTGGTCTGTTGTGGCCAGTGGACGATCATGGTAATTCTAAGATACGTGTGTTCTGTATTGGATTCTATGTTTCCTAAGGATAAAGTTTAGAAAGCTTTTGATCAGTGACATGAAATTAAAGTCCGCTTCTTTTTGTATTCTGCTTACAAATATGCATGGATGACTTTTTGCCATGCACATGAAGAACATGTCTAGGTATTTTCACTACTGTAAAATTTTGGCTGGGATTGAAGGACATCATACCTAAAAGGTTCGGTTATACCCACCCTTGCAGATATAAGTTGATATATCCAAGGGTGGGTATATTAAAGCCCATTTAACTAATTTATTTTTTACTCGAACTCTTTTATTCCCAAGGAATCACTTTGTTGGCAATATCTGCTTTCCTCTGTCTTAGTTGTAAAGATTCTCTAAAGACGTAGTGACAAGTATATGAGTAAGATTAGAATTTAAGAGTTGCTTGTGTGTGAACTAGTTCGATTCTTGGATTGAGAATCCAACTCGAACAGCATTTAGACTTGTTCAGTCGTTGGAATTGATTATCTTGTCAAGCTGTTAAGAGACAGAGTTTAAACGTGTAGAGGTACTCCAACAAAAAGACATGCTTTTAAGGAATGAGTCTGTGAAGACTGTTGTGCAGGAAAATAGAGAGAAAAGTTTTGAAAGATAATAAGTTTAACGCCAAGCGAAACCATTTTTCTAGCTCCACATGATGTTTCAGCGAGTCAAAGCTGGAGCATGTAGTGTACAACAAGCACTGGTTTGACCAAATAGTAAAACAGGGTACAAACTTTTACAATACTTCAGGAATTGAAGGTTGGGGAAACAACATATACAACTAAAAAGCACACAATACATGATAAACGGATTAAGATGTCCTGCCTTGCCCATTGTTTCATGTTCTATCAAACTTGATCTTCCCTAGACAACGAATAGCTTTGTCCGTCACGAAGAAAACCATCCTCCCTTTAAAATTATCAAATCCTTGATAATAAGCTTGCCTCCATGATCTCTTAACAATGAGTGTACCGCAAACTCCCCAAAATCCAACAATAAAGCCCACTACCATGCTGATGTAGAATGATACCGCCTCAACTTCTTCTCCAATCTTTTTTCTTCTTCCAACGCGGTCAGTTGGCATTGCTTGGGGATCGTCTCCTTCCCACGGACATTTTGTTGAAAGAGGAGGTCCACAGAGTAAGGAGTTACCTTCGTACATGGATGGGTCATTGAGTGTTTGAAGTTGATTCCCAGATGGAATTTTCCAGAGAAGTTGTTGAATGACAAATTCAAATGACTTAAGAAAGTCAAAGAAGACAATTCTTGAGGTAGAGAACCAGAAAGTGTATTTCTTGAAAGATCAAGGGATTCTAAATGGTGCAAATTCCCAATTCCTTTGGGAATTTTTCCAGTTAGATGATTCATTGATAGATTTAGGTTGACCAATGAAGAGATAGTGGTTATATCCTCAGGTATTTCTCCTGATAGATTATTATTTGAAAGGTCCAAGGAATAGACAACAATGAATATTTGAATCCTCATATAGATATTCTCTTCCTTTCCAAACTAGCTCCATTTCCTCCGAACTAAAGAACCTATCATAGTTATTCTTACTCAAGTTTCCTAAACAGTGAGGAATTACTCCTGACAAATTATTTTGTGCAAGGTCCAAGATCTTAAGTTTGGAAAGAAGACATAAATCTTGTGGTAAATCACCAACAAACCAGTTGGATCTTAAGTTTAACCTCAACAAACTTGATAAGCTTTTCCCAATCCATGCAGGTAGGTTTCCGGAAAAGTTGTTTCCTCCAAGGTCAAGGGTTACCAACTTTGTATAGTTTCTGAACCAAGAAGGGAGTTGGCCTTCAAGATGATTTTTATTCAATGATAAATACTCCAATGAAGTCAAATATCCCATCGAACTTGGGAGATTTCCAGATATATTATTATTTGCTACATCCAAGAAATATAAACTCTTTAAATCTTCCCAACGAGGAGCCAACAATTCCCCAGACAAGCAATTGTTTCTCAAGCTTAGCATTGATAAGTTCTTCAGAGTCCTACAGAACGGGGAATTTCGCCAATAATAGAATTAGAAGCGAGATTCAAATATTCTAAATTGGGCCACAGTTTCTCAATGTTTTCAGGGATCGGTTCAAAAATAACCACGTCCTCGAGGCTAAGAAGGAGTCCATTTTGAGTTTGAAGCCACGCTGGAAAACTTGGGCCGATAGGCATCTTATCTAAGTAAAGAGTGTCCAACTTAAAAGGAGGGACCCAATCATGTTTCACATCTAAAACCAACGTCGAGTTCTCGGACCTAGACAAGTATAGGTATTTTAAACGGGTGAGATTCTGAAAATGAGCTCCAGTTAAGACGCCTTCCCAAAAATTCTCACCAAGTCCATTTAACTAGCATTGATAGTTTTCCGATGCTCCTGGGAATGGTCCCACTCATTTGATTCCTCGAGAGAGAAAGTTGTTGCAAAAATGACAGGTTCCCAATTGTATCTGGGATTGAACCCCGGAAAGAACAGTAAGAGAGATAAATGGATTGCAACTTCTGAAGTGCTCCTATTGAATAGGGCAATTTGCCTCCAAGCAATCTGTTATTGCTCAAATCAGGGATTCTAGGACGCTGTTGGAACATCGAGACAAACCGTCCACAAACTCATTTATCTCCCCACTTATGCTGTTGGAAGTAAAGAGAAAATGTTTGCAAGTTGCAAAGGTTAGCAAATGAACTAGGGATTTTTCCGTGGATATTGTTGCCAGATAGATCCAATTTGCGCAACTGGGATAAATGTCCCAGACCAACGGGTAAGGGACCTTCAATGAAATAATTCAATGAAAGATCAAGCTCTTGCAAAGAATCAGATCAGCAAATGCTTCGGGAATGGCACCTCGGAGGGAAAAGATTCAATCGATGCAATTGATATCTAGATCCAATTTGCGCAAAAATGTCTTTCAGTGAAAGAATTCCATGAAAGATCAAGCTCTTGTAAAGAATCTAGATCAAATGCTTCGGGAATGGCACCTCGGAGGGAATTTCCCGCAAGATTCAGTATCGAGAGCTCACTCACATTTGACAGCCAGCGAGGTATGGAGGAGTTAAAATAGTTGAACGAGAGGTCAAGGACTGAAAGCATTGTAAAGTTGATGGGAGAAAGAGAGTGAGGAAGACTAACGAGTTCACACCGCTTAGGTGTAACTCCAACAAGGAAGAGAGCGTATTGACTGCCTCAAGCCAATCTGGTACTTTCGTGAGATTTGCACGCCCCAAATTGAGGTGCTTAAGAGAACGAAAACCAACAAGCCACTTTAGGTTTTTGACATCCAATCCTCCAAAATAATAAAATGATTCAAGGTCGAGATATTGCAGCCTCGATAGATTCCCGAGATGAGGAGGAATAACTCCGCCAAAGAAAGAGAAAGAGAGGTTGAGATACCTCAAACTTTCGAGGGAACCCAAAAACTCGGGAATTTTGTTTCCAGTAAAATCATTGAGGCTTAGGTCCAAGTAACTCAAATTCTTCAAATCCAGTAAAGAAGGACTTATCTTACCCCCCAAGGACGACTTGTTGAGAGCTTCTCTCCATTCATATTCGTCATCAAATTTGGCCATTGGAAGTGGGTTTTTGAGGTCGAGCATGACGACATGTCCTGTCCTGCTGTCGCAGCCAACACCAATCCATTTACAGCAATCTTCGCCAACCCAAGATGAGAGGCGACCTGATGGGTCTAGGAGGCTTTGTTTGAAGCTGAGAAGTGCTTTCCTCTCCATCTCCGAGCATCTGAAAGTTTGGGTGTCGGTGGCTGAAGCGGGCTCTATAGCAGCTTGTGAGTAGGGAGGTCTGAGTGGACAGAAGGAAAAAAGCAAGAGGAGATGAGCAATGGAAGTGAAGGTGTGGGTGCCAGCCATTTTGGTTATGAGGTGAAGGCCGTTTAGGGAGGATACTTGGCCTTCCACACAAGATCTGAATATATAAAGGTGGGATTTACTTGCTGTAAATTAGGCATCACGTTTCGCTCCATGCATTAATGATTGTTTGACGCAGGAGGTAGAACTACGGCCCACGCAGTCAATAGGTTTTGGGTTAGTTCTCATTAATTAATGTTCAAGGTACAAGACATAGTTTTAATTTATTTTTAAAAGACACCTGGTGGTCGACTTCATAGTTCACAGTACGTAGTCGAGCTTCGTAGAGATCACTTTTTGATACTAAACTCATTAAAAATATTCACATATAACAGACATATATAATTAATTAATTACAAGACTGAGTTTCGTATCGAAAACACTGAATTGTGAAGAAGATATACTTATCCAAAAAAAAAAATGTCAAAAGCATATCCTATCCTTATCTAGTGGGGAAAATTCGAATTAAATGCAAATAAAGCGAATGAGATATCTTGTCTTGGAGAAAAAAAGAAAAAAAAAAAGAGATATCGTGTATTAAACATCTCACAAATTTGGTCATTTTTTATTCTTAGAAAGTCCGCCCATTAATGTAGAAGAATATATATTACATCAGAAACTCACACAGGGACTAACTTAGATATCTACTTAGTTTCTTTTTTCAAAAAAATAAAAACAAGAAAGGCGCCTTGCGGCAAAAATAAGCATAGTACCGTTTAGACAACTTGGTAGAGTTTTAAAAGGGCGAAAATAGTAATTAAAGTCATTAATTAACCAATCTTTTATTGCTTGAATTTTTTTAATTAAGATATATATAGACTATGACAGAGCAAAATGAGTGGAAAAAGAGATCAAATGACTAATGAAAAGAAGTCTAATTTTGCGTGAAGTACAAGGCGGACGACATATAAGTCTAAAACGTGTAGGAGGTAGATGCCTTATCAGGCACTATCATACGCAAATTTTCTTGGCTTTTGTCGACAAAGAAAAGGACCAGAATTAAAGACTGTCTAATGAAGAAGAAGACTTATTGGCTATATTGATCTGTCATCCGTCCACATTAATTGGGTTTGGAAGTTTGTCTCAATGCAAATAATTTGTCCGTATGCGCAAACTTTCTTGGCTATGTTCACGAAGAAAAGGACTAGAAAAGACTATTTCTAATGAAGAAAAAGTCTCATCGGCTCTAATATTTGGCCCGCGTCCACTTTGGGCTTGAATGTTTGTCTCAGTGCAAATAATCGACGGGAGTACTTTGACCCTCCGGCTTATGTAAATTACCCGTGAAGCTTCATGTTCTGACCGCCCACAGTTATCAATGCAGCGTTCATGGTGGCAGACAAACTCTAAAACATATTAAAGGATCTCTAGTGATAAATATTGGAGAAAGATTTTGACTAGAAACAAAATATTGGAAAAAGGGCTAGCTTTTTTACGTTAACAATATGTAAAATATATTTACACGCTAGGTTTTTAAATCGATTTTAAAAAATTCAATGGCTTTCAAATTTTTTTCAATTTAGTTTTTAGTCGAGTTAGTTTTTTTTTTTAATTATTTAGATTATATTTTTGGGATAAACTCATAATTAGCCCATTATGTTCGGACAAAAATCAAGTTGCTACCATTATTTTTCAATCCAACAATTTGAGACCATAACTTTCAAAACCTATCAATTTCGCCCCCCGTCTATGAATTAGACGTTAAATCAAACGGAAAATCATGAAAAATGACAAAATGCCCCTCCAAAATAAAATTACTAAAAAAATTCATTAAAATAAAAAATGATATATTTTTTAAAAATAATATTTTTAAATAAAACTGTTGAAAATCTATTTTAATAATCTATTTATTTTTAATTTATTTCTTAAATTTATATTATTTTAATTTACTTTTTAAAATTTAGCCTTGGAGGGGCATTTTGATCATTTTGCACGATTTTTCGTCAGACTTAACGCCTAATTTAGACAGGAGGCGAGAATTGATAGGTTTTGAAGTTATGAGTCTCAAATTGTTGGATTGAAAAATAAGGGTAACAACTTGATTTTTGCCCGCTTGATTACCAAGATTACCAAAAAGCCAAAAGAAATTACCAAGATTACAAAAAGGCCAAAAGAAGATAGGATGTGATAATAATTTCTTAGATTAAATAAACTTTGCTTATTTTTTTGGGAAATTAGTAGTTTCATCCCTGGGTTTTACCCCTTTTAGCGTTTGATCCCTAGGAAAATAAACTCTAACAAAAAAACTTCCTAAGCTATTATCTTTTGACAAAACGCACCTTCCGTCAGGGTTCTGTGCCTTTGTTAACGGGAGAGCTACGTCAGCAGCCAAGTAAGGTGATATGCAAAACGACACCGTGCAATGCGTGTACCTTGCAGCCTAAAATGACGTCGTTTGCTTAGTTTAATCCAATTTGTTTTTGCCATTCAACAAAACACACCGTTTTGAATCTAGCTCCTTTAGGTTTGTCCTACTTCAAGCCTTCATTCGATAGAATCCCTTTCTCGAACCCTAATCCCCAAATAGAGAACAACTAGAGTGAGGTAGATCTAACAATTTCATCTGTAGTTGTGAACTCGAAGTCCCATTCGACAAACTCCTGAGCAAACGGCTTCGCATTCAGGGATCCCAGAGAAAAAATGTCTGAGAAAAGGTATTGTCATATGTCGTATTGCTACCCGATCTTAATTAGTTATGTGCAAGAAAATACAAAATATGCAGTTGTCGTCGTTGTTGAACCCATATATTCTCAGTCATTGTCACTATATTGGGCTCACACCCCGCCGCCGGGGGGAGGGTGCAATTGCTTTTAGATATTGTTAAGCTTTCTCTGTAAATTGCTTTTTAATATAGGGGCTAACTATGAGTTTATCCATATATTTTTTTTATTGTAATGACATGTGTCACGTTGCAATTAGAGATACAAAATTTTCTATAAAATCTTCTAACAGTGTCAGACTTGGTGACTCAAAATGTTGGCTCTAATTAAAAGAACTACAAAATAATCTTCATCTCTCCATCAAATTATTCTTTTTCAATATAATATTCATTCAAATATTCTCTCTTTAACTTTTTTGCCGACTCTCATAAAATATCTTCACTTTTTCACTAACTCACATGTCCCAAATTTTAACCACCTAAAAATTTTACACTCAAAATTAAGGATCAAATATAAGTGACTAAACAGATTTTTTTTTAAAAAAAAAACCATGTGACTTTTTTAAAGAGTGCTTAAACCTAGTGAGTAAAAATATATTTTTTGGTAATATTTACTTCTATCTCAAAAAATTTTTGAAAAAGAATAAAAAAATAAGCACTACGACGTTTTGCCCTTCGATTTGCGGTTTTTTTTTGCTCCTTCTTCCAAGTGCTTTTTATAGTAGTATATAATTTTTTTTTTTTTTTTTGTAAGCCTAGGTAGTATAGTATTTGCATGCAATTGATGGTCCATGAAGTGTAAACGGTTGATGACAAAAAAATCTTAAAACATTTGGGAGGAAGCCAAATTATCATAATTTCCACGCATTGTGAAGAATGGTGTCACGAGATTAGAAATAAAGAAAAAAGAAAAGAAAATAATCGCGTCACAATTTTAAAAACTCCGGCGGGTAATAAATAGAAGGAAATCAAAAAGACAAGTACTGTCATGCATATCCAAAAAGGATACATGCAGTCCTCTAAAGTACTCATGGATTGAAGTCCCATGGTAATCGTACATTCGCCATCGGATTTGGGTTTTGAAGATCGACGGCCACTACTGGTCTTCTGCCAGTAAGAGATTGCCCCATCAGGAGTCCATCTGGGCTCCCCAAAACGTGAATTATTGCAAGCGTACAGTATGGTGAAGAAAGATCTGAAAGAGAACCACAAAACGATGTGAACTAAGATATATAGATAGACTATGACCATCGTAAAAAGGCTGGAAAAAAGAGATCAAATGACCAGTGAAAACAAGTCTCATTTCTCGATCGTGAACTACTTACACGGCACGTTAGATCACAACATAAATAGAAGTCTAAAACGTACGTGTAGGGAGCTGGCAGATGCCTTCTGAGGCACTGTCATACTTTAAGATCAGATATTGAGATGTACCAACTAATTAATTGATATTGAAGGACTTTCTCCACATACGAAAATTTCTTGGCTATAAATCATGTTGTCGACGAAGAAAATTAAGGACTAGAAGTTAAAGACTCTGTACCTAATGAAGAAGATCAACTTCCATTGGCTATATACGCAAACTTTCTTGGCCATGACTACGAAGAAAATTAGGACTAGAAAAAGACTATTCCAAATGATCAAGAAGAAGTCCTATTGGCTCTATCGGTCCGTCCACTTTGGGTAATTTAAAGGTTTGTTTCAGTGCAAAGAATCCACGGGAGTACTTCGACCCTTGTGCAAGTAGTTAATTACTCTTGAAGTTCCATGTGGACCGCCCATAATACTCAATCACGTAGGGTGCTGCATGGTGGCCCCACATAAACTCTCAAACATGCAGTTAAAGGACCTCTAGTGATAAATATTGGAAAAAAGATTTTGATTAGAAAACAAAATATTGGAGAAAGGGTGAGCTTTTTACATTAACAATATTTCGTCCCATCGTGAAAAAATTGTTTTACATCAAGAAACATAATAATAATAACAATAACCATATTTTGTCCTTCGATTTTGTCAAAAGAAAAAAAAAATCTCTTACGAGAAGAACATTAATAAATTTTGATAGTTTGAGGGTTAAAAGTTAAGACTCTCAAACAATACATTTGTCATGTTTTTTATTCAGGAACATGCCGATCTGTTGGCATGTATGACACATGTTAGAAAAATTGTCTCTTTGAACAAAAGATAAAAAGAATCATAATGAGATAAAAAAATGATTAATTACACTTTACACTTACGTATTTTGAGGGGAGGGCTCACATTTATACCCCGGTCTTTTATTTTTGAGACATTTCACCCACATGGTTCTAGTTTCCTAGGATTTGCACTCCTTGTTTATTTATACATTAAAACGAACGAGAATCTCAATCACGTGCAAAACACGTACTTAACTTATCCATTTTGCTTAAACATTTAAAAATGGATTAATTACACTTTGCACCTACTAGTTTGAGGGGTCTGACACTTTGCACCAATTTTTATTTTATTTTTGAGACTCGGTCCTTTCGATTTGTATCACTTAATTTTGTCGTCAAAATGAACGAAAATGTCTAGCACGTGCAAAACATATGACTCATTTGCTCATTTTGCTCCCGATATTCAAACTACTATGACGAGAACACCCATAATAAAATCCTAAGCCCATAATTGATGTGTCTTGTCTCCCACTGTCATTGATTTGACCTCCTGAGTTCTGCCCTATGTTGCAATCAACGTTTGGAATCTTTGGTGGCCTACAATCAAATCACGGTTGCACTCATGCTAGAAACAAAGAATATTGAGTTATGCGTCTATGATTTTGCAGTGTTGCATTGCGCTGGAATGTAAAAAATCTATCCATGCATCAATACGAGATTTTATTAAGAGTGTTATCGTAATAGCAATTTGAATATCAGGAGCAAAATGGGTAAGCGAGCCGTTGTTTTGTACGTAATGGACATTTTCGACAAAATGAGCAAGTGAGTCATATGCAAAACTCGTGATTGATACTTCATTTCGTTTTGACTGAAAAATAAACGGGGGTGCAAATCAGTATGGGAAGGCGCCTTGCAGCAAAAATAAGCATTGTACAGTTTAGACAATTAGGTAGAGTACTTTTTAAAGTCATTAATTAAGCAATCTTTTATTGCTTGAATTTTTTTAATTAAGATATATATTTAGACTATGAGAGAGTAAAAAGAGTAGAAAAAGAGATCAAATGACCAATGAAAAGAAGTCTAATTGCCCGTGAAATACAAGGCGGACAACATAAAAGTCTAAAATGTATAGGTGGTAGATGCCTTTTGATGCACTATCATATTTGTCCACATACGCCAATTTTCTTGATCCGTAGACACTTTTCTTGATCCGTAGACACTGGGTTTGAAAGTTTGTCTAAATGCAAAAGAATCAATGATACAAGTATGTACTCCAAGTAAATTTCTTATGAAGTTCCATCCGGATCCATAATTATCAATGAAACGTGTATGGTGGGAAGTCATAAAGTCTAACACATATTGAAGAATCTCTATTCATCATGAATATTGGAAAAACATAGATTAGAAACCAAATTATTGGAGAGAGGGTTAACTTTGTACATTAACAATTCCACCCGTTTTGAAAAAAAATTATTGGTAATGGGTTGATGGAGAATCATGAAAGGGAGAAAGGTAGACTATTATAAGTCTCTAGCGAGTAAAAAGGATAGAATAGAAAAAGAGATCAAACGGCTAATAATTAATAGAGAAGTCCAATCACCCGTGAAGTTCACGCAAGGTGACATAACAATCTAAAATGTGTAGGAGGATCAAATATGCCTTCTTAGTCACTATCATACTTCAAGAAATATTGAGATGTGCTAAGCAAATGAAGCAATATTTGTCTATATACGCAAACTTTCTTGGCCATGTCACGAAGAAAAGGACCAAACAATACTATTTCTAATGAAGAAAAAGTCTCATTGGCTCCAATATTGGTGCGTCCACTTTGGGTTTGAATGTTTGTTGCAGTGCAAAGAATCCACGGGAGTACTTTTACCCTTCTGCTTTTAAGTAAATTATTTGTGAAGTTTCACATTTTGGGCACCTCAAAGTTTTGGCTTAATATAATAATTGCAAAATATTCTATCTCCTATCAAATCATCTATTTTCTTATAATAAATATAAAAAATTCATTCAAATAATATCTTTATTCATTTTTTTATTAACTCCAACACTCTAAAATTTACTCAAAAGATCATCTAGTGATAAATATTGGAGAACGATTTGACTAGAATACAAAATATTGGAGAAAGGGCAATAGGAAAATAAGTTTTCACTCACTAAAGTTTCTGGTGAATTTTAAAAAATTCATTAAGTTTCAATTCTTTTCTTTTTTTTTTTTTTTTTTTTTTCACTTGGATCTAACCCTCAATGAATTAGGTTAAAAAAACCTAACTTCATTGGAAGATTTAACAGAAATTTGTTCTGCCTAACAGTAACACGAAACGTGTTATTAGAATAAATAAAATTAAAATCTTTTAAAAAAATTATATAACTGAACCGATCGATCCCTCCCTTGGTTGCATCAGTACAAATGCAAGTTGGTCTCGAGGGAGAGGGGAAATATTTAGATAACTGAACACCAATTAATCTAACTCTTTTCACAAAGTACTAGATATATATGTGCTGAAAAATTAGCAATGCCTGCTTCAAATGAGATTTCCAAAAGTGATTCATGTACAGCTTGAAGCCTCGATTAGCCAGCTGCTATATATATACGACGGCGCCGGAGTACTTCTCCTGCATCGGTAACAGTATTGGCGAATGATTTGACTAGAATACAAAATATTGGAGAAAGGAAAGTAGGGAAAATATGTTTTCACTCACTACGTTTTTGGTGAATTTAAAAAATTCATTGAGTTTCAATTTTTTTTGTCACTTTGATCTATCAATGAATTAGGTCAAAAAACCAAACTTCATTTGGAAGATTTAACATAAATTTGTTCTGCCTAATCATAGCACTACACGTGTTATTAAAATAAATAAAATTAAAATCTTTAAAAAAAATTAGATAACTGAACCGATCGATCCCTCCCTTAGTTGCATCAGTACAAATGCAAGTTGGTCTCGAGGGAGCAAGGAAATATTTAGATAACTGAACACCAATTGATCTAACTCTTATCACAAAGTACTAGATATATATGAGCTGAAAATTTAGCAATGACTGCGTCGAATGAGATTTACAAGAGTGATACATGGACAGCTTAAAGCCTCGATTAGCCAGCTGCTATATATTTACGATGGCACCGGAGGACTTCTCCAGCATTGGTAACAGTACTTCTCCCGTAACTGCCCAGATCACGCGCAAGAACACAACGGGCTCCTCATAGCGGACAGAGGGATATTGATATTCATGATATTTTGCCCTTATCAATAGATAGAATTAAACAGAGCAATCAACATTCCCACTAGAATCAACAAACTGAAGAGGATTAGTTACCATCCTCAATAAATAGAAAATGCTGAGTGCACTAGGAAGCTGGAGAAAACAGGGAAGAAGACGAAGCCTATTTGGCAATCTTAATGTTCGAAATAATGGGTTGCAAAAAAATGAGTCAAAGCCGATGTGGCTAAAGCTTGGACGTTAGATCCGCTTCTTTAAATCTACACCGCTTGTTTGAAGTTCTTAGAATTCTGCAGCTTCTTTGAACAAAATCTTTTTCCCTTCTGAAGTCCAAAAGGAATTAATTCAAGATGGCTAAAGGCAAGCGTGGTGGTAAGGACATCAGGAGGAAGCGCCGCATTTGATTCCATAACAGATATTGGTAATGACATCTCTCTGACTGTATCAGTGCTCTGTTGTGGCTAGTGGACGATCATGGTACTTCTAAGATAAGATAGGCGTGTTCTGTATTAGATTCTATGTTTCCTAAGGATTTAAGTTTAGAAAGCCGTTGATCAGTGACATGAAATTAAACTCCCCTTCTTTCTGTATCCTACTTACAAATATGCATGGATGACTTTTTGACATGCACATAAAGAACATGTCTAGGGATTTTCACTACCGTAAAATTTTGGCTGGGATTGAAGGACATCTTACCTTCACTCATTTAATTGTTTCAACCCGGCTGCATTGGAGCAGAGACAAAATATTATAAGAGTTTAGGAAAGATCCAGTTGTTTCTTTCCCCATGACAAATCGCAATTCGTAACTCCACCAACTATGTTTTCGGGAAAAACCAAAAGACATATTCTATAACAGTTCCCTTTGCTCTAAAGGAAAGATCGACGAGCATCTTTCTTTAACAATCTTGTTTTGAAAGAGCAGCTCTGAAGGGAATTCACTTATTGCTAGGATTTAATAACATGTTTTGATTGCTTGACCCAATGGTTACTGGCGCTTGTGTTTGGTAAGCTATCTTAATTTCTCGATCTGTTCGTACCAGGATATGTGGTGGTTTGTGGCGCGCAGGAATAAATCAGCCGTGACCCTATCGTTGATAATCAATGCAATGTGGATAGCATATCAGTTGCCTCCGTATTAGTATTTGAAGACTACCCACAATTTGAGCTGTAACGTCACTACAAGAAATCCGTTCTCTGCCCACGACAGCAGTTGTGGCAGAAAGCCTTCAAAATCGTCAAGGAAGAGATTTGGCAACAGTTTTTCGTCGTCACGAGTCGTCGTGTCTGCCTCGTTGAGAGTGACGTGATTCTGACAACTATGGCTCATCGTTGCTGATGCGGTGCTTTTCTCGCCCATGAAATGCGTCGGGATAAGCAACCCATTTTTGTCGAGGTTGCTTCGTTGCCGACAACTGGTGTCTCGTCGAGAGCGAGCGATTTTTTGTCGAAGATTTCTTAAAGCTGGCAACAAGTTCCGTATTTGTAGTCCCTGAAGATATCATACGCCGACGACCCATAAGTCGTCATTAATTCCATGGTTTTCGCCGACAACATCAAGACGTTGGACATTCCCTGTTTTGCAGGACCCATAATCGACGACAACAGAAAAATCGTGGGGAATAAACATTCTGCTCTTGTTCTTGAAAAGCCAATAACTCGAGAGTAGAAAGAAATAGAATAGAGTATGACAGAACCAGTAGCTTTGAGCTTGAAAGTGTTTCAGCTCTTGTTCACAACCCAGCTGCCTGAAAATAGAAAAATCGATGGGCTGACAGAAATGATTGTATTTGATTAGAAGACTCGAATGAATTGTTTCATTTTGACATTTTTTCAGCAATTTTCCCCTGAGTTTTACATAGAGCGTTATAAATGGATTACACAAAAGATTCATCCACAATTTGGATATGAAGAAAAGCAACAGGGGATGTATACATGATAAATTGTGTAGAATTTTCTTCACTGAACTCCAGTAGCCGACTCAGCAAGTGTCCTCCAAGTCTCAACTCAAGCATCCTCCAAGTCAGCTGCAGCTCCAGACCTTCGGCATCACTAGTGCTAGATTGTTATGTATTTTGTGTGCTGCTGTATTTCTATGGAATCTCTGTAACCGAATGCTTGTATTCCTTCCAAATTTGTGGTGCACATCAAATGCTTGAGAATATTCCTGTAAATATAGGAAATCTGTTAGCACACAACAAGTGCATATATTTCTCCATCTATCAACTCTTTGGCTTAAATGTAAGGAAATCTTGTAGTTAAGTAGACGCTCTGCACCAAAGGAAATACAATAATGCATGAATTCGTAAGTACTCAAGAGAAAGTTTGGGATAACTTGCAAAGTTTGGGCTTGGTAGTTGCATCTGTTCCTTAGAATCACACTATAATTTGCACATCATTTTCCAAAACTTCTTTTGGAATTTGTATACACATAACAACCACGATTTACAAGACTTAACTGCAGATTGAAAGACAACAAAAAAATAATCGGGAGAATATATAGAGATCCAGAGAGGTTTGCATTTGTTCAAAATATTATAAGTCCAGATAACCTAACGCACCATCAAACTATCTGCTCTAAATTTGCAACTCAGAAGCATTGAACAAAACCTATCTTACAAGCAGACTAAGATTTTAGAAGTTTTAAAAAGAGACAGGATATGAGAATATTCCTTTCAACCAGGAATAGAAGCATTTGAATTAAATGCAAAATAAAAAACAAAAAAAATATGAAACAATATGCACTCTTTTAAGGAATTCAAATCAGCTTCCTAATCATGTCTTTGTCAGGTTGGAGAATTTCAGAATAGGCCTCAAGACATAATATGCACTACCTACTCTCAAAAATTTTCTAAGCCAATGACGATCACATACATATACGACATCAAAATCATTAGAGAAATTTGCATCCTCACTTGGGCCATCCCTGTACCCTGCAACACTTGACTTCCCTTTGAGAATGGTTGTCACACCTGCAAAAAATTTCAAAACTTAGCAAAAAACTTAGCAACATGATGCCCACTGTTGTCCCATTCAAAGAATAATGTGCATAACACTTTCAAAAATCCAATTTATAAAAATTATTTTCATCTTTAACTTTAGAAAAGCTTCAAAAATCTCAATTCAATCGACAATCCAATATTCTTTACAGTAATGCATAGATGTATCACTTTCCTCACATACCAACATGAATATATGCAGCCTAACATCTAGTTTACAATTATCAGAGTACTATCATACTAACATCTAGTTTCATTAGTATCACCATTTCCTGGATCCTAAATCCTCATAAAATGTAGGTTTCAAGCTTTAGCATTTTACCTTTCCCAACAGCAAGTTCAGAATTTCCTTCTTCTGTACAAAGATGTTTATACCTTAGCAGCCAAACAGAGCAGCAAACAAGGGTTAAATCTAAGTTATTCAACCTCGAAAAACCAAAATCCAAACAGGTAAAATATTCTACAAAGCAAGAGGACGGCAATAATCATACATTGTGACAATGGTGGAGTAATCCTAACACTGTTGCTATTTTCTGCATCAACTGCAAAGAGCTCGCCATCCTCAGAGACGCGGATTTTGTAAGGAACTACTCCAATCCCATTTCCTTCCACAATAGTCTCAACCAATTACCCGTTCTCAAATTGAAACACATTCCCATATGCAAACCAACATATGTTAATGACGTATGGGATAATGGGAGTCTGAGTAATGAAATATACATTTATGCGACAAGAAACACTAACAAGCCATGAAGAATAAATATATTTCCAAATTCCACTTAATTAATCATCTCAAAAGATATTCCAAGCGACCTGATTGAGGTATTTTGGAGGATGAGCTCGTCCATTTGAGAATAGATGTCAAGTGTTTGATCAAAGGCCCTGAGTAATCAGATAGTATTCAAAATAAGAGACAAATACAGCGTCAGTGAGGAAATTCATTTAATGAACAGTCAAGAAACAAGTATTCCCATTACGTAAATCACAAATTTTAAAAACTAGTGATTTCGTAAAACAAAAAAAAAAAAAAGAGTCAGAGAGGGTTAAACTTGGCTATAGAGACATCATCACAGAAAATAAATAGAGTATGTCAAAATAAACATCAAAGAGACCGAAGAAAAAAGAATAAAAAAAAAGACTATGTTTAGTTTAGATCTCAAAAACAGTTTTTTATGTTTATATTTTTTTTAGAGTAGTATAATTCTCTTGAATTGGTGAAAAGTTGTTAAAAATTGTTAGAATTTATAAAAAATTATTAGAATCGGTAAAAGGTATTAAAAAAAAATTGTGAGAAGTTTTTAAAACAATCCAAACATAGCATTAAGTAAATAAGCATACAACGGAGCAAATAGTCAGTATAACACAACTTGATATAGGGAGAGATGAGGCCATGGCTACCCGCAAGGGGAAAAGATTCCCTCATGAGATAGCTTCTTCTATGAAGTGATAAGAAGCGGTCAGGATTGGGTAAATGCCATCCAACTGTTCTTATCTTGACACCTCATTTAATGAGGTTCAACCAAGCTTGGCTCGGCTTAGTTTGAACATGGCTAAGCCAAGCCATTTCTTTTTTTTTCCACTTCTAAGCCTCACGTCTCATTTCTTCCCCAACACCTCTCCCTTTAAACAAAAAATTTTCTCCTCCATTTCACCGCAGTCTGCAGGAGGAGCGAAACAAAAAAATTTCTCCCCACGTCTGTTGCGCAGGAGACGAGTTTAAAAATTTTCTCCTCCATTTTCTGCATTTATTAGGTAGGACCAATTTAAACGCGCTGTTAATCTTTTCTTCCGTTGTATATTTTTTTTCTGCATTTATTAGTTTGGATCTGTCTTGCTCTTTTTGCATTTGTATATTTTTTTTTCGGGCATATATTAGTTTGGACCAGTGTTGCTCTTTTCTATATTTGTATATATTTTTTTGTGCATGTAGTAGGTTGGACCAGTTTAAAAGTTTCTCTTTTTGCATTTGTATAATTTTTTTCTGCATTTATTAGGTTTTGTTAAGTTCAATTTTTATGTTGAGACTTGAAATTTGGAAGAATGATGTTGGGACTTTAAATTTGGAGGAATGATACCATTTGTATTTTAAATACCCGTTTAAAAGCTACTATCTTTTCATTTCGTTTAAACGTTGCTCTCTTTTCATTTGAACGTATTAGATGTTTCATATAGATTCTATTTTACATTACATGGTCGTAACTTTTTTTTTGTTTATTCCTTCGCAGGTATCAAGCGATGACGAGGAGCATTTACAATGTGGACGATATAGGAGCATCAAAAATCTCTAGGAGATTGCAG
Source organism: Morella rubra (assembly GCA_003952965.2). Taxonomy (NCBI): domain Eukaryota; kingdom Viridiplantae; phylum Streptophyta; class Magnoliopsida; order Fagales; family Myricaceae; genus Morella; species Morella rubra. The sequence continues at coordinate 4,417,105 of CM025850.1, read as the reverse complement.
GTTTAGAAGTTTTTACTAGTTTGGAAGTTTGGAGGAATTTGCTGTAGCTTGGAAGTTTTTGTTAATTTCGAAGTTTGGAGGAATTTACTGTAGTTTGGAAGTTTTTGTAAATTTGGAAGTTTGGAGAATTTGCTGTAGTTTGAAGGTTTGGAGGAATCTACTGTAGTGCTTTAAGTTTTTGTTAGCTTGCTAGCTTGGAAGTTTTTGCTTACAAGAGTGTTTTCGACTCATGGACCCTTATTTACCTTCTCCCCAAACATTTTCATGTAACACAGATGAATTTTGGACTCATGGCCTTTATTAACTTTCTCCCCAAACATTTTCATGTAACACAGACGTGCTCTGCAGGTTGGAATTGATTTGTCAAAAGGTTTGCCAATACTAGTTTTGAGATTGCACTTTATGTTTAAAATTTTAAATTGAACCTAACAAGACCTATCTCGTGACTCCTGAGTACCCTTAAGTTGCATACAAGATGGGAGAGAACTTTCGCTTGTGGTCTCTGACAATCTCAAATGTCCAAATCTTTCGGTTGCAAAAGAAACTTAGGCAACTCTGAATTTTTACTGATGAATTCAAAATTCATAAGATTTAAGAAGAAACAAATTCATTAAACTTAAAGAATTCAAAATTCATGGAATTTAAATGAGATTGATCCCATTACATTATTCTAGGGGAAGAAACAAAATTATACAAAAGAAAGTTCACATGAAAAAATCACTCAAAAGAACTACAACTGTAGGATGATTCCAAGTAAGAAACGTCTTCTGTCCTCAGACACCAACAGCACAACCTTGTGGTCCAATAATGCAAAACAAGCTGTCAAACACAATTAATTTGGATTAGGATCAATTGGAGCTAAATTGCAAATACTAGGATTCTACAGCTACTGAAATAATGGCATCAAAATAACATTTGAAACAGAAGTAAATAATAAACCACATATCTATTAGTTGAGCATAATCCACTTTTCAAATAAAAATGTCCCAAGCAACCTTTGTTTACTGGAAGTCAGCTTACTTTTTTGAGGAAAGGTAAATGCATTGCACAACTATAGATGTAGAAAAATGCATTGGGGACAACAAATATGTTAAGCGTATTTATATCCATCATACAAGATGCTCTCAAAGCTTGTACAAGTTTAGATTGCAAGGCAAAATCCTACAGTGTTGTTAGCAAGTCACTGAGCTAGGCTCAACAAATTTTGCTTGAGGTATTACTGACAAAGTAGGAGCTGAAGCATCGCCCCTTCTCAATTATGTGCAAATCTTCCACTGCCTTGTGTTAGACAAGACCAGTATATTCCTTGCAATTCCCTGTAACTAAAGCTAACAGAATCAGAGGAGAAGAATAGCAAACTCAAAAACCATCATATCAAGGTAAAAACTATGTTTGAAAGCAATATTAGAATATCAAGGTAAACTATGTACAGATCTGGTTCTTGTCATTCATAAAGAAAGTACATTTGGTCTGTTTACTGGAAAGCTATTTCGCAAACGTAGAGATTGATAAAACCAGGGGCACATTAAAAGATATATTTCAAGTTAATTCCATACTTAATTCTCAAACTTTGGAACCAATTGCAGATTATTCTGATGGTTGTGGTCGTGATGCCACCATGGGCTGCCTTGCTGACCTCTTTTTGTTACTACCACAACTGGTCCCTGCCTTTTTTTCTTCCCCTTTTTCTTTTGACAAGAGGCTGCTGGGGATGCATTTGCAATTTACTTTCTCTAGGTGAGAAGGTTCTATGGATTTGGAGTTGAAAGATATTTACATTCTCCAAATCAACTTCCACAAACAAAGCAACAATTGAGGGCAAACAATGCTCAGAATAACAAAAACAAAATTTCCAGATAAGCAAGCTTTAGTAAAAGACTTCCTTGGATAAATATAATGTCCCAAAAGTGGTCAGAACTTTGGTTGTATATAGGTGGAGTCAATTGGTGCATATACTCCGGACGGTATGCCATGCCCATAAATATTCGAAGTCTCATTCCCCAGTCCAAGTGCTCCGCTTCTTTTACTGTAAGCATCCAAATTTGACAATTTCAAAACCCATGAGGCCCATTCATTCAGCTTTATTTACCCTCAATAAACATATCATCAAGAGAACTTATCTACCAGGTTCACGAAATTTTTGTGGTTCACTTTTGATAGTGTCTCTATCTGAACAACCAATAGAACAAAAAGTGAAAACCAACCCAACATACTCAATTTGTCTCCTAGAAAACATACACGAAAACTTCAGTCAGTGACCATGGATCAGCAGCTTACCGCGAGGATTACAACGGTGAAGAGACTGACAGCTTCCATGGACGACTTTGCAGAGGAAGAATGGACAGCTTTGTGGAGCTGCACCTGCCAATCAACCCACTCAACAGATCTTTTGCTCCTTTCACAGAACGATGGAAACATTGAGGGAAGACAGAGAGACGTAGAAAAAAATCAAGGCCACAAGGAACAACGGTGAAGATGTCACCTGCAGGGAAAAAAAAAACTATTTCAACGAAGTTGAAGAAGACTGCAGAATCTGGGAGTACCCGACTTTGTCTTCATCACGGACAACTTTGCAGAGGAAGAACGGACAAAAACCATGAACATGAGAAGCTGCGGTAACTAAGAATATCATCAGAACTGGCATCAATGCCACAATGAACAACGAAAAACGGATAAAAAAATAAATTTAAACGAAGTTGCAGAAGACGTGCAGCAAATGGGTAAAGACGTCACCTGCAGAAAAAAAAAAAAAAAAAAACAATTTCAACGAAGCTGAAGAAGATTGAAGATTGCAGAAGACGCGCAGCAAATGGGTAAAAAGAGTGGGCTTGTCGCAGAAGGATGCAGAAGATTTGCAGGGAAAAAAGAAAGAAGAAAATTGCCTTGCTTGTTGCGTGTCGCGGAAGACATGTAGGAAAAAAAAGCAAGCCGACTCTGTTTAGCCAAGCCGAGTTTTTGAGGCTTTTATTTTCCCTCCCACCTCATTAAACGAGCTGTCCATTTCGTGACCATTAGATCTGAGATTTAAAATCTCAGCCCTCCCTTTACACACTTCGCACCCTTAAGCTTCGCACCGAATCCAATCCCTTTTGACGATTGTAAAACCAGAGAATGATGGAGGTGTTTAGACCATTATTTCTGATTTGTATGTTTTGGGTGAAAAGTGGGATGAGGCAGAGAGGTTGAGGAAATTAATGACCAAAGAAAATTGAAGGAAGGGCGGTTGGGGCTCCAGTTTTATCAGAAGCCGGTATCAGAAAGTTCACTATTTTATCTGTAATTCGGTTGTTGAATTGACTTGACAAAATATACACAGCTTGAGCTTCTGTACTTCTCGAACTGACAGTGGAAAATTGACAAGAGTGACATCACAAGTTCTCTGCAATTCTTTTAGTTCTTGAATAGATGAAGCGGAATAAGAAGTAAAAGGAAAAGGAGTTTTATATATCTTATACTCTGTGGCACGGACCAAACCTTTGAAATGCCACGTGTGAAAGCTAACCGGAAGACTGGGAGATCATCAATGACGGTTCGATATTGAGAGGCAGTGGATGCTGACATTCTCAGGCAGACTAACTCGTTGTCTTGATTCATGCGTCCAAATAGCTGCTACATATTGAGTGCGAACTCTTAAGCTTAGATATCAATGTAACTCTAAAGAAGCGTACTTATTCTTCTTCCTTTAACTGAAGCTTGTTTCGAACAATCTTCTATTTTGATCTGCTTCTTTTATCATTACTTGGGAGACAACTTGATCGAGCTGTACTAACAAAATTTAACTTCCAGTGATAAATCCCATGAAAGCGCTTGTTGTATGCTTTCCATCCAAGCTTAGTAAGTGATCACATTAAGGGTACAGTTCCCCTTGTACCGCCGGCTGTGGCAACATGTTTACGACTTTGGCAATAAAATTTCCGCCCGGTCTTCCTGCTGAACGGGATCTCTCTCACAACAGAACAACAGAAGAAAGAAAGAACAGAAGGTAAATTGTTTATCTAAACTAGTTATCCAGTACAAAACTGGTACCCTTAAGTTAATCGAGCTGAAGGCTTGGTGATGAAGCAGTGACAAACAAGGCGACCCTTGCATGATTTAGTCAGACTTAATTAAACTTTGTTTGCTTAGGTACGACCCGAAACGTTGTTCCTCACCCAAGTGATAACAAGGAAAAGCAGCCCATCAAAATAGAAGGGGTCGCGGGGCGAAACAAGCTTCAGTTAACGAAGAAGAATAATGTAAGGCTTCTGCTTTTAAGAGGTACATGTCTAAGCTTAAAATGGAAGTGTTCCACTCAAATGGTTCCGACCGTATTTAACCATGAATCCAAGAACACATATCGTTTTCTAGAATTCACATCCACTGTCCTCTCAATGACAACCGTTGCATTGGTTATCTAACGCCAGCTCCTGCGTTTACGTTTCAACATGGTCATTTCACAACTTTGTTGTCCTCCAAGAGGTATGAAGATATTATAACAACTCTTTTCCTTGTTACTTCTATTCGCCACTTCATCTATTCAGGAACCTAAAAGATTCAGAGTGGAACTTGTGGATGGGTCACTCTTGAATTTCAACTGTGTCAGGTTCGAGGGAAGTACAGAAGCCTCACCTGTGTATATTTTCAATATATTAACAACCGAATTACCAGATAACATATTGACTGTCTATACTGCTCGTGTGGATAAAACTGGAGCCCCAACCGCCCTTCCTTCAATTTTCTTTGGTCATTAATTTCCTCAACCTCTCTGCCTCATCCCACTTTTCACCCAAAACATACAAATCAGAAATAATGGTCTAAACACCTCCATCATTCTCTGGTTTTACAATCGTCAAAAGGGATTATCTTTGCATCCTTAAGTGGTCGTAGTGGTGTAAAGTTATGCTAATCTTAAAATCTCAGATCTAATGTCACAATAATGCTCTGTTTAATGATGAAAAAATAAAAGCCTCAAATCGCTTCAGATAACAAGTCCTTGCTTTTTTTCCCTACGCACGGATCGGCCAGCCGGCGACCACCAACAAGGCAAGGGCAATTTTTAATCGTTTCTTTTTCCCTGCAAATCTTTGCATCCTTCTGGCGGGACAAGGCCCACTCTTTTTACCCAGTTTGGCTCCGTCTCTCAATCTTCAATCTTCTTCAGGGCTTGGAGTGGTTGCAGTTGCTGGTTTTTTTGGTTATCTCTATGTTGTTGTCTTGCTACGCTCGCTTCTGCGTTAACATACATTTGCTTCAACACTCGTTCTTTTCCTTTTGTTCTAACATAATCTGGGTTTTAATATGTCGTTGTTATTTTGTTTGGTGATAGATCCATTCGTATCAGCCTAGTTTCAGGTGATATATTCTGTATTCTAACCTTGATTGTCAGGCTCTCGTTGCCAGTTTTTTCTAGATAGTGTACTTTTTTCTCTTTAGTCTCAGCCACATACTGTGCTCACTCCTGTCAAGAATGACAATTGTCGGGTCTGTCTTCTGATATCCGTTGCGTCATGGTCTTCCTTCCACTTGTCCAGATGTGAGAGAATAGTTTTTCCCGGTTGGGATTGTAATGATCTACACTGCTGCAGCGTTGTACATTCTTCACCGCCAGAATTCTGTCTAGTTTTCCTTCGCTGTGCGGACTTCCGTAGAATTTTTCTACTTCTTCTTCTTGTCTTCCCTCTCAATTGGTTTTTCCAGGTAGTGTGCTAGTGATACACGATAAAATGGTACTCTACGCTGATTGTGTGCCTTGGATGTGGCTGCAGGCTTCATCTATCAGAGGTCTTTCTCACTACGCTTTCCTGCTGGCATATAGCGCTCTAACCCAATGGTGTGATACATCCTGGTTTGTTAGTGACATATGGTATCAAAAGAGTTCGTAGGATCGGCCTGTGTTGGTATATGTCGCATTGTGTGGATAGGGCTCCCACAAGAGCTTCAGTCATTCTGGATGGCTTCATAACGTCGGGTATCGATTTTGATACCTGTAGGGAAGTCAAATTGGGGCTCACCTTTTGCGAGCGTCGGTGGTAAGCGTCTCTACCGGGTTATAGGTCTTGCTGAATTTTGGGTTCCATTTGCTCACTGACATGAAAGTGTATGTGCGTATCGTATGCTTTCTAGGAACTACATCAAATATAGGGAGAGATAATCAGCATAGGAAGATGTGTGGATCTTTCGCGCACTTTATGCTGTTTCTATCTCTTTTTGAGGTGGGAATCAGTATGAGTGAGATCACTTGAGGGCTATAAAAAATCAGTGAAAGCTGACAAGACTAAGAGACACTTTCGATGGTGGGATTACCTTGTAGAATTAAGTCAAATTGTCAGCTGTCTTATTGAGTAAAAAAGTGTATAGTGACGGGTCAGAGAGGACATATAGTGGACAGCTGAATGAATAGACTGGCGCATACTCAATTGGGTTTATTGAGATTGTATCAATAGCATTTCTGGACGTACAGCGAGGAGTGTAAAATAGATGCACAGCGGACGCAAACTTTGATGGACTCCTCACTATGGTGTGACGAGATTGATGAGAACTAACTCGACATATTAAATGGTGTCCGTGACGATAGTGCAATATTTTTCTAATGGAACGTTCCGGTAGTTATATTACTAAATGCTTGGTTCCATCTGGAACACAATTTGACTTCCATGTCTATTTATTGTTATTCTGAAGAAACAAATTCAATGTAGGTGGGTGACCATTCTAATATGTTGCTTTGTATTTTTGCTGCGAAGGGATAGTTGATTTAGCGAGAGAAGATTGCTTGATTCACTGGAAATATCATGAATCTATGTTAATGCTATTAGAGGTTACCTGCAGTCAACTTGTATGTGGACACTCAAGTATGTGGGCTCTGCATGATTTATTTGTGGCAAGTCCTGAAAGTTAGAAGACATGCTATAACTATAGTTTTCAAAAGCACTACCAAAGATCGGGGAATGAAAAAAGGCACCGTTGGCACCTACGCACGAAATATGGTTGGCAAAATAGGCATAACAATAACGCACGAGGTCAGAGCCAATGGCGTACAAAGAGCAACAAGATGGGGGACAAATCACAGAACACGAACAGAGGTACCAGAAAAGTATTCAAGATTGGGAGACGTTCCAAGAATGAGAGGATGTAACGAAATGGAATTACTGGAGAGCAATACCTATGGATGCGCATTCTACGAACATGTACACACCATGGTTGTTATCAGAATACATACGTTGCGAGAGGAATTAAGAGATTTCTCTCTTAGGAAATCCAGATCGACTCATGGTGTATATTTCACTTGATAGAGATAATGACAGAACCTAGACTCTGTACATATGTCTTTAACACCTTTGCAGTACTCCTGGTTTCTATATTAATCTTGCATATTTCACAATAACAGTAGTTTTGTTTACCTGATATGATAGGTGATTTTTGAGGCTTTTGTCTCTCACTCATCGACTATACCCTCACCTAGGATTACTGTCCTAAGCAATGTTTTAGTTACACGGGAATTGCTTAAGGACATATTAGATCTGAGTATCTGTCACTGAAGCACACGAAAGCTATGTCTGAGAGAGGATTAGATCTCGCTACCATAATTGACCGTATAGTAGGCTGTCGTAATGCTATCAGCTCCTACATTAGTAGATCCAGTAATAACCTATCAAGCAAATATTTGTATCGAGCTTTTGAATGGACCTAGCTCAGTGTACTTGCTAACTATATACGGAGGTTTGTATGGGATCTTATGCCTTTGCAATCCCCCTCATTCTGATTCTGTTAAGACTATTCTTAGTATACACAGCCTGTATATGAGAGTCATCGCAACGTGATGTTTATTATGCAAATTGTGGATTACTGTGACTTAGAGTCATATTTAACCACAAGGCCGAGTCGGATAAGCATATTGTCGTATGTCCCAATGCATTTATTCATAATACGAGTCATAGGGGTGAGTCGATGCTGCAACATGCACTTTTTTACACCTTTATCTCTTCAAATAAGAAGTAAGCGACTGACTTATCACTCAGCTCAAACTACAAGGTTGGCCTGCAGCAGAATTTGTTGTTGGATTAGTTTGAGAAAGTGGATTATGGCCACTAATCAGGATCATTAGTCTGGTTTTTATCAGTTGTACTGCTATACTGATTATTCAAATCTGTTATTTATGTGAGTGAGCCTATGGTCCTATTTCAGTAGCTCTAGTATATCATAAGAATACCTTACGAGTATTGTATCGAAATTTAGCTCCAAACTTTGAGTAAGCCCAGCAATCTTTGTAAATGGATGGGATATAAATACGCTTAACATAATTGTGGTCCCCCAAACAGAAAAAAAAACAATTTTACATTACATACATAAAAGTAAATCGCAATTAACTTGATAGTATTTGACAGCTTGTTTTGCATTATTGGACCACACGGTTGTGCTGTTGGTGTCTGAGGACAGAAGACGTTTCTTACTTGGAATCATCCTACAGTTGTAGTTCTTTTGAGTGATTTTTTCATGTGAACTTTCTTCTGTATAAAGGGTGACTTTCGGAGACAATATTTTGTTTTTCTTCTCACCTAGTAATGAAAAATGGAAGATGGTGGAGGTAGCATAGTTCTCAATTTACAATTCGCATGAATTTCTATGAGTCTAAATGTCACTTTGAATATGGCTTGGTTTATATTTATTACTTTGGCTGTTCTCAAACACTGGTTACATTTTATGGATTGCTCTTTAATTGATTTTCAGTGGATAGCATGTAGCAAAATCCACTAGTTATTAAGGCTAAGTGAGAAGCCCTCCAATTTGATTCTTAATTGGGCCCCGCCAAATTTAATGTGTTGGGAGATCAGGCCGACCCTTTGTTTTGGTGTAAGACATTGATTTGAGAGGACAGCCAGGCAAAAGTCCCATACTGGTTGGTGGGTCATCTAGTTATCGTGTCTGAGGACAGTAAAAGAGGGGTATTTCTAAGGCTATAGGATCATACAGATACAATAGGGTCTTCGAGGTTTAAGTAGGTTCTTAATTGAGAAAATGATTTTATTTCTAATTGTAAGATTCCCTTTAATGTATAAAATTTGTTTACGTTTCCACCTAGAAATGAAATAACATTTGTGGTATCATCCAAATTCTCAATTTCTATGAATTTTGAAGTCAGACTAAGTTTAATGGAATTGTTTCCTAATTAATCTTATTGAATTGTAAAATCAAGTTGCAGTATAATCAAATATTGCCAGAGTTGCCTAAGATTTCGTTTGGGAATGTCTAGTGTCAACGAAAAGAATTTGGGAGCGATTCATTGAATGATAGGATCAAAGAGAAATACCATCAAGCTGATAAGTTCTCTACATTCGCATCAATAGTATGATACAATGTTAAGGTATTGGGCGGAGAAGGTAAATTAAGGTCCATGAGTCGAAGACACGACGCAGTTCTAAGCAAAACGAGATGCGGAAGCTCTTTAGTTCTAAGGCTAAAAAAACTTTATAATTAGAGTTATAAACTTTAGTTATAACATAAAATATCGTTGCAAAACTCACAACTAAATCTAGGCAAGAAAAACTCTTTCTGACAAAACTTCAATTTCCTAACTATATTCATGGTAGAGTCACGCTCTCTAGATGATAATATCAATCTGCAAAAATACAGGTGATTGGGGCAGAACAAGTCAATATCAAAGGCTATGAAATCCATTCAAATTCATACTGATGATTTACAAATGAAACTCTCAGAAGTTTCGTGGAAGGAGATAGCAAACCTCTAAGGTCCATGAGCTCAGAAAAATCAAACTTGTGAATAGACAAAACTACAAGCTTCTAGCAACGTCTGACAACAAAACTTCTAAAGCACGTTTGGGAGATGTAGGACTTCCAATTCCAAATCCGTTCAAACTAAGTCAAAATGCAAATTCTTCCCAAGACTTCCAAAAATCTCGACTATGAAAAACTACCAAACTGAGCACGTAAAGAATATAACCTCACATCAACTATCAGATAATCTAAATAAGAACTACAAGCTACGATAAGAGCAATATGCCTACATATACTTGATACCAACAGTAAATAACCTTTCTACTAACCTACAGAATACTCGAAGAATTCTAAATCATGTATGCAACCCAATATGTAAGATAGTACTTTAAAACGATTTTAAAAATAAATAATGGTATCATTCCTCCAATTTAAAGGTCACAAATCTAGTCCTCATTGGTCCCAAATTGCTCTCAGTCTCTCAACGTTAAAAATTGAACCTATAAGAAAATATGAATTACAATTGCAACAAGGAAATAAAAAAACACAAAAAAAAGTTTACGACTCAATAGATAATGCAAAGTAAAAGATAAGGAAAAATATATTGAAAAACCATTAGGTCCAACTTAGATCGATTCTATAGCAAAGAATGAGAGAACAGAAGTAAGCAACATTTAAACAGAAAATGTAAAATAAATATAGAGTAAAAGCGATGTAAACGAGATCAAAATCTGGAGAGAGTAGTCCAAAAAAACTGGTAATTATTTACTGCCCTCGAAACCACAAAGTTTAAGACACAATAACACTATCTTGTCAATTTCACAAAGTACAGAAGCAATGACAAAATGTGAACTATACCAGAAAAATCACCAAAATCATAAAAATGCAGAAAAAATTATACGAACAAAAATGCAAAGAGAAATTTTAAACTAGGGTACCAAACCTAGTAACAAAGAAATAACGTGCGACCGAAAGACAGGACATAATATAGTTTAATCATAGGAGTCTCACATACCGAAAAGAGCAAACACTTGGTCCAAACTAATATATGACAACGAAATAACAAAAGTAAACACAATGTAGGATGGAAAATTTCAAAAAACGCAGATGCACACCGATCCAAAGTAATAATGCAGGACAGATATATAAGGTAGAAGAAATCGAGCGATAGAAAAGTATTATATCGATGCTGCGTTAAAATTGGGGAACGACAGTGTTGAGATGTAAAAGTAAAACAATGAAAAGTGAGAGGAGAGAAAGTTTAACAACCAGATGCTCTTCTGGCCGAAACACAAAAAACAGAAAACAGACGTGGGAATGGAAATTGCTTGGTTTGTTGTAGAGAGGCGCAGACGGTGTTCAAGGACAGAAAGGAACCGGAGGAGGAGTAGACCAAGCTTGGATATGAAAAACGTCAAAGTTAAAATGGCTTGGCTATGGATGGCTCCATCGCTAGTACATAAGAAACACTAAGCTCTGAGCATGAGCTTTCTGGCCGCTCTGAATCCTCGATTAATGTCAGGCGTTGCTCTAGAATAATCAAGCTAACATCGATTGTAGAAGAAGCTATGCGCCATATGTGGCACACCCAATTTCCTGATCGCTCCTTCTGAAGGATCTAAGCCTGATCTATGAGGACATGCAGCTATACCTCTCTATATTGACGAAGGAATTGTCGTTATCACCACCCTTCGGGCATGAGACACTCATTCCTCTTGACCGTATTGCTAATGTTGTGTTTAAATTATTACTAATGCTATGTACTATTGGATTTGGGCTTCCATTGATAAAAACGTTCACTAATTTATTGCTTTATTTTCTAATCTAAGCGTAATAATTTGTGTATCGTTGTACATAAGACTCGATTCTAATCACAATCATTATTTTTTATTATCAGTATTCACAATAACTTACAAATATTACTCTTTTTTACCTTAGAATTCTCAACATAATTTCTTGTATAAATTTTCTTTATTTCAACCATTTCTTTTAAACCAGCAACTCTATTCTTCAACTCCAAAAAGCGAAAGATAATAATACATCATAAAAAACTGTTTAGAGATCTAAAACTAAATCATAGTCTCAAAATAAATATTATAACTTATTAATATATAACACTCTTTTTTTTCTTGTCGGTCTAAGATGAATAATTCTAATACTATTTTAGAGCTCACTAACATCTTTTTTATTTTATATATTTTCTGTTTGGAGATCTTCGGATGTCCTCTCTGTATGCAAATGGTTTTAAACTCTGACCATAGACTTCATGCTCTTTAGACTTCTTTCTGTGATGTTTTTTATTGTCTCTAATGAGGTTTTCCGAAAAAATCAACTAGTTTTTAAAAATTTGTGATTTACGCCGAGATGTATGGGAAATACCTCCTCTTCTTGTTTACTTCTTTGTTATGTTTTTTAGGTTTAATTTGAAATCTGAAATTCCACTTCAGTTGAGAAAATTTTGTGATTTTACGTAATTGGGTACTACTATATTTTGTGTTATATGACTAGTTAATTCTGATTAGTTACAATGAGCATTCCCTTCATGGACGATAGTATAACACTTTTGTCTTATTTGAGTTGAATATATCTGATAACTTCCAGCAATGGGGCACTTCTGATCAAGCATCACTTCCGATACATCCTATCTTCAAATGGACGCAGTCAATTCAAGCGTCCTATAGAATCACTCTCGTCAATGCAGTCGCTGAATATCTTTTGAATGATTAATTAAGTGGAAATTTTGAAATTATATTTATTCTTCATGGCTTGTTAGGTGTTCCTTGTCGCATAAATGTTATATTCATTACTCAACTCCCATTATCCCATACTCATTTAACATATGTTGGTTTGCATATGGGAATGTGTTTCAATTTGAGAACGGGTAATTGGTTGAGACTATTGTGGAAGGAAATGGGATTGGAGTAGTTCCTTACAAAATCCGTGTCTCTGAGGATGGCGAGCTCTTTGCAGTTGATGCAGAAAATAGCAACATTGTTAGGATTACTCCACCATTGTCACAATGTATGATTATTGCCGTCCTCTTGCTTTGTAGAATATTTTACCTGTTTGGATTTTGGTTTTTCTGAGGTTGAATAACTTAGATTTAACCCTTGTTTGCTGCTCTGTTTGGCTGCTAAGGTATAAACATCTTTGTACAGAAGAAGGAAATTCTGAACTTGCTGTTGGGAAAGGCATAATGTTGGAGCTTGAAACCTACATTTTATGAGGATTTAGGATCTAGGAAATGGTGATACTAATGAAACTAGATGTTAGTATGATAGTACTCTGATAATTGTAAACTAGATGTTAGGCTGCATATATTCATGTTGGTATGTGAGGAAAGTGATACATCTATGCATTACTGTAAAGAATATTGGATTGTCGATTGAATTGAGATTTTTGAAGCTTTTCTAAAGTTAAAGATGAAAATAATTTTTATAAATTGGATTTTTGAAAGTGTTATGCACATTATTCTTTGAATGGGACAACAGTGGGCATCATGTTGCTAAGTTTTTTGCTAAGTTTTGAAATTTTTTGCAGGTGTGACAACCATTCTCAAAGGGAAGTCAAGTGTTGCAGGGTACAGGGATGGCCCAAGTGAGGATGCAAATTTCTCTAATGATTTTGATGTCGTATATGTATGTGATCGTCATTGGCTTAGAAAATTTTTGAGAGTAGGTAGTGCATATTATGTCTTGAGGCCTATTCTGAAATTCTCCAACCTGACAAAGACATGATTAGGAAGCTGATTTGAATTCCTTAAAAGAGTGCGCATATTGTTTCATTTTTTTTGTTTTTTATTTTGCATTTTATTCAAATGCTTCTATTCCTGGTTGAAAGGAATATTCTCATATTTTGTCTCTTTTTAAAACTTCTAAAATCTTAGTCTGGCTTGTAAGATAGGTTGTCCAATGCTTCTGAGTTGAAAATTTAGAGCAGATAGTTGATGGTGTGTTAGTTTATCTGGACTTATAATATTTTGTGCAAATGCAAACCTCTCTGGATCTCTATATATTCTCCCGATTTTTTTTTGTTGTCTTTCAATCTGCATTGTTAAGTCTTGTAAATCGTGGTTGTTATGTGTATACAAATTCCAAAAGAAGTTATGGAAAATGATGTGCAAATTATAGTATGATTCTAAGTAACAGATGCAACTACCAAGCCCAAACTTTGCAAGTTATCCCAAACTTCTCTTGAGTACTTACGAATTCATGGTATTTCCTTTGGTGCAGAGCGTCTACTTAACTACAAGATTTCCTTACATTTAAGCCAAAGAGTTGATAGATGGAGAAATATATACACTTGTTGTGTGCTAACAGATTTCCTATATTTACAGGAATATTCTCAAGCATTTGATGTGCACCACAAATTTGGAAGGAATACAAAGGCATTCAGTTACAGAGATTCCATAGAAATACAACAGCACACAAAATACATAACAACCTAGCACTAGTGATGCCGAAGGTTCTGGAGCTGCAACTGACTTGGAGGACACTTGGAGGACACTTGAGTCGGCTACTGGAGTTCAGTGAAGAAAATTCTACACAATTTATCATGTATACATCCCCTGTTGCTTTTCTTCATATCCAAATTGTGGATGAATCTTTTGTGTAATCCATTTATAACTCTATGTAAAACTCAGGGTAAAATTGCTGAAAAAATGTCAAAATGAAACAATTCATTCGAGTCTTCTAATCAAATACAACATTTCTGTCAGCCCATCGATTTTTCTATTTTCAGGCAGCTGGATCGTGAACAAGGGCTGAAACACGTTCAAGCTCAAAGCTACTGGTTCTGTCATACTCTATTCTATTTCTTTCTACTCTCGAGTTACTACCTTTTCAAGAACAAGAGCAAAATGTTTATTCCCCACGATTTTTCTATTGTCGTCGATTATGGGTCCTGCAAAACAGGGAATGTCCAACGTCTTGATGTTGTCGGCGAAAACCATGGAATTAATGACGACTTATGGGTCATCGGCGTATGATATATTCAGGGACTACAAATATGGAACTTGTTGCCGGCGTTAAGAAATCTTCGACAAAAAATCGCTTACTCTCGACAAGACACCAGTTGTCGGCAACGAAGCAACCTCGACAAAAGTGGGTTGCTTATCCCAAAGCATTTCATGGGCGAGAAAAGCACCGCATCAACGATGAGCCATAGTTGTCAGAAATCACGTCTCTCTCGACGCGGCAGACATGACGACTTCTTGACGACGAAAAACTGGCCAAATCCTTCCTTGACGATTTTGAAGGCTTTCTGCCACAACTGCTGTCGTGGGCAGAGAATGGATTTCTTGTAGTGACGTTACAGCTCAAATTGTGGGTAGTCTTCAAATACTAATACGGAGGCAACTGATATGCTATCCACATTGCATCGATTATCAACGATAGGGTCACGGCTGATTTATTCCTGCGCGCCACAAACCACCACATATCCTGGTACGAACAGATCGAGAAATTAAGATAGCTTACCAAACACAACGCCAGTAACCATTGGGTCAAGCTATCAAAACATGTTATTAAATCCTAGCAATAAGTGAATTCCCTTCAGAGCTGCTCTTTCAAAACAAGATTGTTAAAGAAAGATGCTCGTCGATCTTTCCTTTAGAGCAAAGGGAACTGTTATAGAATATGTCTTTTGGTTTTTCCCAAAAACATAATTGGTGGAGTACGAATTCGATTTGTCATGGGGAAAGAAACAACTGGATCTTTCCTAAACTCTTATAATATTTTGTCTCTGCTCCAATGCAGCAGGGTTGAAACAGTTAAATGAGTGAAGGTAAGATGTCCTTCAATCCCAGCCAAAATTTTACGGTAGTGAAAATCCCTAGACATGTTCTTTATGTGCATGTCAAAAAGTCATCCATGCATATTTGTAAGTAGGATACAGAAAGAAGGGGAGTTTAATTTCATGTCACTGATCAACAGCTTTCTAAACTTAAATCCTTAGGAAACATAGAATCTAATACAGAACATGCCTATCTTATCTTAGAAGTACCATGATCGTCCACTAGCCACAACAGAGCACTGATACAGTCAGAGAGATGTCATTACTAATATCTGTTATGGAATCAAATGTGGCGCTTCCTCCTGATGTCCTTACCACCACGCTTGCCTCTAGCCATCTTGAATTGATTCCTTTTGGACTTCAGAAGGGAAAAAGATTTTGTTCAAAGAAGCTGCAGAATTCTAAGAACTTCAAAGAAGCGGTGTAGATTTAAAGAAGCGGATCTAACGTCCAAGCTTTAGCCACATCGGCTTTTGACTCATTTTTTTGCAACCCATTATTTCGAACATTAAGATTGCCAAATAGGCTTCGTCTTCTTCCCTGTTTTCTCCAGCTTCCAGTGCACTCAGCATTTTCTATTTATTGAGGATGGTAACTAATCCTCTTCTGTTTGTTGATTCTAGTGGGAATGTTGATTGCTCTGTTTAATTCTATCTATTGACAAGGGCAAAATATCATGAATATCAATATACCTCTGTCTACTATGAGGAGCCTGCTGTGTTCTTGTGCGTGATCTGGGCAGT
The DNA here is from genome assembly GCA_003952965.2 of Morella rubra. NCBI lineage: Eukaryota > Viridiplantae > Streptophyta > Magnoliopsida > Fagales > Myricaceae > Morella > Morella rubra. Next base: position 4,400,862 of record CM025850.1, on the reverse strand, counting down.
TACGTGGAGAAGTACTGTTACCGATGCTGGAGAAGTACTCCGGCAGCTAGCTAATCAAGGCTTTAAGCTGTCCATGTATCACTCTTGGAAATCTCATTTGAAGCAGTCCTTGCTAAATTTTCAGCACATATATATCTAGTATTTGTGATAAGAGTTAGATCAATTGGTGTTCAGTTATCTAAATATTTCCTTTCTCCCTCGAGACCAACTTGCATTTGTACTGATGCAACCAAGGGAGGGATCGATCGGTTCAGTTATCTAATTTTTTTTAAAGATTTTAATTTTATTTATTTTAATAACACGTGTAGTGCTATGATTAGGCAGAACAAATTTCTGTTAAATCTTCCAAATGAAGATAGGTTTTTTTTACCTAATTCATTGATGTTCGATCAAAGTGACAAAAAAAAAAAAATTGAAACACAATGAATTTTTTAAAATTCACCAAAAACGTAGTGAGTGAAAACATATTTTCCCTACTTTCCTTTCTCCAATATTTTGTATTCTAGTCAAATCATTCGCCAATACTGTTACCGATGCAGGAGAAGTACTCCGGCGCCGTCGTATATATATAGCAGCTGGCTAATCGAGGCTTCAAGCTGTACATGAATCACTTTTGGAAATCTCATTTGAAGCAGTCCTTGCTAAATTTTCAGCACATATATCAAGTCCTCGAGACCAACTTGCATTTGTACTGATGCAACCAAGGGAGGGGATCGATCGGTTCAGTTATATAATTTTTTTAAAAGATTTTAATTTTATTTATTCTAATAACACGTTTCG
>CM025850.1:4151378-4391795 GCA_003952965.2 Morella rubra | reverse complement strand
GGACTCCGAAATTATTCAATAAAAAAATTTAAGCCTTCAAAAATAAAAACTACTACGCACTATCTGGCAACATTTTACACTTGATAGACACTTGTGACAAGAGAAACAGATGTCCAACACGATTTATTCTAGGAGTATCAAAAAGTTTAGTTTTTTGGTAACTACTTGTACTGTTGTACATAAATTCATAGCAATTTACCATTCCTTCAGATGTAGTTACAGCTAATCATATAATAAAATAGCATTCCATCAAATGTAGTTACAGCAATTTACCATTCCATCAAATGCACTGTGCAGTGGCAACAAGAAAAAAAAAATTAAAACCCTAAAAATTGCAAACAAATAGGGAAAATTTAACGTGAGGGAGAGAAGAAGATGAGAGTACCTGTGGAGGTCAGTGAAGGGAGGCGCAACCGGTGTGGCGGTCAGCGAAGGGTGGCTGTGCGTAGGGAGTTTGCCGTTTGGAGAGGGAGGGGATTGAGATAGAGGCTATCGAAGACTCAAAGAAGAAGATGAAATTGAAGAAGAAATGAGAGGCCAAAAGGGGGTATTAATGACGTAGTTTCTCATTAAGAGAAACTACGTAGTTTAATATTAAAAAAATAAAACCCTGTTTACCGGTACCCGGGAACTCGATGCCGGGTAACCCGGGAACTAGTAAAGCCACCAGGTTTTTAATATATAAGCTACCGGTACGATGTGACACCCCACCTATTTTGAACTTTTTTAAGGTTGTTAATGAAGGAGATTTTTGTCCCTAATTAATCTTGCCTTGATAATTTTCTTAATGTTTTGTTTTTGTGCATATTTGAACAACTAGGTTTTAATTTTTGTAATTTAAATACTTTATAGTTAAAAGTGCTAGAATATGTTTTCTTTTTATCTCTACAATTTTCTCTTGGTCATTTCATTAAATTTCCTCTCTTTTAATTCATTGACTATTTTATTTATATAATTGCAACTTTGCCAATTTTATTTTACATGTCTAAGGTTTAAATAGAGGCAAATATTTCATTTCCTTGTTATTTAATTATTTTGTTGAACCATATAATTTCTATTTTGGTTTATTAGTTATTAAATATTCTTAGAACTTGATTATAGGCATTTGGACCTAAGAATTTGGGATTCTTGGACCTTTAGATGGACTTGGGTAGCTCAAGAGACCAAGCCCATTAATAGAGAGACATGGACGGCCACCTCATTGAGCCTCCATCCCATTTAATTGCTATTAAATCCTATAAGAGACAAAAAGGAGGTTTTGTGCCAAGTGGCACCTTATTGCCATAACCTATAGTCCCTACCCAATTAGAAAGGATGTTTTTGCTTGTAGACAAGGAGTTAATGATAGCCCTTTACATTTATAGGTACCCCTAACTCTAGGCCATAATGATGAGGAGAGAGACAAGGCATTTAAGCCTTTTGTGCAACTTATGAACTACATTTTGTGTTTTAGCCATGCATGAGAGAGAGAGAGAGAGAGAGAGAGAGAGAGAGAGAGATAGAAAGAAGAGAAGAGGAAGAACCGAAGGAGAAGAAGAAGAAAGGGAAAAGAGAAAGGAAGAAAAAAAAAAAAAAAGGAGAAAGAAGAGGTAAGATTTGGGAGTTTTTCGGCCAAGTGGAAATGGCACCTTCCAAATCCCTTTTCTTGATTTTTCTTCTTCCATCTTCTTCTCTTAAGGATTCTAACTTAGATCTTCTTATTTTTAGGTCTTTTGTGCTCAAAACGTTGAAAGATTTGCCCCTAAGGTAAGGGGTTAGTTTGCATGTGTGTTTGTTGGGGGTTTTGTGGTCATTAACCATGTGTTTTTGCATCTTGAACGGCTTAAAATGCCACTGCCTAAACATGGGGCCTTGATCTTTCATATTTAATGCTTGCATGTTGGTTTTATGACATTTATGTTATGAGTTTTGGTTGGTGACATATTGGTTGATGAAAATGCATGTTGTATGTGGATTTGATGATGATAAGAGCTTGTAAATGATGCTCCATGGTGAAAAAGGTTATGACAGTGCCCTAAGAATGTTCAAAATGAGTAGAAATGCCATAGATTGGCAAAAAAAAGAAAAGGGAACACATGCATGAGATGTGTTCTAAGGAAATGGTAAGAAAATGAAAATGAATGGCTTTCAAAGATGTTTGATGATTGTTGTTTGGTTTTTGATGATGATCTGCTGTTTTCTCGAGGTATTTGATGAATTAAATGATTAATAGATGTATTAAAAAGGGAAAAAGTCATTGTTCGCCCTATAAGTTTGTGTCAATTGCATTTCACTCCCCTTAACTTTAAAAACTGCGATTTACGTCCTATAAGTATGAAACATTTGCAATGTTCGTCCATAGTTAAAATTTCTGTTATAACTGACGGAATTCGGCATTAAAATACCAAAATAACCCTCCAAAACAAAATTACTAAAAAAAAAAAAAATGATATTAAAAAATGGTAATATTTTTTAAAATAAAACTATTGAAACTCTATTTCAGTAATCTATATATATTTTTAATTTATTTCTTCAATATTTATTTATTTTTTGAAAATTGTCTTTGAGGGCATTTCGGTCATTTTAATGTTGAATTCTGTCAAGTTTAACGGAAATTTTGACTGTGAATGAACATTGCAAATGTTTCATACTTAAAGGACGTAAATCGCAATTTTGAAAGTTAAGGGGTCGCAAATGCAATTGACGCATACTTATGGGGCGAACAATAATATTTCTCCTATTAAAAAAAAAGAAAGAAAAGCAAAAACACATGCATGAAAAAATCTCTTCATTTTTCTTATGCCGAACCCACTATTTGATATTTCTTGTGTAAATATTTCTCATTTGTACATGAAACTCTCCAGACCTAAAGATCAGACCCCTAGGGACGTGCCCTAAAAATTGCATTAGAAAAAGATGAGTAAAAATGACAAAAATGCCCTTTTATAGCTGAAAGGGGCAGATCTGAAATTTTTGAAAACTCTGAGGGGGTAAAAGGGTCCAAATATAGAAACTGGAATTATGGCTGGGTAGAGCACTAAAAATAGATGAAGTGGTAAAAATTTGAGCCCAAACCCACATTTCTAAGGGGCCCAAGTCACCCAGCCCGTTAAGGTCCATCATGGGCTCAATAACCCTTAAGAACCTAAAATGTTTTCTTTAATGATATTGTAATGAATACTGACCCATTGTGGTCTTCTTGGGCACATTAGGCCCGATTATAACTTGAGTAAGACAATAAAAGTATAAAATAATTTTATTAACTAATTATTTAACTTTTTAATTCATTAAGATTCTATAAATTATAAAAGGGCTATAAATCCTAATAAAGGACTTGGTAAAAATACTAATAAGTTTAATGGAGCAATAAAGTAAGAGAAGAACAAGGGAATACCAATTTTAAGGTTTTCTAATAAACCTTTAAAGGAAAAAGAACAAAGCTTATATTTGTAATTTATTAATTCTTTGGAATATTATGAATGCCTTGGTTCGGTATAGAGTTACGAATTTATGATAAATGATGAATTATGGTTAAGTGCTGCATTATTCATGCAAATGATTGAGCATTCATAAAGCATTGAATGGACCAAGACAGGAGAAATGGAAACCGAACCGAGGTGTTGTCCAAGATATGGGTGACGGTACCGTTCCCTAAAAAGGAAGAGTGCAACCCATCGCTATGAGAAAAGGGTGGGCTCCAATAGGGCAAAAATGTCAAAAGTGTAGGGTCCTAGTGCATGTGGCATTGGACAAGTCCCAGAGGAGAGGAGGGACGCACAACCTGCTCTGGTAGATATAACAAAGATAAGGCCGAAAACACCTCAAACCCAAAAGAATGGATGGAGAATGGGTGCAAGACATTTTTGCATTGCACGTGTATCGATGTTTGTTTGATTGTATGAAATCGATAAAGCATGCATCTCTCATCAGTTAGCCATATTTGTCATATGTCATCTTTTACCATGTTTTATCACGTGCTTTACATTACTATCATGTCCCATTCCCGACCTTACTGAGTCCTTAAGACTCATCCCGTTTCTTTTATGTTTGTTTGTTGGTGCCTACTTTTATTTTAGGATATGAAGTTATTCGAGGAGCAGTTGGTCCTTGATTTGGACCCCTATGCTGTGGTCCTGCACATCTGAGCATGGCTCTCAGACTCTTTTGAGATATCAGTGGAGCACACGCCCCACTAGTACCTCAAGGACCCTCCTCCCATGCTAGGATCCTCTGATTTTGTTTTAGTTGGTGCACCCGCAGAGCCGGTAGTTCCCTACCCTTCATCATCGATAGTGATGAGGAGTAGTGTAGCTAGGTTTTCCTTTCTATGTCTAGAACAGTTTTTATCGGATATGTATTTTAAACACTTTTATTTTTACTTTGTAATTATCATGGTTGTATATGCTCAGAGAGCTATCGTAAGTAGCCCTTTTTGTTGTAGTCCTTGAGAAGGACATTTTTGGTCACCATGATACCTTTATCTTATAAAAGTTTCGATTTATAAAAAGTTTCCTTCACTCTTGTCTATCTCCTAAAATACCTATTTATTTTATACACAACTCGGCTTTGTAAAAACGAGCTTTAAGTTTTGACAAGATTTCAAATCCTCGACAATTACATCATATTTTCATAAGTCTTCCGCTAAATTACCCTGAGGGTAAAATAATATTACCAAGTTTAGTTGCGTGTCGTAATCCCCCAATTTGTGCATATTATTACTATAAATGAGTATAAGGGGTAAGTACAAGCATGAAGGCGTGACATACTGGCACCGGTTAGATCGAGTACCGGAAACTCGATGCCGGTGGCACCAGATTTTACCAACTGAACAACCCTATTCTAGATTACGTAGGTCTATGATTTTTATGACCTTTGTAAGTTTGCATGCACGTTGCACTCTACTAGAGATTCTTTGACTGATGTGGTCAGGCCTCTCGATTTGCATTTTCCACTTTTCTCGGAATATCCTTTCCCTAACCCTACATAGCTTGGCCATTTTTGTTTTTTCTTAGACACTTACTAGTTGTGCCTCTCCTCTATAAATCATAATAATTATTCCTTTATCTTAAGATACCTTCTGAAAAATGAGGTTATTTTCCCTCGAGTTAATTCAGGAGAAGACTGTAAAGAAGATCAAGTCTGAGTGTACTGTGGTTAAGAGAAGATTGCCAGGTGAAGTTTGAGATTTCATTATGTCAACAATGGGAATTGGAATCCATGCTTGAGAATGTTTTAGTAATTTGAGGGCGTAGAGTGACTTTTTCGCTTCTTTTCACCAGAAAACCTTTCAATCTGGTTATTCCCTTCTATTCAAAACCAGCAATTCTAATGCTTGGGAATCAGTGTGCATGCACAAGTCATTGCTCCCAAACTTTACAGACGGCGGCAGGCTTGGGCTTTGGCAGATTGCCCCTCCTCCTGGGGCCAAACATCATTGTAATTATCTTTCTCATAGTTCACTCTTCACCGACGGGGCATTTGCGTAAGAAGGGAGAGAAAAACCGGGGCGGCTTTTATAAAAAGTAAGAACTAGTCGTCCGGCCCATCATCAATTTATTATGGGCATTGCGTGGGGTGAATATCAGATAGGACTCGGATTTTGGTGGGCCATGGTCAATGGTCAAAACCAAAATGTACGTTCGAGTCTCTTCAAAAGAATCACAATTGGCTGGGGGAGTGGAATTATTTTCCACCGACTTGCATGGTGGAATCCAATGCCACTGGTTTCATTCATGCATGTACTTCTGACCCTTTAGCCAACTTTGAACTAGGTCGGCCACAAAGTTAGTCAAGAGTAAAAATGATACAAATAAAAAAAGACAAAAAAAAAAAGCTAGCTAATCGCCCGCGGTGCAATGTGTGGCCGAGATTTGCACGCTAATCCACTTTCTAATATGCCTGTCAATGTCATGTTTGGTAGCTCAGGCTTTTCTTTAATCACGTCAAATTTCAGAAGTCGAACTTGTTTTCTCTTCCTCGGCAGGCGCTGAAAGGTCAATAGATAATAACCCAAATGGCCAAAAGAGCGAGTGTTTCATTCTCCTAAGCAAACAGGCACATGAAAGTTGTGGAAGAAAGTGCAAGAGATTTTACGCCTTAAGAGGAAAAGTAAAATGAAAGCATTTATAATGATTTTATAAACTTGATTAGGATGAGCAAAATTGATCTAGGAACAGTTTTAGAGGATTTTAGCAATAATAACAGAGATAATATCTTAGAGTAATCTCACTCAAAACATAATTATTTATACGTACTGGAGCTGGAGCCAATAATTTATTTGTCTACAATATGATTTTGAAGGCTTGAAGAGGAGCGAAGTAAGATAATATATTTTTTTTAATAGCCATATTATTAATAAAGAATTGAAAATCAAACAAAATAATAATATTAGTGCCATGAGCAGTAGAAAAGGGTGGACCGACCCCGGTGACTTTGACCGTATGGTACATTAAAAGAAAAATGCTTCTCCTTTTCGACAGCCATGTCCCATTTTTTTGGTGTCAGAAGTCTTCGATTATAGAATTTAACCCAATGAATTAATCATAATGGTCATCTATACAATATTACATCTTCTACGCGCAATTTTGATTCTGAACTCTAAAATTGTTGTCGTTTAACTAATTAAGGGAAAATTTTAACTTATCTGAAACCACTGCATTCTCTTTAAGTGCTTTCTTTAAAGTTTTATCACTCTATCATATAATATACAAATTACATTAATACAAAATATATATATATGATAGAGTATGTTTGTAATGAAATTTTTAGTTTGTACCAGGCCCAGCGACCAAAGTGAACTTCTAGGAAAGATGGAAGATAAGAGGAAAGTCCAATCATGCTCGCATTCCAAAGATAAGAGGAAAGTTCAAACTTTTGCTTGCTGTCATATTTGCCTTATCATATAAGTTACTGGGGCAAATAGTTTTGAACGAATTATTACGCACATTTGCACATCTGGTGGGGATTTGATTTGTCAAATGTCGACTGCTTACAGTGGTGGGTTGTCATGCAAGTTTTAGCTTCTGCAAGGGAAGTGTGAGCTTAACCCAGTTTCCTTATCGTGCTTTAGAAGCAGCAGTGGTTTCGGTCGAATTCTTGACCATGCTGCCAGAATACCTCTTCCTGTTCATGATCTTTTCCTTCAGTTGCTTCTTGTTGCTGACTTTTGCAGAGGCGAAACTACCACAAGAAGAAGGTACGAGCTAACTCTTCCATTCCCATTGATAAGGTTGAAGGAAAAGAAACTGAAAAGCTTGAATCTTGTGAAGTCGGTAATAAGGGGTGTCACCCAGTAGCACTTGGACTAGTTGGGATTCACTTATCATCATGATATCTCAGTATAGTTAATCTCTCTTGTTGTTTTGGCTTTCTTCATTGAGTTATTTGGTAATCAAAAGGAAAACTGGGGGTTTACCTATTGAAACTTATGTGGTACTTAACTACTGTGTGATACTGGGTACTCTGTAATTAGATCAGCTAAGTCTGTTCAGGGTGATTTGTCACTTGCGTGTTTGTTTGAATTCCAGTAATTCTAGGAAACCTGATTAGCCTTTTTGTTTTTCCCTTTCTAACTCTTATTGTTCCTATTTATGGGATTCTCTATGGAACCCAATTTCCTAATGTCATAGCTTGTCACAATTTTTCATATATTCCACACCAACAGTTTTGTGTGGAAGAAGGGAATTGGGTGCATCAAATCTATTCTTGAAATTTAAAAGTTTACATGTGACAATTTGGGAGTCCGGTCAATCTCCAAGTTCTAGCTTCTATTTTATCGCTTTCCAATATTTCCCTACAATAAGGACAAGAGAAATTGAATAAGATAGATACAAAAGTTACTGCAAGGAAGTTTAAGTATAAGGCCAAGTATGATAGAAATGTCACTGATGTTGGTTGCATTTCGCTTCAAGGTTCCAGCAAACATTACATTTTCCTTGGTTCTTCATAATACAAATTTAAGTTCATGTAGTCCAGATGTGGAGCAACGAAGTAGGACTGCTATATGTTTTATTCAACATGGTGGTTCAGCATGTATTTGACAAGTGATGTTTATCTGCTGTGGATGTCCTTAAGTTGATGTTCTCCAAGAGATAACCAGTACGTTGGGTGCGACGTATTGGAAGCTTGATGGTGATTCATGTGAAATCCAAACGGTTGGAGTGACGCTGGAGCCACCAAGGAATTCTGAGAGCAGCATTGGTTGTGATTGCCACTTTGAGAACAACACTGTCTGTCATGTCGTAAGGATGTATAGTTTCCTCTTCTTGGTACTAATAACATACATAAAATCTTCCATCATATGTGTGATTTGGCATCTAACTAAGATGATTGAAATATCTAAGTTTTAGTTAATTTGGGATCTGATAATAAGTGAACTCATCTAAGCCTTCATCTCTATTCATCCAGTTATCAATTATTTTTTTGTCTCAAAATCATGTCAGCAAAACATTTTGTTGACTGTACATTTTTAATGAAGCCCATCAAACATAATGTCCCAAAGCAACCTGTTTTAGGATCTGTTATATAGGTAGTATATTGCATTATTTTGATTTAACACATGGTAGTAGTTGCCTAAAGTCACTATTCAATTTGCTATGTATTATAGAGTGCTAAAGGGTTATAGCCTTCCTGGCATGCTTCCACCTCAACTGGTCAAGCTTCATTATCTCCGAGAAATGTAAGATCATTTGAAATGCTTCAGTTTCATGTTTAATGTTTTTACTTTACGGCTCTGGTTTCTAACATAATTACCTAGAATCAAATATAGACTGCTTTCCAGTGTCGTCAATTTACACTGGTCTTCCTCTCATTTCAGTGATTTTGCTTACAACTACCTCAATGGGACAATACCGGCGGAATGGGCTTCAACCCAACTAACTTCTATGTGAGCGCCTGTGAATTTATATTGATTACAGTTTAGCTGCTTTCTATCTGAAATTAACCAGCAAGTGATGTGCAGCTCCGTACTTGTGAATCGCTTATCAGGGGGAATTCCAAAGGAATTGGGAAATATTACCACTCTCACATACCTGTATGTTTTAATCCTTGGTTTATCTCGGATTTTTCACATGGACATCTTTTGGTGATTGAAGTCTTTATAAGTGCAGTCTGGTTGTGAAATGAAGTAAAACTCTCTGGTTTCTTGTTAAATGTTTGGTAAACTTTCATGGTTTTATCCTTCCTTTCGTTGCAGTCCATTGTGATCTCTTGAGGGTGTAATCCTCAGTTTCCATTCATTCTTTTATTTATCTCCATACTCTGTCTTTTGTGCTTTATTTATTGTTTTTTTTTTTTGGCGTCCAAACAGTTCCCTTGAAGCAAACCAATTCTCTGGCACTCTTCCTCCCGAGCTTGGCAATTTGGTGAATTTGCAGACTTTGTGAGACATCTAATTTCTTGAATTTGGCGTTTTTACATTTTGAAGGATTTAATTTGTTCATTAATGCAATATTATAATTGCAGAATACTCTCCTCTAATAATTTGACAGGAAGCTTGCCGACGACTTTCGCTAGGCTGAGAAATCTGACAGATTTGTAAGGAGTTTTTATAACTGCTCTGTTAGAAATTTGTCTCTGCTTTAAGACATAAATATCAAGTTTTGGCTGATTACTATCTATTTAATCCATATGCAGCAGGATAAATGATAACAACTTCGGAGGACAGCTACCTGAGTTCGTACAGTATTGGAAACTTCTGACAAGATTGTATGATCCTTGTTTTCTCAAAAATAGTGCTTTCTAAGTCTCAACACTAGACCTTGCTTCTACGTATATTTTCTAGTAATTCCATTTGAATTTCAATTCCTGAAGAGAAATGCATGCAAGTGGACTGGAGGGACCCATTCCACAACATATCTCTATGCTCTATAATTTACTTCAATTGTGAGTAAACAGCCTTATTATGTCTATCCGGTTGCTTGATAGGACGTGATTTTGTTGATGTATAAATCAACAGTTTTGTCTCTTGTGTCATCCTTTAAACAGGAGGATTAGCGATATCAATGGGTCATATCAGGATTTTCCTGTGCTGAGAAACATCTCTGGCATAGTAAGATTGTATGTTACTGTTTACAGGATAACTTTGTAAATATGTTTGATTTGATGATGGTTTTTTTGATACAATTCGGTTATGTATTTTAGGGTTTTGAGAAACTGTAAGATTTCCGGCGAGATCCCTGCATACATCTGGACAATGAAGAATCTAGAGATGTTGTAAGCAAAGCATCTGATGGGTTGTAGCATTGCATTCCTTAGCTTGTAATGATTGTAGCACGCACCCACCCTCCCACGCACACGTATATCTGCATGTGTGTATATGCCTTTTATTTGGATGGTTTTTGAACATCTAAAAGCAAACATGCTTTTATTGCAACAAAAAAGAAAAAGTAGGGGCAGATTACTTCTAAGGGTTATTGTTACTTGTAAAAATTAACCCAGCTCACTAATAGAAGTGCTCTTAAACCCAAAAATGCGCTGTGTCCATTCAGTGCATAGAACTTGGGCTGATGCATGAAAGTTGAGAACAATATAGGCCTTGCTGTGATTCAATTTATGTTGCTTGATTTGAAATTTCTTAGGAGTGATAGGACTCTGAAGGCCTATTGGTTGTGTCCAGAAAAAATATTCATCAAAATTATTCACGGAGACTAAGAATAAAACTAACAAATGCTGTTTTCAATGGTGTTGTTTTTCTTAAACTGAAAATTTGGAAATATCTTCAGCAAATATATATGTATTTTTATGATCATTGAAAGCTTCCAGGTAATAGACCGCTTTCATGCATATATGAGCATTTAAAATTACGTTTTATTGGCCAACTTAATTGTTTAAGTGATAATTGAAAGCTTGTTGAAACAGGGCGTAAAAGACCACAAGATCTTGAAAGTAGTTTGAATGAGGATGTTGCAATAAGTTTTACATTTGTCGTAAATATCAATCTGATAAGAAACAATACGGCTTAAACTAGGAACATTGTGTCTCCTTGGGGAACCAAATTGTATAAACTAAAGACGGTGTTGGGATTTTGTTTTATAGACAGACTTGGGAACATTGTCATTTTTACCATGCAACATATAGATGTTCCCTTGTAAGTGTACCTATAGATATCTGGTTGATGTTGGTGAGATCAACACCTCGTGGAGTTCAGAGAGTTCCTAATGCAACACATTGGGATGCCCTCAAATCAAAATCTTAAACCTATTGGTTTGGGTTGTAACTTGACTATATAACTAGTATCTCTTTTCTTGCGAGATTAACCCTCTTGTGATCCCATGTACATATTTAATGATTTTCCCCTCATGTGAGTCCATCTTGACATTACTATGTTACCCCATAAACGCAAGCCTTTTTGTCAATTCATATGGGATGTTTCCTAGGATCACTTTTCTGATGTAGGTGGGTTTATTTGCAAAATGCACCCTTGTTCTTGCTTTTTGCTGGCTATCTGGGCTTATCTGCACCATGCTATTTGCACCCTTATCCACCACTATACCAGCTATGTGGGCTTTCTTTGCGTCATGCACATTATGCACACTACTATCATCCATGAGTTTATCTGCGCTATAAGGGTTGTTAACACCCCCATACCACTGGGCTTTGTGGGCTTGTTCTTGTGCTGTTCATGCCATGTACAGTAGTGTCATCTATTATACTGCACACCGGTCTCAGTATTCATATTTGTGCCATGTGTATCACCAACCGGCATATTCACCATAAGAAAACACCATCATTGGCTTTGAGATCAGAATATAACAGATAGATATACTAGTCAATCCAAAAGCTTAAGCCTATAGATTTAGGTGACGTTAGGTTGCAAAAAATCCTCAAAATTTGTCGAAAATTTGATAGTTGTGTGAATATTTAGGTAGATTGAGTTTTATTAGGGTTTGTAAAAAGTTGGTGAAATTTTTTAAAGATATTTGATTGTAAATTGATTTTTTTATTGGAGTTTGTAAAAAAGTGTATGGAGAGATAATTTTATGGAATTTTTAATAAAAAATATTAGAGTTTGGTGAAAAAGTATAGAGAGAATATATTTGATTAAATTTTTTTTTGAAAATGTATTAGAGTTTGTGTGAAAAGGTGTTGGAGTTTGTGCTGAATTGTTTGAGATTTTAGATGTTTGGTTGTGAATTTTTTTACCTTCATAATATTAACTCAAAATGGTGAATTTTTATTCCTAGCCGAACATCACCGTGTATTCAATGGTGCTAAATTCACCACTCGTGACCTCTTTCAATGCGGGATTTAATGCTTTTTGTAATCACTTCTACATACTCAACAGTAAATTGAACTAATAGGAATTAGAAAAAATAGAGACCTATAGGATGCGAACAACCTGTGATGATGCGGTGACAATCGTTCCAAATTCCTTTCTGCTGTCATTTCTGAAATCTTTTCTTATTGATGTTGCCTGTTTCACTCCTATTTTCTGGATGGTTTACTGGAAAACATAGGATATTGGTCGATGCATTGTTTGCTTTCTTGAGCAAAACATCTTCTAGTAATGCTAACTAAATATCTCTCATTGATTAAATCATCTTTTCATGTTATGAAATTCTGAACATGCTTTTTCTCCTTCTCTTTGCTTTTTTTCTCGAACTTGTGAGTTTGGTAAATTCTTCCAAGGATGGATATTGATTATCTTGTCAATTTGTGATTGTGACAGGGATGTCAGTTTTAACAAATTGGTTGGGGAGATTCCACCCAGTGTGAACTTAGAGCGCCTGAGATTCCTGTAAGGATATTGAAATGTTGGCCAAATTGTATTATCTCATAACTGTCATCACTACCATAATTTCATATCATTTTCGAAGTCTGGAGAAGAGCACTATTTATGCAGACAAGGGTGCCTGAAAATACCCATGCAAAAGCGATGAGTGCACAACTGTTTTTCAGAAATCAAACTCCTTTTTGGTGCAGAACCATGTCATATAAATGCTAATAATGCAGTCTTAAGTTTCTCACTGGATTTGTTCAACTGCTTTTGAGTTTTAGTAGTTGTATCATACTAAATATCTAATATTGCTTTTGTTAGCTTTTTGACTGGCAACTTGCTAAGAGGAGATGTACCAAATTCAATCTTGAAGGAAGGAAGTAATATGTATGTTCTTTTCTGTTTCTCTGGGATGCTTCCAATAAGTCTCGTCTTTTTGATATGTTGCAATCTACTTTTCAATTGTTGCCATCCCGTGGTGGTGTATTGTGAAATTGTTTTCCTTATTAAATATCAACAATGGGAAGCAAATAATTTGAGGGCAAATTGAACTGACCATATATGGAGGTGGCGTTTGCTAATCTCTTTTTGACATGACAACACTTGCAACTTCTTGTAATGCTATTAAGCTCGTGGATGCTCTATTTTCTCTTGGTAGATGTCCACTTTTAGAGTATGCTTTTGAACTTAAAATTCTGATTTTCTCAAAATTATTTATAGCTAATACTGGATATAATTTGACATTTTCATAGATTGAGAATGCACTAGACTATTTTGCATTATAATTTCGGAGGTGAGAAACAAATTCAATGTTAATGCAATCAGCAGGCTCTTAATTCCATCCTGCCTCAAGGCAGGACGGAGCAACTTAGGTATCAAAGCTCATACCTGACAATGTATTTAACTCGCTAAGTTCAGATCTCTGCTAAATTTCTCCCGTTATCTCTGTCTAGTTTTATTCTATTTTTTGGATGGTAACAGATTACTAGTACTAGTGTCAGATTCAGTCATTTTCAAGAATTTGACATTCCCTGGAAAAAGATGTCTTTTGGGTTCAAACTCTTAAGACACTCTGAATACTCTTGCTCTTAGATTCATGTAATCCCTTTTCCTGTTTTGTAGTTGTCTATTATTTTCTATTGTTTAATAAAGAGTTGATATTGTCTTTTCCAATGCATGGATGCAGTGATCTTTCGTACAATAATTTTACGTGGCAAGGTCCTGAACAAGCAGCTTGTCGAGAAAACATGTTGGCCTACTTCTAGACTAATTGTTTGCATATTTTTTCCAGTTTATATGGCTTTAAAACTGATAGCTATTTCACTTTCTGTGATCTTATTAGGAATTTGAACATCAATTTGTTTCAAAGTTCTTTACTAGAGGATAACTTGTAAGATTCCTTGTCCCCGCCTTTTTGTTGTTTGTCTGTTCCTTTACTTCCATTACAGATTACTGAGCTACTACAGAATGAGAAAGAAGTTTAATACAAGGGTAGAATTTCATTATTGTATTGTCTAATTTTCGCGATAAACTTATTCCATTTATTCTCATTCTGTAGTAGCTCAGTAATCTGTAATGGAAGTAAAGGAACAGACAAACAACAAAAAGGCGGGGACAAGGAATCTTACAAGTTATCCTCTAGTAAAGAACTTTGAAACAAATTGATGTTCAAATTCCTAATAAGATCACAGAAAGTGAAATAGCTATCAGTTTTAAAGCCATATAAACTGGAAAAAATATGCAAACAATTAGTCTAGAAGTAGGCCAACATGTTTTCTCGACAAGCTGCTTGTTCAGGACCTTGCCACGTAAAATTATTGTACGAAAGATCACTGCATCCATGCATTGGAAAAGACAATATCAACTCTTTATTAAACAATAGAAAATAATAGACAACTACAAAACAGGAAAAGGGATTACATGAATCTAAGAGCAAGAGTATTCAGAGTGTCTTAAGAGTTTGAACCCAAAAGACATCTTTTTCCAGGGAATGTCAAATTCTTGAAAATGACTGAATCTGACACTAGTACTAGTAATCTGTTACCATCCAAAAAATAGAATAAAACTAGACAGAGATAACGGGAGAAATTTAGCAGAGATCTGAACTTAGCGAGTTAAATACATTGTCAGGTATGAGCTTTGATACCTAAGTTGCTCCGTCCTGCCTTGAGGCAGGATGGAATTAAGAGCCTGCTGATTGCATTAACATTGAATTTGTTTCTCACCTCCGAAATTATAATGCAAAATAGTCTAGTGCATTCTCAATCTATGAAAATGTCAAATTATATCCAGTATTAGCTATAAATAATTTTGAGAAAATCAGAATTTTAAGTTCAAAAGCATACTCTAAAAGTGGACATCTACCAAGAGAAAATAGAGCATCCACGAGCTTAATAGCATTACAAGAAGTTGCAAGTGTTGTCATGTCAAAAAGAGATTAGCAAACGCCACCTCCATATATGGTCAGTTCAATTTGCCCTCAAATTATTTGCTTCCCATTGTTGATATTTAATAAGGAAAACAATTTCACAATACACCACCACGGGATGGCAACAATTGAAAAGTAGATTGCAACATATCAAAAAGACGAGACTTATTGGAAGCATCCCAGAGAAACAGAAAAGAACATACATATTACTTCCTTCCTTCAAGATTGAATTTGGTACATCTCCTCTTAGCAAGTTGCCAGTCAAAAAGCTAACAAAAGCAATATTAGATATTTAGTATGATACAACTACTAAAACTCAAAAGCAGTTGAACAAATCCAGTGAGAAACTTAAGACTGCATTATTAGCATTTATATGACATGGTTCTGCACCAAAAAGGAGTTTGATTTCTGAAAAACAGTTGTGCACTCATCGCTTTTGCATGGGTATTTTCAGGCACCCTTGTCTGCATAAATAGTGCTCTTCTCCAGACTTCGAAAATGATATGAAATTATGGTAGTGATGACAGTTATGAGATAATACAATTTGGCCAACATTTCAATATCCTTACAGGAATCTCAGGCGCTCTAAGTTCACACTGGGTGGAATCTCCCCAACCAATTTGTTAAAACTGACATCCCTGTCACAATCACAAATTGACAAGATAATCAATATCCATCCTTGGAAGAATTTACCAAACTCACAAGTTCGAGAAAAAAAGCAAAGAGAAGGAGAAAAAGCATGTTCAGAATTTCATAACATGAAAAGATGATTTAATCAATGAGAGATATTTAGTTAGCATTACTAGAAGATGTTTTGCTCAAGAAAGCAAACAATGCATCGACCAATATCCTATGTTTTCCAGTAAACCATCCAGAAAATAGGAGTGAAACAGGCAACATCAATAAGAAAAGATTTCAGAAATGACAGCAGAAAGGAATTTGGAACGATTGTCACCGCATCATCACAGGTTGTTCGCATCCTATAGGTCTCTATTTTTTCTAATTCCTATTAGTTCAATTTACTGTTGAGTATGTAGAAGTGATTACAAAAAGCATTAAATCCCGCATTGAAAGAGGTCACGAGTGGTGAATTTAGCACCATTGAATACACGGTGATGTTCGGCTAGGAATAAAAATTCACCATTTTGAGTTAATATTATGAAGGTAAAAAAATTCACAACCAAACATCTAAAATCTCAAACAATTCAGCACAAACTCCAACACCTTTTCACACAAACTCTAATACATTTTCAAAAAAAAATTTAATCAAATATATTCTCTCTATACTTTTTCACCAAACTCTAATATTTTTTATTAAAAAAAATTCCATAAAATTATCTTCCATACACTTTTTTACAAACTCCAATAAAAAATCAATTTACAATCAAATATCTTTAAAAAATTTCACCAACTTTTTACAAACCCTAATAAAACTTCAATCTACCTAAATATTCACACAACTATCAAATTTTCGACAAATTTTGAGGATTTTTTGCAACCTAACGTCACCTAAATCTATAGGCTTAAGCTTTTGGATTGACTAGTATATCTATCTGTTATATTCTGATCTCAAAGCCAATGATGGTGTTTTCTTATGGTGAATATGCCGGTTGGTGATACACATGGCACAAATATGAATACTGAGACCGGTGTGCAGTATAATAGATGACACTACTGTACATGGCATGAACAGCACAAGAACAAGCCCACAAAGCCCAGTGGTATGGGGGTGTTAACAACCCTTATAGCGCAGATAAACTCATGGATGATAGTAGTGTGCATAATGTGCATGACGCAAAGAAAGCCCACATAGCTGGTATAGTGGTGGATAAGGGTGCAAATAGCATGGTGCAGATAAGCCCAGATAGCCAGCAAAAAGCAAGAACAAGGGTGCATTTTGCAAATAAACCCACCTACATCAGAAAAGTGATCCTAGGAAACATCCCATATGAATTGACAAAAAGGCTTGCGTTTATGGGGTAACATAGTAATGTCAAGATGGACTCACATGAGGGGAAAATCATTAAATATGTACATGGGATCACAAGAGGGTTAATCTCGCAAGAAAAGAGATACTAGTTATATAGTCAAGTTACAACCCAAACCAATAGGTTTAAGATTTTGATTTGAGGGCATCCCAATGTGTTGCATTAGGAACTCTCTGAACTCCACGAGGTGTTGATCTCACCAACATCAACCAGATATCTATAGGTACACTTACAAGGGAACATCTATATGTTGCATGGTAAAAATGACAATGTTCCCAAGTCTGTCTATAAAACAAAATCCCAACACCGTCTTTAGTTTATACAATTTGGTTCCCCAAGGAGACACAATGTTCCTAGTTTAAGCCGTATTGTTTCTTATCAGATTGATATTTACGACAAATGTAAAACTTATTGCAACATCCTCATTCAAACTACTTTCAAGATCTTGTGGTCTTTTACGCCCTGTTTCAACAAGCTTTCAATTATCACTTAAACAATTAAGTTGGCCAATAAAACGTAATTTTAAATGCTCATATATGCATGAAAGCGGTCTATTACCTGGAAGCTTTCAATGATCATAAAAATACATATATATTTGCTGAAGATATTTCCAAATTTTCAGTTTAAGAAAAACAACACCATTGAAAACAGCATTTGTTAGTTTTATTCTTAGTCTCCGTGAATAATTTTGATGAATATTTTTTCTGGACACAACCAATAGGCCTTCAGAGTCCTATCACTCCTAAGAAATTTCAAATCAAGCAACATAAATTGAATCACAGCAAGGCCTATATTGTTCTCAACTTTCATGCATCAGCCCAAGTTCTATGCACTGAATGGACACAGCGCATTTTTGGGTTTAAGAGCACTTCTATTAGTGAGCTGGGTTAATTTTTACAAGTAACAATAACCCTTAGAAGTAATCTGCCCCTACTTTTTCTTTTTTGTTGCAATAAAAGCATGTTTGCTTTTAGATGTTCAAAAACCATCCAAATAAAAGGCATATACACACATGCAGATATACGTGTGCGTGGGAGGGTGGGTGCGTGCTACAATCATTACAAGCTAAGGAATGCAATGCTACAACCCATCAGATGCTTTGCTTACAACATCTCTAGATTCTTCATTGTCCAGATGTATGCAGGGATCTCGCCGGAAATCTTACAGTTTCTCAAAACCCTAAAATACATAACCGAATTGTATCAAAAAAACCATCATCAAATCAAACATATTTACAAAGTTATCCTGTAAACAGTAACATACAATCTTACTATGCCAGAGATGTTTCTCAGCACAGGAAAATCCTGATATGACCCATTGATATCGCTAATCCTCCTGTTTAAAGGATGACACAAGAGACAAAACTGTTGATTTATACATCAACAAAATCACGTCCTATCAAGCAACCGGATAGACATAATAAGGCTGTTTACTCACAATTGAAGTAAATTATAGAGCATAGAGATATGTTGTGGAATGGGTCCCTCCAGTCCACTTGCATGCATTTCTCTTCAGGAATTGAAATTCAAATGGAATTACTAGAAAATATACGTAGAAGCAAGGTCTAGTGTTGAGACTTAGAAAGCACTATTTTTGAGAAAACAAGGATCATACAATCTTGTCAGAAGTTTCCAATACTGTACGAACTCAGGTAGCTGTCCTCCGAAGTTGTTATCATTTATCCTGCTGCATATGGATTAAATAGATAGTAATCAGCCAAAACTTGATATTTATGTCTTAAAGCAGAGACAAATTTCTAACAGAGCAGTTATAAAAACTCCTTACAAATCTGTCAGATTTCTCAGCCTAGCGAAAGTCGTCGGCAAGCTTCCTGTCAAATTATTAGAGGAGAGTATTCTGCAATTATAATATTGCATTAATGAACAAATTAAATCCTTCAAAATGTAAAAACGCCAAATTCAAGAAATTAGATGTCTCACAAAGTCTGCAAATTCACCAAATTGCCAAGCTCGGGAGGAAGAGTGCCAGAGAATTGGTTTGCTTCAAGGGAACTGTTTGGACGCCAAAAAAAAAAAACAATAAATAAAGCACAAAAGACAGAGTATGGAGATAAATAAAAGAATGAATGGAAACTGAGGATTACACCCTCAAGAGATCACAATGGACTGCAACGAAAGGAAGGATAAAACCATGAAAGTTTACCAAACATTTAACAAGAAACCAGAGAGTTTTACTTCATTTCACAACCAGACTGCACTTATAAAGACTTCAATCACCAAAAGATGTCCATGTGAAAAATCCGAGATAAACCAAGGATTAAAACATACAGGTATGTGAGAGTGGTAATATTTCCCAATTCCTTTGGAATTCCCCCTGATAAGCGATTCACAAGTACGGAGCTGCACATCACTTGCTGGTTAATTTCAGATAGAAAGCAGCTAAACTGTAATCAATATAAATTCACAGGCGCTCACATAGAAGTTAGTTGGGTTGAAGCCCATTCCGCCGGTATTGTCCCATTGAGGTAGTTGTAAGCAAAATCACTGAAATGAGAGGAAGACCAGTGTAAATTGACGACACTGGAAAGCAGTCTATATTTGATTCTAGGTAATTATGTTAGAAACCAGAGCCGTAAAGTAAAAACATTAAACATGAAACTGAAGCATTTCAAATGATCTTACATTTCTCGGAGATAATGAAGCTTGACCAGTTGAGGTGGAAGCATGCCAGGAAGGCTATAACCCTTTAGCACTCTATAATACATAGCAAATTGAATAGTGACTTTAGGCAACTACTACCATGTGTTAAATCAAAATAATGCAATATACTACCTATATAACAGATCCTAAAACAGGTTGCTTTGGGACATTATGTTTGATGGGCTTCATTAAAAATGTACAGTCAACAAAATGTTTTGCTGACATGATTTTGAGACAAAAAAATAATTGATAACTGGATGAATAGAGATGAAGGCTTAGATGAGTTCACTTATTATCAGATCCCAAATTAACTAAAACTTAGATATTTCAATCATCTTAGTTAGATGCCAAATCACACATATGATGGAAGATTTTATGTATGTTATTAGTACCAAGAAGAGGAAACTATACATCCTTACGACATGACAGACAGTGTTGTTCTCAAAGTGGCAATCACAACCAATGCTGCTCTCAGAATTCCTTGGTGGCTCCAGCGTCACTCCAACCGTTTGGATTTCACATGAATCACCATCAAGCTTCCAATACGTCGCACCCAACGTACTGGTTATCTCTTGGAGAACATCAACTTAAGGACATCCACAGCAGATAAACATCACTTGTCAAATACATGCTGAACCACCATGTTGAATAAAACATATAGCAGTCCTACTTCGTTGCTCCACATCTGGACTACATGAACTTAAATTTGTATTATGAAGAACCAAGGAAAATGTAATGTTTGCTGGAACCTTGAAGCGAAATGCAACCAACATCAGTGACATTTCTATCATACTTGGCCTTATACTTAAACTTCCTTGCAGTAACTTTTGTATCTATCTTATTCAATTTCTCTTGTCCTTATTGTAGGGAAATATTGGAAAGCGATAAAATAGAAGCTAGAACTTGGAGATTGACCGGACTCCCAAATTGTCACATGTAAACTTTTAAATTTCAAGAATAGATTTGATGCACCCAATTCCCTTCTTCCACACAAAACTGTTGGTGTGGAATATATGAAAAATTGTGACAAGCTATGACATTAGGAAATTGGGTTCCATAGAGAATCCCATAAATAGGAACAATAAGAGTTAGAAAGGGAAAAACAAAAAGGCTAATCAGGTTTCCTAGAATTACTGGAATTCAAACAAACACGCAAGTGACAAATCACCCTGAACAGACTTAGCTGATCTAATTACAGAGTACCCAGTATCACACAGTAGTTAAGTACCACATAAGTTTCAATAGGTAAACCCCCAGTTTTCCTTTTGATTACCAAATAACTCAATGAAGAAAGCCAAAACAACAAGAGAGATTAACTATACTGAGATATCATGATGATAAGTGAATCCCAACTAGTCCAAGTGCTACTGGGTGACACCCCTTATTACCGACTTCACAAGATTCAAGCTTTTCAGTTTCTTTTCCTTCAACCTTATCAATGGGAATGGAAGAGTTAGCTCGTACCTTCTTCTTGTGGTAGTTTCGCCTCTGCAAAAGTCAGCAACAAGAAGCAACTGAAGGAAAAGATCATGAACAGGAAGAGGTATTCTGGCAGCATGGTCAAGAATTCGACCGAAACCACTGCTGCTTCTAAAGCACGATAAGGAAACTGGGTTAAGCTCACACTTCCCTTGCAGAAGCTAAAACTTGCATGACAACCCACCACTGTAAGCAGTCGACATTTGACAAATCAAATCCCCACCAGATGTGCAAATGTGCGTAATAATTCGTTCAAAACTATTTGCCCCAGTAACTTATATGATAAGGCAAATATGACAGCAAGCAAAAGTTTGAACTTTCCTCTTATCTTTGGAATGCGAGCATGATTGGACTTTCCTCTTATCTTCCATCTTTCCTAGAAGTTCACTTTGGTCGCTGGGCCTGGTACAAACTAAAAATTTCATTACAAACATACTCTATCATATATATATATTTTGTATTAATGTAATTTGTATATTATATGATAGAGTGATAAAACTTTAAAGAAAGCACTTAAAGAGAATGCAGTGGTTTCAGATAAGTTAAAATTTTCCCTTAATTAGTTAAACGACAACAATTTTAGAGTTCAGAATCAAAATTGCGCGTAGAAGATGTAATATTGTATAGATGACCATTATGATTAATTCATTGGGTTAAATTCTATAATCGAAGACTTCTGACACCAAAAAAATGGGACATGGCTGTCGAAAAGGAGAAGCATTTTTCTTTTAATGTACCATACGGTCAAAGTCACCGGGGTCGGTCCACCCTTTTCTACTGCTCATGGCACTAATATTATTATTTTGTTTGATTTTCAATTCTTTATTAATAATATGGCTATTAAAAAAAATATATTATCTTACTTCGCTCCTCTTCAAGCCTTCAAAATCATATTGTAGACAAATAAATTATTGGCTCCAGCTCCAGTACGTATAAATAATTATGTTTTGAGTGAGATTACTCTAAGATATTATCTCTGTTATTATTGCTAAAATCCTCTAAAACTGTTCCTAGATCAATTTTGCTCATCCTAATCAAGTTTATAAAATCATTATAAATGCTTTCATTTTACTTTTCCTCTTAAGGCGTAAAATCTCTTGCACTTTCTTCCACAACTTTCATGTGCCTGTTTGCTTAGGAGAATGAAACACTCGCTCTTTTGGCCATTTGGGTTATTATCTATTGACCTTTCAGCGCCTGCCGAGGAAGAGAAAACAAGTTCGACTTCTGAAATTTGACGTGATTAAAGAAAAGCCTGAGCTACCAAACATGACATTGACAGGCATATTAGAAAGTGGATTAGCGTGCAAATCTCGGCCACACATTGCACCGCGGGCGATTAGCTAGCTTTTTTTTTTTGTCTTTTTTATTTGTATCATTTTTACTCTTGACTAACTTTGTGGCCGACCTAGTTCAAAGTTGGCTAAAGGGTCAGAAGTACATGCATGAATGAAACCAGTGGCATTGGATTCCACCATGCAAGTCGGTGGAAAATAATTCCACTCCCCCAGCCAATTGTGATTCTTTTGAAGAGACTCGAACGTACATTTTGGTTTTGACCATTGACCATGGCCCACCAAAATCCGAGTCCTATCTGATATTCACCCCACGCAATGCCCATAATAAATTGATGATGGGCCGGACGACTAGTTCTTACTTTTTATAAAAGCCGCCCCGGTTTTTCTCTCCCTTCTTACGCAAATGCCCCGTCGGTGAAGAGTGAACTATGAGAAAGATAATTACAATGATGTTTGGCCCCAGGAGGAGGGGCAATCTGCCAAAGCCCAAGCCTGCCGCCGTCTGTAAAGTTTGGGAGCAATGACTTGTGCATGCACACTGATTCCCAAGCATTAGAATTGCTGGTTTTGAATAGAAGGGAATAACCAGATTGAAAGGTTTTCTGGTGAAAAGAAGCGAAAAAGTCACTCTACGCCCTCAAATTACTAAAACATTCTCAAGCATGGATTCCAATTCCCATTGTTGACATAATGAAATCTCAAACTTCACCTGGCAATCTTCTCTTAACCACAGTACACTCAGACTTGATCTTCTTTACAGTCTTCTCCTGAATTAACTCGAGGGAAAATAACCTCATTTTTCAGAAGGTATCTTAAGATAAAGGAATAATTATTATGATTTATAGAGGAGAGGCACAACTAGTAAGTGTCTAAGAAAAAACAAAAATGGCCAAGCTATGTAGGGTTAGGGAAAGGATATTCCGAGAAAAGTGGAAAATGCAAATCGAGAGGCCTGACCACATCAGTCAAAGAATCTCTAGTAGAGTGCAACGTGCATGCAAACTTACAAAGGTCATAAAAATCATAGACCTACGTAATCTAGAATAGGGTTGTTCAGTTGGTAAAATCTGGTGCCACCGGCATCGAGTTTCCGGTACTCGATCTAACCGGTGCCAGTATGTCACGCCTTCATGCTTGTACTTACCCCTTATACTCATTTATAGTAATAATATGCACAAATTGGGGGATTACGACACGCAACTAAACT
Organism: Morella rubra; assembly: GCA_003952965.2. NCBI lineage: Eukaryota > Viridiplantae > Streptophyta > Magnoliopsida > Fagales > Myricaceae > Morella > Morella rubra. The sequence continues at coordinate 4,368,041 of CM025850.1, read as the reverse complement.
TGGTAATATTATTTTACCCTCAGGGTAATTTAGCGGAAGACTTATGAAAATATGATGTAATTGTCGAGGATTTGAAATCTTGTCAAAACTTAAAGCTCGTTTTTACAAAGCCGAGTTGTGTATAAAATAAATAGGTATTTTAGGAGATAGACAAGAGTGAAGGAAACTTTTTATAAATCGAAACTTTTATAAGATAAAGGTATCATGGTGACCAAAAATGTCCTTCTCAAGGACTACAACAAAAAGGGTTTACGATAGCTCTCTGAGCATATACAACCATGATAATTACAAAGTAAAAATAAAAGTGTTTAAAATACATATCCGATAAAAACTGTTCTAGACATAGAAAGGAAAACCTAGCTACACTACTCCTCATCACTATCGATGATGAAGGGTAGGGAACTACCGGCTCTGCGGTGCACCAACTAAAACAAAATCAGAGGATCCTAGCATGGGAGGAGGGTCCTTGAGGTACTAGTGGGGCGTGTGCTCCACTGATATCTCAAAAGAGTCTGAGAGCCATGCTCAGATGTGCAGGACCACAGCATAGGGGTCCAAATCAAGGACCAACTGCTCCTCGAATAACTTCATATCCTAAAATAAAAGTAGGCACCAACAAACAAACATAAAAGAAACGGGATGAGTCTTAAGGACTCAGTAAGGTCGGGAATGGGACATGATAGTAATGTAAAGCACGTGATAAAACATGGTAAAAGATGACATATGACAAATATGGCTAACTGATGAGAGATGCATGCTTTATCGATTTCATACAATCAAACAAACATCGATACACGTGCAATGCAAAAATGTCTTGCACCCATTCTCCATCCATTCTTTTGGGTTTGAGGTGTTTTCGGCCTTATCTTTGTTATATCTACCAGAGCAGGTTGTGCGTCCCTCCTCTCCTCTGGGACTTGTCCAATGCCACATGCACTAGGACCCTACACTTTTGACATTTTTGCCCTATTGGAGCCCACCCTTTTCTCATAGCGATGGGTTGCACTCTTCCTTTTTAGGGAACGGTACCGTCACCCATATCTTGGACAACACCTCGGTTCGGTTTCCATTTCTCCTGTCTTGGTCCATTCAATGCTTTATGAATGCTCAATCATTTGCATGAATAATGCAGCACTTAACCATAATTCATCATTTATCATAAATTCGTAACTCTATACCGAACCAAGGCATTCATAATATTCCAAAGAATTAATAAATTACAAATATAAGCTTTGTTCTTTTTCCTTTAAAGGTTTATTAGAAAACCTTAAAATTGGTATTCCCTTGTTCTTCTCTTACTTTATTGCTCCATTAAACTTATTAGTATTTTTACCAAGTCCTTTATTAGGATTTATAGCCCTTTTATAATTTATAGAATCTTAATGAATTAAAAAGTTAAATAATTAGTTAATAAAATTATTTTATACTTTTATTGTCTTACTCAAGTTATAATCGGGCCTAATGTGCCCAAGAAGACCACAATGGGTCAGTATTCATTACAATATCATTAAAGAAAACATTTTAGGTTCTTAAGGGTTATTGAGCCCATGATGGACCTTAACGGGCTGGGTGACTTGGGCCCCTTAGAAATGTGGGTTTGGGCTCAAATTTTTACCACTTCATCTATTTTTAGTGCTCTACCCAGCCATAATTCCAGTTTCTATATTTGGACCCTTTTACCCCCTCAGAGTTTTCAAAAATTTCAGATCTGCCCCTTCAGCTATAAAAGGGCATTTTTGTCATTTTTACTCATCTTTTTCTAATGCAATTTTTAGGGCACGTCCCTAGGGGTCTGATCTTTAGGTCTGGAGAGTTTCATGTACAAATGAGAAATATTTACACAAGAAATATCAAATAGTGGGTTCGGCATAAGAAAAATGAAGAGATTTTTTCATGCATGTGTTTTTGCTTTTCTTTCTTTTTTTTTAATAGGAGAAATATTATTGTTCGCCCCATAAGTATGCGTCAATTGCATTTGCGACCCCTTAACTTTCAAAACTTGCGATTTACGTCCTTAAGTATGAAACATTTGCAATGTTCATTCACAGTCAAAATTTCCGTTAAACTTGACAGAATTCAACATTAAAATGACCGAAATGCCCTCAAAGACAATTTTCAAAAAATAAATAAATATTTGAAGAAATAAATTAAAAATATATAGATTACTGAAATAGAGTTTCAATAGTTTTATTTTAAAAAATATTACCATTTTTTAATATCATTTTTTTTTTTTTAGTAATTTTTTTTTGGAGGGTTATTTTGGTATTTTAATGCCGAATTCCGTCAGTTATAACAGAAATTTTAACTATGGACGAACATTGCAAATGTTTCATACTTATAGGACGTAAATCGCAGTTTTTAAAGTTAAGGGGAGTGAAATGCAATTGACACAAACTTATAGGGCGAACAATGACTTTTTCCCTTTTTAATACATCTATTAATCATTTAATTCATCAAATACCTCGAGAAAACAGCAGATCATCATCAAAAAATCAAACAACAATCATCCATCTTTGAAAAGCCATTCATTTTCTTTTCTTACATTTCCTTAGAACACATCTCATGCATGTGTTCCCTTTTCTTTTTTTTGCCAATCTATGGCATTTCTACTCATTTTGAACATTCTTAGGGCACTGTCATAACCTTTTTCACCATGGAGCATCATTTACAAGCTCTTATCATCATCAAATCCACATACAACATGCATTTTCATCAACCAATATGTCACCAACCAAAACTCATAACATAAATGTCATAAAACCAACATGCAAGCATTAAATATGAAAGATCAAGGCCCCATGTTTAGGCAGTGGCATTTTAAGCCGTTCAAGATGCAAAAACACATGGTTAATGACCACAAAACCCCCAACAAAACACACACAAACTAACCTTAGGGGCAAATCTTTCAACGTTTTGAGCACAAAAGACCTAAAAATAAGAAGATCTAAGTTAGAATCCTTAAGAGAAGAAGATGGAAGAAGAAAAATCAAGAAAAGGGGTTTGGAAGGTGCCATTTCCACTTGGCCGAAAAACTCCCAAATCCTTACTTCTTCCTTTTCTCCTTTTTTTTTTTTTTTCTTTTCTTCTTTCCCTTCTTCTTCCTCTTCTCTCTTCTTCTTCTCTCTTCTCTCTCTCTCTCTCTCTCTCTCTCATGCATGGCTAAAACACAAAATGTAGTTCATAAGTTGCACAAAAGGCTTAAATGCCTTGTCTCTCTCCTCATCATTATGGCCTAGAGTTAGGGGTACCTATAAATGTAAAGGGCTATCATTAACTCTTGTCTACAAGCAAAAACATCCTTTCTAATTGGGTAGGGACTATAGGTTATGGCAATAAGGTGCCACTTGGCACAAAACCTCCTTTTTGTCTCTTATAGGATTTAATAGCAATTAAATGGGATGGAGGCTCAATGAGGTGGCCGTCCATGTCTCTCTATTAATGGGCTTGGTCTCTTGAGCTACCCAAGTCCATCTAAAGGTCCAAGAATCCCAAATTCTTAGGTCCAAATGCCTATAATCAAGTTCTAAGAATATTTAATAACTAATAAACCAAATAGAAATTATATGGTTCAACAAAATAATTAAATAACAAGGAAATGAAATATTTGCCTCTATTTAAACCTTAGACATGTAAAATAAAATTGGCAAAGTTGCAATTATATAAATAAAATAGTCAATGAATTAAAAGAGAGGAAATTTAATGAAATGACCAAGAGAAAATTGTAGAGATAAAAAGAAAACATATTCTAGCACTTTTAACTATAAAGTATTTAAATTACAAAAAAATTAAAACCTAGTTGTTCAAATATGCACAAAAACAAAACATTAAGAAAATTATCAAGGCAAGATTAATTAGGGACAAAAATCTCCTTCATTAACAACCTTAAAAAAGTTCAAAATAGGTGGGGTGTCACATCGTACCGGTAGCTTATATATTAAAAACCTGGTGGCTTTACTAGTTCCCGGGTTACCCGGCATCGAGTTCCCGGGTACCGGTAAACAGGGTTTTATTTTTTTAATATTAAACTACGTAGTTTCTCTTAATGAGAAACTACGTCATTAATACCCCCTTTTGGCCTCTCATTTCTTCTTCAATTTCATCTTCTTCTTTGAGTCTTCGATAGCCTCTATCTCAATCCCCTCCCTCTCCAAACGGCAAACTCCCTACGCACAGCCACCCTTCGCTGACCGCCACACCGGTTGCGCCTCCCTTCACTGACCTCCACAGGTACTCTCATCTTCTTCTCTCCCTCACGTTAAATTTTCCCTATTTGTTTGCAATTTTTAGGGTTTTAATTTTTTTTTTCTTGTTGCCACTGCACAGTGCATTTGATGGAATGGTAAATTGCTGTAACTACATTTGATGGAATGCTATTTTATTATATGATTAGCTGTAACTACATCTGAAGGAATGGTAAATTGCTATGAATTTATGTACAACAGTACAAGTAGTTACCAAAAAACTAAACTTTTTGATACTCCTAGAATAAATCGTGTTGGACATCTGTTTCTCTTGTCACAAGTGTCTATCAAGTGTAAAATGTTGCCAGATAGTGCGTAGTAGTTTTTATTTTTGAAGGCTTAAATTTTTTTATTGAATAATTTCGGAGTCCTTGCCGCTGCACTCTATAGTTTTATGTTGCTCTGTTTTGCTTCAATTCATGCTTCTGAAGCTTTCAAAACTTGACTTGGTAGCTTATGTCCGACTAAAGGTTGACGGGCTTCCTTTCAATTTTAAATCCTTGACAAATCCACGAGTTGTACATGTCAATATGCTATGAAACATTGAAAACCCATACCGCTTGTGTTTGATGAACTCCTAGAACTCCGCTTGTGTTTGATTTTATTGATATGTGATCAATGACCAAAAAAAAAAAAAATACATTGGGCCAAGTATGTAAAATGCTAAAAAAAGGCCCAATATAAATGCAGGTTAACCGGAAATTGCTACCACTAAGAGCTGGTTATTGCCCTTAACGGTGTAGGTGTAGATGGCCAATATTTGAAAATTGGCCTATCCAGTGTAGGTGCCGGTTTTGGCCTACACCGACGTTGAACAACTCTAATCTAGAAGACAAGCACAATTACTCGCTGACCCTAACTCAGATTGTGCTTCCCACTTACAATTTCCAATTCCACAACTCTAAAACTGTAAACATCAACTTTGTAGGTCAAATATCCTCAAAGAGCATATTCTGGCGCCACATATCCTCTGCATAAAAAGGAAAAAACTATGAATATGGCCCATTTTTCCTAGAAGAAGCTTGTTTTAGCCAAAAACACTAAAGTTAGCAACAGGTCGTTACAGTGAAAGAGAGAGGAGAGAAAATGTAACTTACATTGTTCCAGCTATTCGGGTGCTGATGTGGGTTTTCTCCCCTTCACCAATCCTCGCTAATCCAAAATGGGAAATTTGTAGGGTTCAGATTCCTATCAAGCAGAACATTGGTACCATTAATATCTCTGTGAAGAATCTTGAGTATCGACTCTTCATGAAGAAAAGCTAAACCTTTAGCTATTCCAACAAAAATCTTGTGCCTAGTTGGCCAATCCAATTTCAGTTGAAAGTCTTCAGGGCCTATTGCCAAGGCATTAGGATATTTGAATTTTCTATTTTATATGTAACGAAACAGTATGAATTGAACGAATGGAAGTGCATAATTCTCACCAACAAGGCTCTTGCAAAGATTGATGAAGGCCCAGAAATCCATGCTTTTAAATTCCCCAAAATTGGGAAAAGTAGATAATTATTCAGTGACTCAGTTGCTCATATCTTATGCCGCAAGTAATACAAAAACCTGTGCTCAACCCCATTTCTCCATACAAAATTGGTAAACCCAAAAGTTAAATAAAAAGCTTACAAGTATGTGAGACTGCTGATGTTGCCCAATTCCTTTGGTATCTCCCCTGACAACCGATTCCCAAGAACAGAGCTGAATTTGTGTTTTTTTTTTTTTTCTTTTGTTAATTCATCACAGGATTCAATAATTCTGTACATTTACCTGCATGAAAACAAGTAGTAAATTGCATGGCTTACATAAACGTTAATGGCAGTGAACCCCATTGGATTGGTATTGAGCCACTTAGATAGTTGTAAGCAAAATCACTGCCAATAAAAACACGGGTTCAATTTTTTCACTTGTTCCTGGCAGAAAGAAAAAATAAGTGCATTTTTGAAACAGGTAAATTTTGGAAACGAGTCGCACACGTGCAAATCCCTGCTGCATGATCTGGCGATCAATTCAGAACAGAGTTTTCCCGGCCAGCTTCATCAAGAATTTATTGTCAAGCATTACATCTTGAAGGACCAGAAGAGTTGTCTCAAGCATGTCAAGTCCAGCCTGGTTTGCACAGAGGTGTAAACATGGAGATCTATTTGTTTTTTAGGTGCCAAAGTTGCTTTAAATTTAAGACAGCACCACCAGCTTCGGAGTCAAAGGGAAGAGCTGTCCCCAAATTGGGATATCCTCTAGCTAGCCCCATCGCCAAAAAATAAGGATACTTTTTTTTTTCTTTTTTTCTAAGCAAAAAAATAAGGATACTTGCAGTAAAGATATAGTAACAGGTTCGACTCGATGACAGTGGCATTTCATGAAATTCTATACAATTAATCACGCACGCCACGAAAATGAACAGGTGGTGACCTGTTGTGTGCACGTCTTCAATATTTTTTCTATCTTTCCAGTTACATTAGGAGTTCAAATGTTATATCTTTTAGATGGATCCTGAGATTAACGAGTGAGCATCTTTGTTCTTCCTTTTTAAACTTACCCGGTAAAAAGAAAACATGAAAACAACATGCATTGGCGCACATCCACAGAGATTTGAACAGTATGGATAAAAGGAAAAAGTTCCCGGAGAACGAATGAAGGGGGAGCAAGAAACAGCCTCAAACTTCAATCTGACTTGCGAGTTATTTGGATTAATCTTAATTATTGTGTCATTGACTTTTAACGAATCAATTTTTAAGGTACAAACTTCAACAGGTCAATCTCCGTAACCTATTTGCATATGGGTCCTTGTATCTACAAAGAGTTAACTTACTAAGGAAAGATTAACATGAGTTCAAGGTTGGGATGCCATTATCAGGGTCAGATAGCCTTATTTTGAATCTCATCCCAGTTAATGACTAATGTTTGGTGGATGGAAGGACCTTTATGTCTAAAAAATAGATTATAGCAACTTTGTTCAAAGTTGTATCTTAAAAACTTATTTGTTAAAAGTTAATATTATACTTTCTTTTTTTTCTGGATAGTTAATATCACAAGTTGATTATTTATTTTAATTAAATTCTTTAAAATTCAACCATTACAAGTTTGAAAGCTAGTTCTAACTTGACAATGTGGTCAGTTTTTATGATGATTCCTGATGCAAGTGTTGTACATCAATGTGGGAAAAATTATACTTTTCACTCACTAAATAATTATATACATTTTTATTAATTTTAACAACAAACTTTTAACAAGTTAAAGTGTAAATTTATTGAGAAGTTTAAAATGCAATATAAAATTTGAAATATAAATTACAACTATTGTAGTAATTAACTATTTGTCTTCTAAGAAATATTATTGGTCTTAACAAGCTTCGTTTTGATAGTTAACTTCTTTTGCTTGCAATTCTTTTCTTTGTTATCTTCTCGTGTGTTTTGTGAATCCTGTTTTGTTTTAAATTATAACTACAGGAGTATTTATTCTTCAAAATGAAGGTTTCTAATAAAATTTTAAATTATAGTTTATTTATTTAAAAAAAAAAAACTAAAAATGCGAAGTTTATCTTTCCCATGTAACGCTACACTTTGAACTGACGTATACAGACATTCTACTACTACAATTGTTAACCCTCACGCCAAGAAATATGATTCAATTTATTTTCTTGGCTCCGAATAGAATAAAATTAGTTAATGGTTCACTACTTAGTAAAAATATAAATATTAATGTTGCACTCGCGAATTCATTATCTTTTGTTGATTTATTTCCCGTGTCATGTTTTTGCATTTGTATATTCACCTTTTCCGAATCGATAAAATCGATGAAATTTATAAAAAAGTTTGGAGTAAAGTACATATTTCTAAAATTCTTTCTTCGTGGAAATCGCGCAGGAAAAAATTAAAATACAATAAAATAAAAACCTGACTGACTCAGAATAAAATGTCTAAAATACACTGGCTTCGACATTCGGTTTCTTATCGAATTTCCCCTTCAATAAAAACTCGGCAATTCCCTTGCGCCTTCGCCGACTTAAAATGGAATCCCCAAATCCAAATCCTAACAGCGAAGACGACGACGTTTTCCTCGACGCCCTCGACGAACTCGACGAACCCCCCTTCTCCCTCACCGCCGAGTCAGAGTCCTCCATTTCGTGCGCGACTCTCTCTTCTTCCTCTGGGGCTGCCTCTTCCACCACCACTCTCCGGCGCCGTTCGCTCTCTCGCCACACTATATCCGGCGATGATTCCAAAGACTCGAACTTGGATACGGATTTCACCATCAGCCCCGACTCCTTTTCCGCCGAGGACACAAAGCCCGGGTATCAGATTTGCGGGAACAGGAAGGAAAAGGGAGAGCCTGAGCTCCAGCGGACTCTGGGCCCAGTCAGCTCGGCTGCTCAAGACCAGGAATTAAAATCGACCATAACCACCGAAACTGTCAATAGAGTCGTAGTCGACGATGACTCCGTTGAGTCGGCTGCAGAGCAGGGGGCTTCCTCATTCAACTGGCTTATATTCATAGCTGGACTAGTAATAAAAGCAATTAGCTTCCAAATCAACCTCTTCGTCACCTTCGCAACATTTCCTTTCTTTTTCCTCTACCACTTTTACATATTCATCACGAACCCCTTCCAAACGTTGCGTCGCAGCACAGGCTTCGTGGTCCAAAAACTGTCACAATCAGGGGACACCCTACGTCAAAGCCTGAGTCAATTGCTAATAGACCGGTTGGGGGAGCACAAGTGGGTCTGGAAGGTTGCATTGCGGTGCGGGTGGGGTTTGCTGTGGTCGCTTTACATTTGCGTCATTTTGTGCGGCCTATTGGTCTCATCGCTCGTCGTTAGCGGGATTGTCATGAGGTACCTGGTGGAGGAGCCGATTCAGATGAAGGAGACGTTGGTTTTCGATTATACAAAGCACAGTCCAGTGGCGTACGTGCCGGTTCCATCGTGCGCTGGCGTCGGTTGTGGCGAGGATTGTGGAGAAGAGATTGGAGGTTTAAGGGTGATACCGCCTAAGCACAGGTTGCAGGCTACCGTTGCGTTAAAGTTGCCTGAGTCAGAGTACAACAAAAATCTCGGGATCTTTCAGGTACTCATTTTTTTTCGGTGAGAGTGAAAATCTATTTCCTTTTTTGAAGCCTTATGAATGTACGCTAGATGAAACACCAATTGAGCTTTTTGCGGTTTTATTTTATATACATCTATCATTTATATGCCCAATTATGCTAGGGAAATGGATTCGTTGATGATACTTTTTATTGCGGCGTCTTTCTCAATTGTTATATTGGAAAGTTTTGCTTTGTAAAAAGGAGCCTCTTTCTTTCCCTTCGCCAGCCATATGTGATCTGTTGGCATCGGAGAGTGCAGTGTTTGAGTGATATTTATAGCTATCCACGCATTCTCACAAACAGATCCCCTGAAGATAAGAGACTACTGAATGAAAATCATCTAGAACATTTGGATCAGTTACAATAGAGATGCATATGCGCACACCCACCCACACATGCACTCTTGAAACCGGAAAAACATTGGAGGCTATTGAAAGTGAGGAGAGGGAAGAATGCTATTTCTCTAAGTGTGGTGCTAATGTTGTGCACTCTTGAAACCGTAAAAATATTGGAGGCTATTAAAAGTTGAGGGGGAAGAATGCTCTTATATTGGGTAGGCTCTTGTATTGTTTCAAAGTTTTCTATTTTTCTCTTTTGTCTTTCTTCTTTTCAGTTTTGGGTACTATATTGGCAGCGGACATTTGACTGGTGATAATGATCTTAATCCGTTAATCTTTGTTCTGTTTGTTGTCATTTGGTGTCAGTATTCATTTGTGAGGCGACTTTGTTTGACTTTTTTAAATGTTCTTTTGAAGGTCAGAGTAGACTTACTTTCTGCTAGTGGCAAAACCCTTGCCAGTTCACGCCGTCCATCCATGTTACAATTCATGAGTGAGCCTATCCGTCTTGTGATGACTTTTCTCAAGATTGCTCCTCTTCTTACTGGTTGCGTAGCAGAAGCACAAACTCTAAATCTGAAGTTTAGAGGCTTTACTGAGGGAGATGTGCCCACTTCCTGCATAAGGGTTACAATTGAACAGCGAGCAGAGTACCGCCCTGGTGCTGGTATCCCGGAAGTATATGATGCGGCTCTAATCCTTGAGACAGAACTTTCCCTTTTTAAAAAAGTTATATGGTACTGGAAGAAGACTATATTTATCTGGATGAGCATGATGTCATTTATGATGCAGTTGGTGTTTACTCTAGTGTGCTGTAGACCTATTGTTATTCCAAAAGCAAGGCCGAGGGATGGGTCTGCTAGAACTATTGGTAATCAAGACGGTCCCCCCGCCCAAGGCTGAGAAGTGGCATCTACGTCTATCTGGTTCTGTGTCTTGTAGCAGTTTCAACTGCATTTGGTACGGCGCCCTAACTTCCATCTTCCACCATTTTTTGAATCTTTTAAATGAAGGAAAAGGAGCTTATGTTGTTGTACTCAGTTTCTTATGACTTAAGAGATAGTTTCAAACAGATCTTATAGCAAAATTGATAGTGAGGATGTAAATTGGTGTATCAAAAGTTCTTTGCAAATCTGAAAATAATTTATGGACATCTTTTTTCAGTCATACAACGTCATGTACTTTCCAAGTAAAGCAATTTGGGCTGATTATACGTCTAGCAACCAGAGTTTTATCACCCTTGTCATCCGCACATACGACTAGTTTTGTTGCACTGGTAGAGTTTTCATATATGCATGTATATGTGTGTATGCATGAATCTGTCTACGATTGTGAAAGTTGGTCGTAGCAGATAAATTTCACCCCTATTGTGCCCCTGTAGAGCTTGGTTCTTGGTTCGATTGTGTTTTAGACATATATGGTATGGCTGTCACCGGTTGCAAATTTTTTAGTCCTGAAACTGTTTCAGTCACAATATTTTTCTCGATGGCTTCTAAAGCCCCACTGGTGGCCCTTCATGTTTCAGCCAACGTCTCCTGAAATGCAGGAAACCTCGAAGGCTCGAAAGGACTGGTCATGACTGCTTCCATACCACCATCCATGACAGAGCAGTTGTGTTCCAAAAAATACCGTCTATTCATTTGACTCTTTAAGGTTCTTTTTAGCAAGATTCTTGAGTCGATGCCGTGGCCTTAAAATGGGCATGTTATATGTTCTCTCTTACTCGCAAGTAAAACACCCATTCGGTGTATTTACTTCCTTTATGTCCTAATTACCTAAGGTTTCAACCAAATAAATGTACCTAGTTCATTCAGAATTGAATGGGAAGTTTAGTCTATAGTGGAGTCAAAAGTAAATAGAAACCAATCTTTGGGCTGTAGGGAGATGAACAATTAAGACTTAAGTAGATCTTCAACTGAGGGAACTAGCTGTGTGAGGTGGAATTTTAAGAATTATTAGGGCCCGCAGCCCGCAGGCCCTTGTTCGCCTAAGATACCCAGTCCAAATAACTATGCCAAAAATACTTAATCCAGTGGCAAGGATTAGATTTACAACCAAGTGGAATTTGCAGAGAACAGCCCACTGAAACACAGAAGGACCGACACTCCATTTTTTGTTAGCTGATTTTACTTTGAGGCCTTTTTCTCTCTTGTTCCGAGTCGGGCGAATATAGAACTACACTAGGCTCAAATGACTCACAACTCTGAAAGCAACCAAGCTTCCAAGTCGTATGACAAGAAATCCGCAAAACATTTTCAAGTTGCTTCACAAAATGGACATCCCCGGATAGCCATTTTCGGCAATGAGATCCGTTTTGAAACGCAATTGGGTGGGTCATTTTACAGCCTTCTAATCTGGGTATCCCCGTTCCTTCTTTCTTACGTAAGCATAAATCTTGTGCATCTTTCTGTTTCTTCCTTCTATCCTTCTGGACAAACGACCAAAGTTGATTCGTTTAAATTATGTGAGTACATGTCACGCCGAAGTAAAATCGACAGCACGTATGATCCAACTCCAAAGTTGGAGAAGTATCATATTCTATCCTGCCCCCGTACGTGTCTTTAACTAGTTTTAGTCCCCTTCTTCAAGGCGCAAGGTATGGTCTAATAGAGCTTTTTAGACTAGGAAGAAGCTATGCAAATTTGACAAATTCCTTTCTTTCGAGTCAAATGGGTTGAATTTTGGCAACATATGCCACGGAAAAAGCAATGTCGATCGGGTTGAGAAGCCTTTTCAGCTAGGGATTAGGACGCCTGTGCTAAAGGAGGAGGATCATGACTCACGAGTTAGTTAGCTAAAGAAAACTGTACTACTTTTAGGATTCATGTGAATCAAGCTGGTGTTCTCCAACAGCAGATATATATAGCTAGGCATGGTTCAAAATTAAGCTTCTTATCCTTATCCATTTGAGGACTAATGGTGGCTCACTCTATATATATGCATGATATGCAGCTTTTCCACGTGTGATCTCTCTTTCTCTCTCCCCACACGTTATCTGCATGACTTTAGTCTTTGTCGTTAGAGTCGTTTAAGTAGTTATTCGTTATACTACACTCGTTGCAATAACAACCAAAGCGACCTTTCATTTGCATAGATAAAGGTAGATAGTATTTGGTAACGCCGCAACAGGACAAACATTATATAGGGTTCCTCAGCGCAAAACTACGTACGTAGTAATGACCAAACATGCAAACGAACTCTTTTCCTCTTTTTGTTCCTAATTTAATCAGATATTGGATCTGTTGCTTCTCGATGATCTTATGAAAGAGCCACTCTTGGTGATCTCGCGCAGCGGCTTGTCGGTGAACCGGATTAGGTTGTAGATCCATGCGCCGGATATAGCCCCAAGGAAGGGTGCTGTCAGGTACACCCATATCCCCTTGTACTGGCTGTGCACAATTGCAGGCCCCAAGCTTCTTGCTGGATTCATTGATGCTCCTGAAATCGGCCTGTAAAGTCGGATCCCCACGTCAGAAACATACCAAATATGAGGAAGTCCTACATAGAATATTCCATATTCCTAGGCAATCAGATTGAGAGACATTACCCGGCAAACATTACATTAAGCAGGACCGTTGATCCAACAGCAAGGCCAGCAAGCTCTCCGATCTGCAGAGAACATATAAAACACTTGAACGGTGGACGAGAATGCATACGTAATTGTCAACACGGATAAGCTTGAAAAAATTGTTTGGACTTTGCAACTAAAACACGTTAGGCTTAATTGTATTCGGCAGATTACTTGATGGACCAAGATTCGGGATAGGATAGGTCAACGAACTAGCACAAATAATTAGCCAACAGCAACTGGGTAATTATTTAACGACGTCAATGGAAAATCTGAGACCAATGAAAGGACGGGGAGACTAACAGCTCTGTTGTCTGTGGCAACACCGGATATGATGAACATTAGGTAGAACGTGATTATAAACTCCACCACGAAAGACTGCATCTCCGACCCAGCCGGTATTGTTCCTGCAAACCGGTCCTGGCTCCCTTTGAACAGCAACCGCAGGGTTCCGTTCGCCAGTGTTGATCCGAGGACTTGAGCTGAGACATAAGCTGGCACCTGCGACACATTGACAAAAGGGAATAAACAATCAAGCTTGAATTTTAAGGAGAGACAAATTGGGTTTTCACAGCACCCATCTGAGCTTAATTTAATGAATCATAACAACAAAATGGAGAATTTGGCTGGTCTTGAGCTTGGCATTTTCTGCGGAACTTTATGCTGGATTACAATGTGTATTTGTAAAGGCGGTGGTCAAAGGAAGTCGAGGCGTCATCTGCGCGACTGCTTGTATCAAGCTTGAATCACGGCAAATTTACAAATTTACGGATCAATTTGTTTGTTGATTAAACAAAGTCCAGGACAGAGAGATGTTCTCGGAAGGAAAGTTGGTTATATTCAAATTGCCAAAAGCGTTTTAGCACTTTCTTGCTGTGCACAGAGCAGTACAGAGTCTCTTGGGGTAGCTTACCTATTGAGTGGAAGAGAGAGAGAGGTTATGGTTGGTTTGGTTTACCTGTTTCCAAGGAAACCTTTTGCAAGTGGCAAAAGCAACGGTGACCGCAGGGTTGAAATGGGCACCAGAGATGTGACCAACGGAGTAAACCAAAACCATCACAGCCAATCCCCAAACGATTGAAATTCCGGGCAAGGTCACCACCTTGTCATTGTCCAAATTCACCACCACCGACGCACAGCCGGCAAATATCAGGAAGTACGTTCCCAACACCTCGGCAAGCAACTGTCATCGAAAAAGAATTCCATTTGCATTTTAATTAATAAAATTGTTTCTCTAGATTTATATTGTCAGTGGACAGATTGAAACTGGCTTAGACAGAGCTGAATATTTTAACCCGAAAGCATTCTTATAGCACAGGCTTTGAGCCTTGAGGGCGAAGCAGATAGCCAGGTTTGTTTATCAACTTTACGGGATCAATAAGCACAAGAAGTAAAAGAACTCCAAGTATATATGCTCTCTTCCATTACGACGAAGAAATCAGTTGGAGATGGAAGTGATGAGCATGAGCATAAAGATATCGAAATGGGTTTCAAAGACACCAATACATTAGTGATCTCGGTTCCAGAATATGACAGGAAAGGTTCATGAAAAAGGAACTTGGAAGAGATGAGGAGTCACCTTCTGCATGAAAGACACAGAGACACAGGCGCGTGCTCCTTGGCTGGCTTCACCTTCTTTGACATTCAAAACAACATCCCGGTTTCCATTAGTATCTGAATTCTCAGCTGCCATCTTCTTGACACAAAATAAGCTAAGAAGCAAGGAGCAGAGACAGAGAGAGATTGCTCGGCTTTGGTTCTCGACTTGGTAGTGGGCAAGACCCAGCTGAACAGCTCGAATTTATGGGTACCAAAAAGTCTTAACAATAACGGGGAGAGAGAGATCGATCAGGGATGTGGACTTTTTTGTAGATAAGGACAGTTTGACCAATTGGGCCTTTTCTGGCTCTTCCTCGTGTTTTCCTTTTAAAATAGGAGTTTCATAGGAGATATCGTTGAAAACTGTGTGATTTGTAGAGGTTGTGAACAGAGGAGCATTGAAGGCTGCTTCAACCACCCACCGTATATTCAGAGGGAGATGATTCATGAATGCCTGCTAATGTTTTCCAAAACACAATTAATTTAACCTCCTTGTTATTGCCACCCATGAGCCAGCTAATTAAGATAAACATTGAGGGGAGAACTTCATGCAGATGACAATCCACATGATGCTCATCCAATCGATCGGCCATGGCTAAGATTTAAAAATAGAAAAAAAAAAAAAACCATAAAAAAAAAATTAATCGATCATCCAATTTAAATGCCATTCCCTTTGTATGAGGGTACATTTTGAGAAACTATATATTTAATTATTTTGTCAAATTATATATATATTTTTTTTTTTTTTTTGAACGTGAATTAACATTTCTAAAGATTGGTCGAGATGATATATATTTTATCTTAAAGTCCAATACAGATTATAATAAATATATTAATGTAATGTCAGTATGATTAATTTACTTGACGGAAAGAGCTAGCCTTAGACATTTAAATCTTTCCTCCACATAATTTTTTATTATTTGCTTATGTCATGTGTGTATTTATGTATTGTAAAGAACTGTTTCGAACATCGATGGAGCAAGGAGTAGAGAAGAACAGTAAAATCGTAGAGGGATTTTGTGGAATTTTTTTTGTTTTGCATCGGTATTCCAAATTTCCAAGAGATCCCTTGTTCATCCATTTGATTGGGTAAACGAAGTACAAAAGAATTAACAATAATGAAAAAGTAAACGGCAGTCCGTAGAAGAAATTTATGTTTGGGAAGAGGTAAACTGTACGTCCCATCCTATACTTATTTTCCTATTTTGCCTGTCCTAATGGCTTGAATCATATTTTTTTGTGATTTTTTCTTTTACAAAGATGTCTCATCAAACAAAGCAAAGCAGAACTGATAAGATATTTTTTCAATATGCATGCTATGTATGTTGTATGTCTTTCTCCGAATTAGAGAAGACCTCGATTAAGGTACCGCAATATTAGTGTAGTTATAAAATTACGCGACCAAATAAAAGAGCAAGAGACAGATACCTGCATATAAGTTCAATAAAACTGAGAGAAAACCGATATTTATAGAAAGAAAAATAAACACGAACATAGACTGCAAGAAATATTCAGGCTGGTATCTTAAGTAAGGAAAAAGTTTCAAATGTAGCGTAATGGGTTTTTAAAAAGGCCTAATTATAAGAATTTCAATTAGTAAATTAGGGCATATCTTCTTTTGGGGGGTTTAATTAGTAGGACAGCCTCCTTGAACAGATAACGGGTTAGCTGCCTGCAAGCAGACAATATTGTCGTGGAATAATGCACGAACGGCCTGCATAGTACTCTTCTTTGGCACCTACTGAAGACGGCACTCAGCCTGCGCATTAAAAATTGAAACACATCCATTATGAGAATTAATATAAGATGAAGACAGTTAGTTGTCATTTTCAACTCTACGTGTGCCAAAGGATTATGGATCCACAAGCTCAATTAGTTTGGTTTTTGTCAGTTTTCTTCTTTGGTGTTTTACGATCAATCATTCCTTAAATATTATAATTCATATCATGTCTCTACTTACTAAAGATGTTTGACCGGAAAGAAAATTCAAATAGGTCAAGAGAATTATAACTTATTAATTAGGATACACTTTTTCTCACGTGCAAGTCGAACTCTTCCTTAATTAGTAAACCCAACACGTATAATATTACATTAAATTAGATTGTAGTGCGGAGTCAAGTCTTTATTCGAGAACTTAACCCAAAACTTAAACTGATAAGAAAAATATATTTTATTATTTAAATTATTATTATTTTTTAACATTGTCTTTGCATCACAGGCAGCACGGTTTCCATTTGTTTTCAAAACAATATAGCCTGAAGTGACGGTATGGTTCAGGTATGACTTGCTCATCTGAGCTTACCAGAATTACTATTGGTTGTTGATCAACTAGCCTGCATTAGCTTGATCACTATTATAAGAGTAAGTCACGAGGGCCATTTTCACAAATATAATAACTCGTGAAGATGAGGCAAATGACAGAGCAGCTTTTGCTTCCTCCACAATTCAAATGATTCTATATTAATTGTCTCAAACAGCAACCCTAATCTTAATTATATCTCTCTAGCTACTTTTAATTCATTTAAACTACATCTCACAATATGCCGTATGACTTATGAGCAGTTCGATCATAGGTCATAATATAAGCCAATCCAAATTAATTTAATAGCTAGCTTTTGGTTTTGAACTGATTGGTCATCAGCTTCTATTAATTAATCTCTGCAAAATCCCTTAAATAAATTAAAAATAAAAATAAAAAATTCTCGAAACTATTCCTTAAGCCGGGTATTAGTTCCACCAAAGTGAAACTAATTGGAGACCAAAACCACTAGCATTGCCGGCAGCTAGTTGTTGACTAAAAGTCTAATCACTGTTATACCTGTTCACGTGGCGGTCTATTCCTTTTGTGTGGGAAGTAAATAGCGGTCAAGGGTCAGTTTTGATGGTCCGGCAGGGAGGCCCAGGCCCAGGCCCACGTTTGAAAAGAAGATTTTATCGTGGGGACACATACCGTTGGTCATAATTCATTAGGGAGAGAAAGGTACACTTTTTTATGGAGATGAACTGGACAGATCCCTCCAAAGATTCATTCATTTTACATGACCTTTACTCCTGTTTGCGAGTCCTTCCACACACAACAAGAATTAAAAAAAAAAAATAGACAAATACAAGTATGGCCCACTAAGATCATGATATCACACTCTGTCATACATTACGTGTCTAATTGATTAGCAGGATAGTTTAAATGATTTTTTCATTGACACTAAGAACCCTTCAATCATCATTTTACACCTATTTAATCCGAAATAAGTTAAGAAATAATTACCGCGAATGGTTATGGACAATTCCTCAAATTTTGCTAAATGTAATTTAATAAGTAATTTTAAGTCCTTACATAATGAAAACTATACATTAAGATGCAATTTTTATATTATGTATACTGATAAAAACACCATAATATAAATTTAAAAAGCCTCGGGCTGAGTTTGGATCACAACCACTTTTTCACAAATTTTCGTACCTTTTTTACAAATTAAATTACATTTTTTTTATTTCTAACAAATTTTCCAACAACCCCAAATAATCTATATTATTTCCATAAAAACAAAGAGAGAACATTAATTAAAAAAATGAGTGATTTTACATTATGTATGTATGTGTATATATATATATAGAGAGAGATGGTTGATTGATCGAGTACTAACTGCGTGTCTTTTAATTTATTTTTGTAATTATAGTCGACCGAGTCACCCAATGAAGACCGGTAGTCATGAGTAGCACAATCATGAGTGAAATTTTTTTCTATGGTGAGTCCTTAAACAAATGAGCCCCAAGTTATAGGTGCGTACGTAGTGCATCCAAATTTTCCACTAGATCCACAAATTAAGTGCGTGATAAAGAAGCAAACGACCAAACCGAAGAAACTGTTTTTCAATGCGCATGCAAAATCTAATCTCCCACTATTCACCATTTCAACGATGTGCTCGATCATGCGTCATTGAAGCTTTTTCGGTTTCCTTTTTCTCTGGACAAATACCACACCCATTAATTTGCATGCTAGAATTGGATTTGGACGGCCATATACAAGATGGTGGGTTGATGGTCCAATTCAGAAATAAGTTGACACTTATGTAAGTCTTACACCAGTTAATGTTATTTGTATTAATTATCGTCTTACGTTACAGTCAATGTCATCCAGCCGTTACATTTTCACCCGAATCATTTGGATGGTTGAGTAATTACATGCGAAAGCAATGATTCCATATTGTGTCCATTCACTATTTGAGTGTATCAACTTGGTTTCCGACATTAATCAGTAGTTCATCAAGGTCGACTTGAGTAAATCGCGGACCATTCGTGTAAGATCATCAGCTTTGTATGATCACGATGTCAGCAACAATTTTAGCAAGAGAGTTTGAAGGCTCTAATGCCAAATAATAACGGATGAGAATTTCTTACAATTTGCTATCCAATTGTACGTTGCAATTCGAAAAGAGATAGACACAACAAGTGAATCCCGCGATAGGGCCCATACTATCTGAAAATTTACATGGACAGCATTAAATGATATAGGGTTCACTTATTGTGTCTTATTTCTCCGAATTACACCGTGCAACAAATTAATGATATAGGGTCCACCTATTGTGTTTTATTTCTCCGAATTACACCATGCAACAAGTTACAGAGAATCCTAATCCAATAATAACTATTCTCAATTTAAATTAAATTGACTTAGTCTTGAGTGAAGACCAAGTCATTGTAGGCAGTTGAGAATTCACATGTCGATAGATCGCCCATTAAGACTACTACTGTTTGCTTATGCAGTCTTACCTTCCACATAAAATTTCACACTAATTTTTGCGTGGAAAAGCTTGACCCATGTGGTCAGCGAGTGATATATTCAAAAGTCTACCATGATTCATGAACAGTACTTACTAGAAACCTTTGGTTTTTAGTGGCAGCCAAAAGACTCCACCCGTCACACTTCATTTGGAAGTTGCTCTTCATCTGCGCCCTGATCATTTTTTTCCTAATTTTCTAATGTTTCTTTTGATGTTTTTCCAACCCGACACTTTTCAGGTAGTGCTTAGGAATTTCTTAATCTAAAGTTCGATCAAGTTACATGCGCTTGTATACTTTCACTTCGCTGGCCTATAATACTCAAATGATTAATTTGGTTACTTTTAGACCGAATAGCTCTGAATATTATAGAATAATCTTCTCTCTTCCCTACACTAAATATAACTTTGCGAAGTAACGACTATGATGCACATTTTCATAAAACGACAACATTCTAAAGGGTTTGGTGGGTACAATATGTATTTGCAACTATCCCACACTCACACCCATGACTTCCTTTTAGCCGTTTGATGAACAGTTCTTTCTCTAAATTAAACAAGTGCAATAACCATTGATTTGGTTACTCGGCTTTCTATATATCGACCTCATGTCTAAAACAAAAATTTTATCAATTCCAGCGGGAAAAAAAAGGGGAAAACATGATCAAGAAATGGCATGGGTATTGGCCAATATTGTTTATCTCTATGATTTTAGGTTTCAATATTTTTATGCTTATTTGTAATTGTAAAAGGATAATTTTGCCTCCCGAGGTCTGGATGAGTTAGTATAATTGGTCGTACTATAAGGTAAGTTGGTTGACCTTAATTTGACTCCTTACAATAATAAAATTCGAGATTTAAATATTGATACATATGGCGCGAGGTAGGCAGCTTGTGCGGCTGTCTAAGGCCCCTACCTACAAGCAAGGCCCCACATAAAAGTGTTTGTTTAGGGAAAAAAAAAGTCTCAAGTAAGAGTGAAGTTTACAGAAACAAAAATATATTTCATATACAAAACTGTCTTGTGAAATAATTTTTTGTATTAAGGCCTAAAAAATTTTTTGTGCTCAAAATTCATTGTAGCTCTGTTTTGTTAAAGAACATTTTCTAAGTAAATATGTTGAAAATATATTTTTTTATTATATTAAAAATAAAATGCCTCACTTTTAACTTTTACTTAATTAGGCCTTTATATTTAATTGTACCGGCCCTGCCTCCACTGCCACCAGGTTAGGTTGATTCATCCAAACTTGATGCACAGAGGGTACCACGCATATGATTGTCCCGTTACCAAAAAGAAAAAAAAAGGGTAATTAATTTTTGGTCTAAGAAATAGCATATATGATGTAAACGGGCCATCAGAAAGAGATTACAAGATTATTAATTTTGAATTAATATAAAGTGCAATAAATAAAATAATGACTTGAAATAAATGCGTCATAAGTAAATAATGATTGAAATAAAAGCTGTGCAATAAATAAATAATGATTTGAAATAAATCGTCCACATAGGCGGTAAACATAAAAGCATAGAACTGGCCATTAATGAACAATAAGCCCTGGAGTCCAAACAATAAGCCTGTTATTAATCATGAGCCGATAAGCATGAGAGGATATATACTATTATCACCATTAAGTCACTCAAACTTAGAAATAGTCAATCCAAATGAACAAACTCAAGACTAAAAATTGATTAAGCATTAAAGACAAGCTATATTTTTTTAATATTCAAAGATGTTTAGAACAAATTCTAAGATGCACAAGACCCATATGATTTAGATGAATTATAAATAATATGAGTTAAGTCACTAAAAAAGTAATTAGTGAGCCAAAAAGTCATGAAGCAAGTCACGTGAATTTCAAAGACAACATATATAATTTACGCATTTAGATTGGGAGGTACTCGATGAAGTGTTGTATAAAAGACCCCTAACCTATAACCTATTAATTAATTTTATATAAAATTTTAAGAATGTTGTAAAAATTAAGATGAATTAGAATTTTTATTGAATTTTTAAAAAGATAGTGAAAAAGTTGAATTTTAAGTGGTTCTAACTTCTAACTACCTAAACAACTTGTAAATATCTCAAGCAACCCATAAAACATGCTGAACAATTACAACACACTACAAAGTTTACAGTTTAGGAAGATAGTGATTAACACTCAATCCGGAAGAAAATGTCTTCTTTGTCGCTCTTCATCTTCACATGTTTAAATTTTAAACTCCAGCTATAGATCTAAAAATCTGAAAGCAACCAAGCTTACAAGTCGTATGAAGAGAAATCCGCAAAACATTTGCAAGTTGCTCCACAAAATGGACATCCCCGGAGAACCATTTTTGGGTATGAGATCCCGTTTTGAAACGCAATTGGGTGGGTCATTTTACAGTCTTCTGGGGATCCCCGTTCCTTCTTTCTTATTACGTAAGCATAAATCTTATGCATCTTTCTGTTTCACCCTCCTACCCTTTTGGACAAACGACCAAAGTTGATTCGTTTATGTGAGTACATGTCACGCCGAAGTAAAATGGCGACAGCACGTATGATCCAGCCCCAAAGTTGAAGTATCATATTCTATCCTGCCCCCAGTGTCTTTAACTAGTTTTAGTCCCCTTCTTCAAGGCGCAAGTTATGGTCTAATAGAGCTTATATAACAAACACCACTGACCACCCTATATATATTATGGGTGCGTATGCTTTCTAGACTAGGAAGAAGCTATACAAGTTCGACAAACTTCTTTTCTTTCGAGTCAAATGGTTGAATTTAAGCAACATATGCCAAGGAAAAACAATTGTCGACCCTCGGGGGTTGAGAAGCTTTTTCAGCTAGGGATTATGACGTCTGTGCTAAAGGAGGAGGATCATGACTCACGAGTTAGTTAGCTAAAGATAACTGTACTACTTTTAGGATTCATGTGAATCAAGCTGGGGTTCTCCAACAGCAGATATAGCCATGGTTCAAAAGCTTCTTATCCTTATCCATTTGAGGATTAATGGTGGCTCACTCTATATATATGCATGATATGCAGCTTTTCCACGTGTGAACTCTCTTTCTCTCTCCCCACACGTTATCTGCGTGACTTTAGTCTTTGTCGTTAGAGTCGTTTAAGTAGTTATTCGTTGCATGACACCCGTTGTAATAACAACCAAAGCGACCTTTCATTTGTATAGCTAAGGAACCTTTCATTTGTATGGCTAAGGTAGATAGTGCAGGTAACCCCGCAACAGGACAAACATTATATATGGTTCCTAATGCAAACTACGTACGTAGGAATCACCAAAAAAGCAAACGAACTCTTTTCCTCCTTGTGTTCCTTTTATAATCAGATGGAGCTGTTGCTTCTCGATCCTTTAAGGAAAGAGCCACTCTTGGTGATCTCGCGCAGCGGCTTGTCGGTGAACCGGATTAGGTTGTAGATCCAAGCGCCGGATATAGCCCCAAGGAAGGGTGCTGTCAGGTACACCCATATCCCCTTGTACTGGCTGTGCACAATTGCAGGCCCCAAGCTTCTTGCTGGATTCATTGATGCTCCTGAAATCGGCCTGTAAAGCCGGATCCCCAAGACAGAAACGTACCAAATATGAGGAAGTCCTCACGTGATCCTATACATAGAATATTTCATATTCCTAGGCAATCAGATTGAGAGACATTACCCGGTAAACATTACGTTAAGCAGGACCGTTGATCCAACAGCAAGGCCAGCAAGCTCTCCGATCTGCAGAGACGATATAAACACATGAACGGTGGACGAGAATTCATACGTAATTGTCAACAAGGATAAGCTTAAAAATTTGTTTGGTCTCTGCAACTGAAACACGTTAGGCTTAATGTATTCGGCAGATTACTTGATGGACCAAGATTCGGGATAGGATAGGTCAACGAGCTAACGCAAATAATTAGCCAACAGCAACTGGGTAATCGACATCAATGGAAAATTTGAGACCAATGAAAGGATGGGGAGACTAACAGCTCTGTTGTCTGTGGCAACACCGGATATGATGAACATGAGGTAGAACGTGATTATAAACTCCACCACGAAAGACTGCATCTCTGACCCAGCCGGCATTGTTCCTGCAAACCGGTCCTGGCTCCCATTGAACAGCAACCGCAGGGTTCCGTTCGCCAGTGTTGATCCGAGGACTTGAGCTGAGACATAAGCTGGCACCTGCGACACATTGACAAAAGGGAAAAACAATCAAGCTTGAATTTTGACCAGAGAGACAAACTGGGTTTTCACAGCACCCATCTGAGCTTAATTTAATGAATCACAACAAAAAAACTGTTAAATTTGGCTGGTCTTGAGCTTGGCATTTTCTTCGGAACTTTATGCTTGATTACAATGTGTCATTTGTAAAGGCGGTGGTCAAAGGAAGTCGAGGCGTCATCTGCTTGTATCAAGCTTGAATCACGGCAAATTTACAAATTTACGTGATCAATTTGTTTGATTAAACAAAGTCGAGGACAGAGAGATGTTCTCGGAAGGAAAGTTGGTTATATCCAAATTTCCAAAAGCGTTTAAGTCACTTTCTTGCTGTGCACAGAGCAGTACAGAGTCTCTCGGGTGGCTTACCTATTGAGTGGAAGGGAGAGAGAGGTTATGCAAGTTGGTTTAGTTTACCTGTTTCCATGGAAACCTTTTGCAAGTGGCAAAAGCAACGGTGACCGCAGGGTTGAAATGGGCACCGGAGATGTGACCAACGGCGTAAACCAAAACCATCACAGCCAGTCCCCAGACGATTGAAATTCCGGGCAAGGTGACAACCTTGTCATTGTCCAAATTTACCACCACCGACGCACAGCCGGCAAACATCAGGAAGTACGTTCCCAGCGCCTCAGCAAGCAACTGTCATCGAAAACGATCGATTTCCATTTACATGTTAATAAATAAATTTGTTTCTCTAGATTTATATTTTCAGTGGACAGATTGAAATTGGCTTAGACAGAGCTGAATATTTTAACCCGAAAACATTCTTATAGCACAGGCTTTGAGCCTTGAGGGTGAAGCAGATAGCCAGGTTTGTTTATCAACTTACGGGATCAATAAACAAAAGAAGTAAAAGAACTCCAAGTATATATGCACTCTTCCATCACGACGAAGAGATCAGTTGGAGATGGAAGTGATGAGCATGAGCATAAAGATATCGAAATGGGTTTCAAATACACCAATATATATATTAGTGATCTCGGTTCCTGAATATGACAGGAAAGGTTCAAAAGGAAACTTTGAAGAGATGAGGAGTCACCTTCTGCATGAAAGACACAGAGACACAGGCTCGTGCTCCTTGGCTGGCTTCACCTTCTTTGACATTCAAAACAACATTACGGTTCCCATTATTATCTGAATTCTCAGCTGCCATCTTCTTGACACAAAATAAGCTAAGAGGCAAGGAGCAGAGAAAGATCAGAGAGACAGATTGCTCGGCTTTGGCTCTCTATTTGGTAGTGGGCAAGTCCCAGCTGAACAGCTCGAATTTATGGGTACCAAAAAGTCTTAACAACAACGGGAAGAGAGAGAGAGAGGGGGATGTGGACTTTTTTGTAGATAAATAGAGATTGACCAATTGGGCCTTTTTCTGGCTCTTCCTCGTGTTTGCCTTTTAAAATATGAGTTCATACGAGATATCGTAGAAAACTGTGTGATTTTAAGAGGTTGTGAACAGAGAGGAGCATTGATTGATTGCTGCTTCAACCACCCACCGTATATACAGAAGGACATGAATGCCTATTAATGTTTTCCAAAACACAATTAATTTAACCTCCTTGTTATGGCCATCCAATGCACCCATGAGCGGCTAATTAATTAAGATAAACATTGAGTGGAGAACTTCATGCATATCACAATCCACATGATACTCATCCAATCGATCGGCCATGGCCAAGAGTTAAAAATAGGGAAAAAGAGAAAAACTAAGTTTTTATTTAATTTGACAATGACAACTGACAAGGACGTGCATGAGATTAAAATAATATTTGCATTCCCTTTATATGAGATTAATTATATTTTCAAATTCTCTATTGTTTTTTTTTTTTGAAAGGGAATTAACATTTCTAAAGATTAATTGGTCGAGATGATATATATTTTATCTTAAAGTCCAATACAGATTGTAATAAATATGTTAATGAAACGTCAGTAAGATTTTACTGGACCGAAAGAGCAGCCTAGCTAGACATTTAAATCAGGTGATATGATTGAATGTTATGCCAAAAATATTTCTTCCACGTAATTTTTTTTATTTGCTTATGTATGTATTTATCTATTGTAAAGAACTGTTTCGAACATCGAGGGAGCAAGGAGTAGAGAAGAACTGTAAAATCGTAGAGGGATTTTGTGGAATTTTTTGTTCTGCATCGGTATTCCATGAGACCACTTGCTCATTCATTTGATTAACTACCATTAGCTTGATCACCATTGCAAGAGTAAGTCACGAGGGCCATTTTCACAAATATAATAACTCGTGAAAATGAGGCAAATGACAGAGCAGCTTTTGCTTTCTCCACAATTTAAATGATTCTATAATTGTCTCAAACAGCAACCCTAATCTTAATTATACATCTATAGTTTTAATTAATTTAAACTATATCTCAATACGCACGAATGACTTATAAGCAGTTCGATCATATGTCATAATATAAGCTAATCCCAATTAATTTAATAGCTAGCTTTTGCCTTTTAATTTTGAACTGATTGGCCGTCATCAGCTTCTAATAATTAATCTCTGCAAAATCCCTCACTTAACTAATTTTTTTTATAAAAAAATCTCTTAAACTATAAAAATCCCTGGTTTGTTGTCTTACTTCATTCCTGATCCCTCCTGAGTAATCAACCATCAACAAATCAATCTTAAAAGCTTAAATTAATTAAACTTCATCCGGTAGCAAAAATCCTTAATCCAGGCATTAGTTCCATTAAGTGAGACTAATTGGAGACCAAAACCACAAGCATTGCCGGCAGGAAGTTGTCGACTAAAAGTCTAATCACTGTTATACCTGTTCATGTGGCGGGCGATTCCTTCTGTGTTGGAAGTAAATAGCGGTCAAGACTCGAGGGTCAGTTTTGATGGTCCGGCAGGTAGGCCCAGGCCCAGGCCCACCTTTGAAAAATGATTTTTCGTGGGGACTCATACAGTTGGTCGTAAAGGAGGAGTAAGGTGCACTTTTTTAGGAGATGGACCGGACAGACAGATCCTACAAAGATTCATTTTATATGACCTTTAATCCTGTTTGCGAGTCCTTCCACAGAATAAAAAATAAATAAAAAATAACAAAAGAATAGACAAGTACAAGTATGGCCCACTAAGATCATGATATCACACTCTGTCATAGATTACGTGTCTAATTGATGAGCAGGATAGTTTAAATGATTTTTTTCATTGACCCTAAGAACCCTTGAATCATCATTTTACAGCCATTTAATCCAAAAAGAATTTAAGAAATAATTACCTCTTAACGAATGGTTATGGAAATTTCCTCAAATTTTCTTAATGTAAGTAATGGGTAATTATAAGTCCTTACATAATGAAAACTATACATTAAGATGTAATTTTTATATTTCTTAAGATAGATAAAAACACCTTAATATAAATTTAGAGAGTCTCGATCTTAGTTAATATTTTCAATATTAAAAGAGAGGAAGAGAGAACATTAATTAAAGAAATGAGTGATTTTACATATATACACAAAGATGCATGCTTGATCGAGTACTAATTGAGTTGTCTTTTAATTAATTTTTGGGAAAAATATATTTTTCATTTAAAACTATTACATATATTTTCCTTTAATTTTTTTAATTATAGTCGACCGAGTCAGTACCCAATGAACTAACGAAGACCTGCAGTCAGTAGCTCAATCACGAGTGAAATTTTTTCCAAGTTGAGTCCTTAAACAAATAAGCCCCAAGTTACAAGTGCGTCCGTAGTGGATCCAAATTTTCCACTAGATCCATAAATTAAGTGCGTGATAAAGAAGCAAACGACCAAACCGAAGAAACTGTTTTTCAATGCGCATGCAAAATCTAACCTCCCACTATTCACCATTTCAACGCTGTGCTCCATCCTCCATCATTGAAGCTTTTTCGGTTTTCCTTTTTCTCTGGACAAATACCGCCCCCATTAATTTGCTTGCTAGGATTGGATTTGGCCGGCCATATACAAGATGGTAGGTTGGATGATCCAGTTTAAAAATAAGTAAACACTTATGTAAATCCTACAACAGTTAATGTTATTTGTATTAATTATCGTCTTAGACACAGTCTATCCTATCCAGCAGTTGCATTTTCACCTCCTGATAGAGCTTCATCGTTATCAGGATCTTCTTGATTTTCAGTGCCACCCGGATCATTTGGATTGTTGCGTTACATGAGAAAGCAATGATTCCATACTGTGTCTATTTGCTGTGCGATTGCATCAATTTGGTTTCCGACATTAATCAGCAGTTCATCAAGGTCGGCTTGAGTAAACCGTGGACCATTGGCATGTAAGATCGTCAGCTTTGCGTGATCATGGTGTCAGCAACAATTTCAGCGGGAGAGTTGGAAGGCTCTGATACTAAATAACAACTAACTACCAGAGCGAAGACTTATAAGTCATTGTAGGCAGAGAATTTGGACATGTGGATCGATCCCCATTAAGAGGATTACTGTTTGCTTATGCAGTCTTACCTTCCACATAAAATTTCACACTAATTTTTGCGTGGAAAAAGCTTGACCCACATGGTCAGTGAGCGATATATTCAAAAGTCTACCATGATTCATGAACAGTACTTACTAGAAACCTTTGGTTTTTAGTGGCAGACAAAAGACTCCACCCGTGACACTTTATTTGGAAGTTGCCCTTCCTCTGCGTCCTGATCATCTGACTTTCTAATGTTTCTTTTGATGTTTTTCCAACCCGACACCTTTTAAGTTAGTGCTTAGGAATTTCTTAATCTAAAGTTGGATCAAGTTTCATGCGCTTGTAGACTTTCACTTCGCTGGCCTATAATACTCAAATGATTATAATTTGGTTACTTTTAGACTTGAATAGCTATGAATATTATAGAATAATCTTCTCTCTTCCCTACACTAAATATAACTTTTGCAAAGCAATGGCTAAGCTATGATGCATATTTTCATAAACGACAACATTCTAAAGGGGCCTTTGGTGGGTTCAATATGTATTTGCAACTATCCCACACTCACACCCATGACTTCCTTTTAGCCGTTGGATGAACAGTTCTTTCTCTAATTTAAACACGTGGAAGAACTATTCATTTTTTAGTTTATAGATTTGGTTACTCGGCTTTCTATTTATATATCGCCCTAGTGTCTAAAACAAAACTTCTATCAATTCCAGTGGGGTTAAAAAACATGATCAAGAAATGGCGTGGGTATTGGCCTATATCGTTTATCTCTATGATTTTAGATGTCAATATTTTTCATGCTTATTTGTGGTTGTAAACAGATAATTTTGCTCCCAAGGTGTGGATGATAATTTTGTTCCCGAGGTGTTGATGAGTTAGTATTGGGTACTAAGGTAAGCTGGGCGAACTTAGTTTAACTTCCCACAGCAACAAAATTTGCGAGAAAGATATTGCTGCATGTGAGCGTCACCACGTATCTTAGATTTGTCATGATGTTAAGCCTCTATTGCAACCAAGTTGAGCCAGATTCATCCAAGCAGGATGCATAAAGTGTATCACAGATTGTCCCTCGTTACCAAAAAGAAAGGAAGAGAAGTAATTTTATCTCTCCGTTTGAAAAGACAATTAATTTTTGGTTGCTTTAAGACTTCTACCAAGATTTATATAGTTGACAGCCCATGTATTCGAGTTCTTTTATCATCTACCATGGTGACAATGGAATTTGATCGTAAAATGAAATATTTAATTAGTTGTTGATTCAGAAGTATCTTGTACACATTAAAGTTTATAGTATTCCAAATCTGTTTGTATGGTTTGCTTTTCCTCCATATTTTCCGTGTTTGGTTCTCAAGAAAATGGCCAGAAAATCGAGAAAAAAAAACACACACACACACACAATTTTATGAAGTTAGGTTGGACGCTCAATCTTATACATATGTACATTTTGGTGTGTTTTTTTTGGATACACACATACGACTTTGGCGAATCGCATTTTAAGATTAAAGACTTGCTTCTTCCTATTGAAAAGAGCATCTATTATTTAAATAGATAGAAGCACGAAGGCCCAACGTGACATTAAAACGTTGTGGTATTGCTTAATTAGCCTTCGGGCTTCTCAAGTACTTCAAGTTGAGTACTCAGTACTCTCAAAACCATTTCATTTCCGTATCTAAATTTAGGGATAAGGACCTTTGCAATTTCATACCCAAATTACACGATACAATTTAAAAAAAGATAAATACAAGAAGTGGACTAAGTACCATTTAATGTTGTTCATGTAAAGTTTCAGGTATTATGAGTTTTACAATAGAGACCACTTTTTCTGTTTGTCTCTCTTCGCATTGCACTGTGTAATTCAAGTAGAAAATTGTAAAGGATTAAAATATAGTGGAATTAGTCTTTACGGAGAATATATATAATTTATGCATTTAGATTGCGAGGTACTCAATGAAGTGTTCTATAGAAGGGCCCTGACCGATAACCTATTAAGTAATTAGAAGCAATGTCTACATTTACTATACTCACGCGACATTATCATTAGTAATACTTTGCATTACTTTGCAGAAGCAACTAGAAAACCACTTGCAAAATCAGAAAGCACCTAAACTTTCTTAAGCTATATTTGCAAATTAATTAAGAATCTTGTAAAAATTTAGATTGATTAGAGTTTTAAAAAAAAAAAGACAATGAAAAAGTAACATTTCAATTGCTTCTAACCACCTAAACAACTTGTAAAATTTCTCCACAACCCATAAATCATGCTAAACAATTACAATGCACTACAAAGTTTACAGTTTTACACTAATTTTTTAGGGATTCAATTTTCAAATTTCCAATTTTACACTATTTTTTTTTTTTCTGTTTTGGTAATTTACACTGTAGCTCTGACATAAAAAAGATCCCCATTCCACATTTACTGAACGCTTCGGGTCCGAACCTACACTGATGACCGTTGCGCGCGAACCAAGATTTAAAATGTCACCCGAAACCCAATTTCTTTGATGCAAGCATCGAAGCAGCAACGCTAACCCCCCCCCCCCCCCCCCCCCCTCCCCTCTCTCTCTCTCTCTCTCTCTCCCTTCCCCTTCAATAACCCAGAAATGGTGTCCAAGATCAAGAGGACTCCAACAAAGTCAATCAAAAACTGCCGGGGCAGTCAGCAGCGCCGTCACCAACATCGGAAATCCCCCAAGAAGAACGTCGTCTCCACAGCCCCATCAGCCGTCGTCGCATCCATCAACAAGTCGATCTTCGCGTGCCATCGCCGCCTCATCAAGCTTTTCTCTAAGTTGGCCCGCCTTGGCACCCCGAACCGCCACCACAAGGGCTACAAGATTCTCGAGAAAGCCCCAGAACAACCAGAAGCCGAAAACACTGTCCGCAGAGCTCTCGTGTTCGACAACAACAATCCGGCGCGCCTCCCGCCGCTGAATTCGCCAAAGAGAACGGTGATTCTCGACCTGGACGAGACTCTGATCCACTCCAAGACTGACCCACCACCGGACCAATTCGACTTCGTGGTGAAGCCGAGGATCGATAGCGAGATGTTGAACTTCTACGTGCTTAAGCGCCCAGGTGTTGACGAACTATTGGCGGCCTTGGACGAGAGATTCGAGGTGGTAGTGTTCACGGCCGGGTTGAGGGAGTACGCATCGCTCGTGCTCGACCGGCTCGACCCGAACGCCGTGATCTCACACCGACTGTATCGGGACTCGTGCAAGGAGATGGACGGGAAGTACGTGAAGGACTTGTCGGGGTTGGGGAGGGACCTGGGGCGAGTGGTGATCGTGGACGACAACCCGAATGCCTACGGGCTTCAACCGGAGAATGCGATCCCCATTCGACCCTTTACGGACGACCTCGGCGACAACGAGCTGAGGAGGTTGATAGAGTTCTTTGAGGGTTCCGATAGCTTTGATGATATGAGGGAAGCTGTGAAACAGTTCGTGGCAACTGATCCAAAAAATCCCACAACTCTGATCGAATGAAGTTTCGATAATTTCGAAGTCTATTTTCTCGTTCTTTTAATCATTTTGTTTCCTTGAGTTTCTTCTCTCGAAAATAACGGGTACATTTTCTGTATGGATTGAACACAGAGTTGTTCAATTTGAAACGAGAGAAGAATTACTCGAGGCTAATCTTGTTTGTGATTGATTCAATCATCTGAGAGAGTGAGAGTTCAAGCCAGGGATTTACCAGATGCTCAATTTGATATTGAGCTAAAATGATAAGAGTTGAAACCCACAAGAAGGAAATTCATTTGATTTTCTTTCCCAGCTTTCAGTTAATTGCAACGTAAATTTGGAAGAACTCTATCGATCTGGTGCTTTGTGCTAATTTACATGATGTATCTCAGTCTAATGTGTCCTTAGCAGATTGCAACCTTGTTTTTCTCATATTGTTCTCTCTGTTCACTCCCCCTCTCCTCTTCCTTTTTCCTCATCTTCAATCTTCATTGCTAGTCAACACCAGAGAAACGGGAACCTTGGTGTTATCGCTGGACAGAACATATTCAGGGATGCACGATATAGGGATATTACCCACAAGTCTCTATGGAGCAGTCCATTGTGAGCAACTTGATTTGCTCTCCTGCTTACATATGGCAGAGGCTCCATCTACTCCCCCCTATAGATTCTGACAATTGTGACCATGAAGGTTCTTGTCATTAGTTTTTTTTAGCGTAATCAGCATTTGGAACAAGTTCAAAGGGCTTAAAATAGGTGTGGATAAGGAAGGGTCAAGAGAGATAATTGGATAGAACAAAGGTTATCATCTGAGGTATGTCTGCCACAGTCCCTATCGTTGATCACTATTGATTTTAGGAGTCAGACTTTTCATAGTTTCTCTGAGGCATGTGCTACAAGCTTCATGGATGAAAAGCTTTTCTGCTTCTCTCCACCACTTTTGAGAACCTTCCTCTGAAGTACTATTTTTTTCCTATGAACAGATGAGACACAGACCCTCACGGTGCAAGCTTCTCTACCAAAAATAACAGCTATATTCTCAGATTAGGACAGCTCTATAAAGATAATGCCTCATCATAACATTACAGAACTGAACATAGCAAGACTTCCATCAATTCCCAATTTCCCCTTCTGTTTTTTGGGCAATGGGAGAATATCTTTCATAAAAACAGAAGATTGCAACAGAGTGAAGGTTGCTCAGCCGCTCAAGCCCCCTCATATGCCCACCGGCACACGGGTGATACAGACTGCTCAAGAGGAAGGGAAATGCATCCCTCAAACTTAAGAGGAAGCGGCCCATTGAGCTGTGAAAGGGGATTTGCACTATGGGGTACATAATGAGCATTATAAAACAGAAAAGAAGCGAATTGATCGCGTATGTTCTGAAGCAGGCTTTCGAGTTGCCTATCACAATGAGAAAAGGCTCTTCCATAATAATCAGTAACCGCTCCAGTATGCTACGAGGGTATTTAAGATTCACAGCCACCCTAGTCGCCAGCCATGCTGCTTGGGTCTCACCCTCAGCGGGATCCATGGCTGGACAGATGTTTGTGCGTGACGAATGTGACCAGAGTGATCTCGACAAACACATGCAGCTATAGCAAGGGATGGCCTAATAGCCTTATCAACATTTATCTTTATAACTCCTGAAATTTACTCGTCTAACCTGTTGGGGAGAAAGATATATCCATAGGCTGGTTGCCAAGTCCCCTTTGAAGCCTAAAACCCTGACAACCCAAACCTCAAAACATACATAATATCTAATTTTGGATGACTTACCCAGCAAACTTAGTTACTTCCTGAACGCAGGGATCGGTTGCATGGTACAGCATAAATAAAGCCTACTGTATCATCAAAATCCTTTTAGCTGAAGACAGCTCCATAGATCGCCTTTCATTTTAAGATCTTAACAGAACCAAAGATTGGCAAAGACAAGAAGTTCTCAAAATCCAAACCCAGCTTACCACGGGTCAATAAAATCGAACGACAAAAGATAAGTCAGAATGTAGAAGTAGAAAGCATATCCAAAGAAAGGAACAATTATCACTACCTTCCATACGAGATTGGAGGAATGGGAGTAGACTTTTAACTTGTAGAAGAGATTATAAATTGAAAAAAAAAAAAAAAGGGGGGGGGGGGGGGGGGGGTTTGAACACATTCACAAGGAAGTGCCGAAGCTCAACTGCAAGTAGGGATCAGGAATAAGACACAACTGTGGAAAGTTTGGGATAAAAATAGGCTAGAAAAACGAGGCGCTGGACAAGTTGAATGGAACATCATGCACTAGAACAAAAGTTACTTGCAGAGTAAATGATTCCTTTTAGCTTTTGGGTATTTGAAACAGTGGAGGAGGGGAACATGAGAAGTAGGAAAGCCATTAAACAACGGAGCAATAATGAGATTACAAGAAATATTCAGCTTCAGCCCAAGACTGATGGATGCAAAAGTCCTGAGATCGTATAACATGAAATTAATAAGGATATGGTCTAACTCTTGATCTCACGCTTTACTGTTTTTAGGTAACTGCTGATTGAGCTACTTCTTAACAAGCGATTCCCATATATCATGCAGCTCATTCAAAGGTCGAATGTACAGCAGACACAACGCGGTCATTATATAAAGTTAGTCAAGTAGGAATTTGTCGAGTTTACAACCAAATCCATCGCTGAAAGCCTTAAACTTCCCAATTTTTTTAGTTCCTACGAAACATCACAGAGTGGAGTTTGTGTCGCAAGAATTCTGGAATTCCAAAACCCAAATTAGTTATCTTTAGCCTTTTACTTCTTTCGGTGAGTTGTGATATTCTCTCAAGTCCCAGCAACAAAAAGAAGCATACAGCATAAACAACTCAATTCTCGCATTCTCTCTCAACGGAACACTAAGGGTATCGATCAAAATTTTATTCCCTTCCAATCAATCTTACATGACACATGAAATCAAAAACATCAGAACGCTAAACTGGAATGATTTAAAACAAGAAA
Organism: Morella rubra; assembly: GCA_003952965.2. Lineage (NCBI taxonomy): Eukaryota > Viridiplantae > Streptophyta > Magnoliopsida > Fagales > Myricaceae > Morella > Morella rubra. The sequence continues at coordinate 4,333,382 of CM025850.1, read as the reverse complement.
AGAAGCTCAGCCAACACCTCAGTTCATATAAGAGAGAAAGAGAGACACAGGGAGAGTTAGAGAGACGAATCAATCGCAAGAGAACACCTGTTGGGGCAAGCGCCAAGCCTCTTGTCGACTAAAACATGTGTCATCCAGAGATTCGCTTCGGCACCACCGGCACCTGCGGTTCTGCGAGCACTGAGACTCGGAACCCAATTGTGTGCAGTCGGGGATCTGAGACCGAGCAGCGCCTAATAGGCTTCGAGTCGAAGATCCGTCGTGGCCGTGGGATACGGCTCCGGAAGATCCGCGGAGAGTGTGGAGAAGAAGGAAGACAACGAAGACGACGATCCGAAGCGCAGAGCTAGAGTAAGAGCTACAATAATCTTTTGCCATCACAAAGGCGAGAGACAACAAAAGCTCCACCCGCAAGAAGTTTCTGCTGGTGCCTTTCTAGAAAACACTTTAAATCCGAACGACACCGTTCAGTTTCCCTCATGGCCCGGTCCAGGCCCACTGGTAGTACAATTCCACAGGCGATTCGCCGATTTCTTAAAATAGGTCCATTACAAATTGTGGGCTTTCTAATTGGGCTTGTGTATCTTAGATCCAAAGCTAAAACAGAGTCTTTTTTTTTGCTTTTCTTTTTTTTCGCGTAACGTAAAAAGCAGCATATCTATCCCAAACAAAATATTATAATTACGTGAGAAAAAGGGCAACGTCTCAAATTCCTAAGGTCTCTTGTGGAAACTGGGATGTTATAATTTTCATATTGGTATATGCCGAAATTACACCGACGATGGAAAAGAACATCGACGGCGACAGCAATAACAACATTGATTCTACGTCTCCGACGCAAAGCCTGGAAGAAAGCAACGCTTGGGCGCCTGGGGTTTCCAATGTCTCCTCCGGCCAAGATATAGGTTTCCGGAATTCCAATTCTCTCCAGGTAAATAGTATTCTCCGCCTTTTTTCAGCTTGATCATAATTTCCTCTTTTTATGGTGGGCATGAATGATATAGGTAGAGAATTCTTGACGGAGTTAGGACTTGATTGCATCTTTTTGTGGCTAAGTCGTCTGTTAATGTTGGATTATTTTATTATGTTGTCCATTGGCGCAGATATATTTTCTGATTATAGGGTTCTTGTCGTTTTAAATCTTTCAAATATATAGCTTTCTCAAGGAGGAGCTCCTAATATATCCAACCTTTCCGCCTCAAACTGAGTTTGGTGTCTGGGGCTTCATAATTTCCCCGGTTTTTGTGAAGTCTGACTCTCATATGTTCTGTTGGGTGAAATAGTTTAATTTGTTTGTATTTTGGATATTGATTTCGAAAATGTAACATTAAGGTCTTGTGAAATGGGGTTTGGAATATGTTCTGTTTGGTGGAATAGTCCGGTTTGTTTGTGCTCTAGATATTGGTCTGGCCAATCGGGGTCTTGTGGTGGTAAAATTTTCGCTTGGTGGTTCGGTGATTTTTCAACTTGTTATAGAGTCAAATTACTGTTTTCTCTTCCTGTAATTTTGTTGTCTGGACTACTACTGTTTTGGGCGTCCCAAATGGTACAATAGATTGGATAGCTGAATGTTTGTTGAAATTGCATACTTATCCACACAATAAGGGATAGATGATTGTATTGCTTTTCGTGGATGCTGATGATAGGAAGAAGATGGAGGGCCCAAAAATCTTGAAGAGCATGATGATTTGTTATGCACATCTGATGTCGCGAGCCAGAGATTGAACAAATCTGGAGAATGCGAGACTGAGATACCTTCATGTTACAGGGAAGAGAATGACCAGAAAAGAGACACCAAAGCTGGCCCTCCAAAGCAAGGAAGATACTTCTTCTATGATACACCACTCTCTGAAGACACTGGGATTTGGATCCCTGTTTCTGTCCCACCTATGTTGGAAAACGAGCATAAAGAGTGGACCAGAGGTTTTCACTCAAATGGGGGTTACTTCCCCGAAGGGGACATGGGATGGAGCCAGTACCTTGAGGAAGAAAAGGAGTTGACCATGTGGGATGTGATAGCGGAGATGTTACTTGCTGCACGTGGGAAAGTGAGTGCTTTTGCTTCTGGTGAGATCCACAGGTATACCTTCTCATGGGTATCAAGCCATCTACTTGAGCAAGCTTGGAATGAGATGGCCCAAACTCTGACGGAAGCTAATTTTGCCAATGTGAGGGAAATACTTGATGCAGAGCCGCCAAAATGGTTGGCTGACAGTGCTGCTTCTGCTTGTATGCTATGTGGTGTGCGGTTTCATCCGATCATTTGCTCCAGGCATCACTGCAGGTTTTGTGGAGGAATATTTTGTGGTGAATGCACGAAAGGAAGGAGCTTGTTGCCTGAGAAGTTTCGTGTTGGGGATCCCCAACGGGTCTGTGATGTATGCTATGTCCGGCTCCAGTCTGTCCAGCCATACTTGATGGAACAAGTAAGTCATGCTGCTCAGTTGCCAACCCATGACCTCACAGACCTCAGTACTTTGAGATCATGGCTTAATTTCCCTTGGGGACAGTCCATGGGATATGAGATCTATAAGGCGACAAACACAATTCGTGCTTATGATAAGGTAACTATTTAAGTTCTAAAATATTTTTATTTATATAACTTCTGATACTATAAGTCTGAAAGCAAATTTGCCCGTGGGATGGGGTTGAATTTTTGGTATGCACGTTCCTTGGTGTCTGTCTTACTTGCTTTGAGGTCTTTCTCATTTTCAAATAACTGTGCATGAAACTTAAGCTTGAATCATAACTGATTGCAGTGACAAGAATCCATCTGTTTCTCCACAACTTCTTGCGTCATGTTTATGATATAATTTATTGGATTCTTACTCAGTGCTTGACTATATGTGGGTCACGATTTATGTAACTTATCAGGTGCCTGAGCAGAAAATTCCAGATGCCATTCTACGCCAAGCAAAAGGCCTTGCAATCATTACTGTGGCGAAAGTTGGAATGATGGTTACCTACAATATAGGAACGGGACTCGTAGTTGCTCGCAGAGAAGATGGCTCATGGTCTCCACCATCTGCTATTACTACATTTGGTGTGGGTTGGGGGGCTCAGGTGAGCTAGGTCATCTCTAAAAAGTCCGATGCAAATCTTTTCACCTCCTTCTAGTACTGTGAAATGAAGACAGATGCAGGACCACCGTTTACAAGCAAATTATCTATGCATGTTCTCTTTGTAGATTCTTCCCAGCACACACTTCAAATGTTTTGCAGCAGCTTCAATATCGATTCTCTGTCTGGGTCAAATGACTACTCAACCAAAATATAGATTTTTATGCTGTTGAAATATCTAATTTCCAGTCATCTATGTGTCTCAACCCAATGAAACCTTGATTTTCCTCTTCCATGTATTTGCAGGGACATGTCTAATGTGCTTGATCTTGATCTTAAATGTGTTCACCGTTTTTTGAAAAATTTTAAAACTTCCTTTTTGCTTTTCTTTTTCATTGTTGTTACAGGCTGGAGGAGAATTGACAGACTTTATTATTGTGTTGAGAACAACTGATGCTATCAAGACGTTCAGTGGTAATGTCCATCTTTCAGTTGGAGCTGGTTTGAGTGCGGCAGTGGGAACTGTAGGAAGGGCAGCTGAGGCTGATTTACGAGCTGGTGATGGTGGTTATGCTGCCTGTTATACATACAGCTGCAGCAAAGGTGAGCTATGCATCTCTGTCATGACTAAATGTCTACATCTATTGAAGGCTAATTGTAGTTTCATCCTTGTTTATTAGTGTTATTGATATTTCTTTCTATACACATGATTGTTTTCGACCAAACAGGTGCATTTGTTGGTTGTTCACTCGAAGGAAGTATAGTTGCCACCCGCACAAAGGAGAATTCTCGATTCTATGGCAGCCAGTCATTGACTGCATTAGATATACTTCTGGGTTCCCTACCAAGGCCTCCTGCTGCTGCCATCCTCTATCATGCTCTTGCAGATTTGTATCAGAAGCTTTAGGGGTGATTGGATAGGGTTGAGTAAACAACTTTGTCGAGGATCTCCTGAAGCAAAACTCCTGAAGCAGTATGTAAAGGTTCTTTACTGCCATTCTTTGCACCTGTAAAGTAATACTCAAGTGATGTATAGCATGTCTATTTGGAGTCTGCCATGACGCAGAAGAGAGGAATGTATGTATTTCTGTATATAATGACACGTACTGTATTGCCTCAAAAATTATATTTACCATCCAGGTTCTTTGGACAAGTTGAACTTTTTACAAGAGCAAAACAATCACCTGAAAAGGAAAACCGGAGGACATAACAAATTGTAACTTGATCCAAGAAATTAAGGGGTTTTACAATTTGCACTCCCAAATCGTGATGTGACCTGTATTGCAATATACCCCCAGACTATCTACAAAGGCAACCTCACACTGCAACTAGATGTCAATGTGCACCATTTGTTCGGAGGTGCATATTTGAAGACGCACAGTAAAATCGTAATGGTATTTGGATGTGAAATGCATACAGATCTGTAATTTGAAGGACATATTGTAAAATGGATGATAATTTAATGATGATTGAAATGTGAAAAGTGGAAGATTTTCAGGAAAAAAAAAATGTGGTTGTTCAACTCGCGAGTCTGATGATCTCTCTGTAAATAAGGTAGTTTTAGGACTTCCTGCGGGGAACTGTAAGAGTTTCCTGCATCTGAACCTCGGATGGTATTGTGAATACATCGGAAGATCTGGTACAACTCAGTAAGAACAACAGGGGATTTTCACTGGAAAAGCAAAAAAGAAACAGGGAGCTAAAAAAAAAAGGACATGGAAGCCATGAGATTCTAGAGCCATATCACATTGGTATAGGGACAACAATTTCTTCTGACCCCATCGGAAATGGTACACACCTTTTTCGTTTTAATTTTCCATACAACCCCTTGCGTTGAGTATTATCCCGTACGGCGCGCAGTCATCACTTTCTCACCTTTAGGAAGATAATTTCGAAATTCCATTTTCCTCTTATTTTGCTCATAATCATATGCACTGAAGTGATGACGAATCCGAGGCCTGCGTCTACAGGCATGGGGAATAGGGGGGCAGGAAAAAAAAATACACGTCCGCATGACAAGGAAAAAGAAAAAAGAAAATTAAAATTAAACATCAGTAGCAAGAGTGTAGTGACTCCATAACCATTTAGTCAATCTCAACATCCAAAATCCCTTTCGACTGCAACCCCAAAGCCACTCCAGCAACTAAAACCCAATTCCATGAATAGAAACTTCCTCTCTAGGAAAAAAAATTGAAGATGGAAATTGGAAGAAATAATTGAACTAAAGGATCAAAGCACCACCATGAACAACTAATAATTTAATTTCAGTCCTCTCTTTGATGGGGATAAAAAATAACTGAAAATGAAGGGGGGGGGGGGGGAAACTAGAAAATGAAGCTGCTTCTACTCACTGTACTTCTAACTGGCATGCGTAGCCAACCGAAACACTTTGAATTGCATGTTGCAGTAGACAAAGGAAGGCGCAAACCAACAGGCCCATGGATAATTCTCTCAACCAAAGGCTGTCAAGCCTCTACCTGCACCACAAAAGAATCATTAATAGATAGAACAGGAAGTAAACAAGGATTCCAGAGCTGCATAAATCTGTTCAGTTAGCAAATTACCTGGTTCTTCTAGAGTTCCCAAGTGTAAGTTCAAGATCATCAGATACGCATTCCTCATGGATTCTTTCTCCTTCCCAGGGCTTCACCAACCCTGCCGTATTACAACCAAATGCAAATTCAGCTGCAATTCCATCTGACATTGGAACATCGGAGGTATGATCAATGCCAGCAGGTACAGCAGGAGAGCATGTGCCACTCTGTCCAGGGGTCCACATCCGAGACCCTCCACCTGATAACGCCTCCTCCATAAATGCAAAAGGGTTTCGTGCGACAAGGCTGAATGTGGGGGATGATGGCCCGCTTTGGGGTATTTGGATACCTGCAAACCACCGTGAATCTGGCAGGACCTGACGACCTGGACTGGGAGGGGTAGACGACGGCAGGAAAGAATAGTGCTGCCCAGCCCATGACGGTGCAGCAGTTGGATCGTCCCAGTCATTTTTAGTTCTGGGAGTTCGGGCTGTTGGGGAGCTCAATGGAGGTGTGACTGGAGCACTTATGGAACCTCCATGGACAAGTAAATGGTGGGACAGCTTGGATGAGGCTGATGATGAGCCAGATGAGAGGTTTTTCAGCCATGGGATGAGAGAATCAGCATCAGCATTTCCATTTGCATTGGCAGCATAGCGGGATGAAACAGGGCTTGGAAAGGAAGATGAGGCAGGACTTGGATTGTAAGAAGCACATGGACTTGGTTGAAATGACGAGCATGGACTTGCAGATGCTGATCCACAAATTATGTCCATTCGTTCCACAGGTTTGCATCCCTGCACAGTAGCAGAGAAGTGCTTGTTGGTGACTACTGCTAAGCCACATAAACCAATCATTGAGACGAAAGATAGAGAGGTAAGAAACATGCGGTGTTACCAAAGCACGAAAAAGGAAGTCAGAGAGGTCCAACTATGACTCCACTAGATTGTAGATTCAAATGACAGGCATTTAAATGCATTTATGCATTTATTTCTTGTTTCCTTTTTGTTCTTTTTTCAAGTTGGGTGTTACATGACAGCCGTTGCAGACTGAACAGTCTTTAGACTGGTTGTGGACTTCATGAAGACTTTAATCCTGTTACTCAGATAAATGATTTTACCGACTGCGAACATGATCAATCATTATTCACCTCTTAGGAAGTATGCTTTAACTTGCTATCAAATAACTTCTTATATGCAAAGTGAAAGAGATTTTGATGGATTAAAGTCCTTATCCTTGAGGGAAAAAAAAATCTAGAATGAACTGATCACATCAATGTCAACTGTATTATCAGAATACCACAGCAAATTGTATGGTTGGGGCATTATTAAACCATCAGAAGGACCAAAAAATTCCAAAATACCATAGTTGTTGCCCATCATAGTATACGCAGATCTATAGACGAATTTATATTGTAGATGGCCATATTACTCCATCCCAAAATGGGTGGAGCTATAATAGTGAATGGTAACTGTCACAAGAATCGCAGCAGAAAGTATGACAATGGTCAATTTTTTTCTAGAAATTAAACTCTCATATTTTCATCAAGTCTATTCTCTAATATCTCCTTTTCAGCATAATGGAATTGCACAATCAAAGGGCTCAAAAGGGAAGGATGCCTAATTCCTAATTTCCTAGGACCAAGTATAATCAGAGAAACTCACCTGGGGCCTCCCAACATCATCAATTCATCATGCAAGCAGTTAATTAAGGCTAATTATGTTCTACCTAGTCTCCGGGACAAAAACTTAAATGCCAGCTTTTAGCACAACCAACCCTTCTTCAATTCCACAACACTCCTCTCGCTATATAGCACTAAGGTAGTTCCCTGCCATAACCAACTCCAATTAACCTGTAGAGATAGTAACTATTGAGATGGTAAAATATGTAGCATAAAATTAGAAACAATGTTCAGATTTTTGGAAAATCAAGAATTATTTTTAAAATCTGGAGAATCATATGCCATACAATCGAAAATGTGTAAGTATCATGGTCATGGTAGGGGTGGTAAAGGCACGATGGCAGTTAAGTAATTGCAACCAAAACCAAGCTTTTTCTTCTTTTGTCTTAAAATGAAAACGATGTCAAACAATTGTGTGCATACAACGGACACGCTATTCCTTCAGCATAAGCTCCTAATCTAGAAATACGCCCACACGCTTTCCTGCATAAAAAATTAACAGTTTACAGTATCCAAGGATTCGAAAATCTCTCTCCCCCAATTAAGTAATCAGCAAACAAACTTTTTTCCACTTGATTAATTTATTTAACAACACCGGCCCACACACAATTGAAATGCCATGCTCTCAATAACCTGAGAGATAAGTATGACTTAGTACCAGTTACGCAATTACCCGGGAATCTCGGAAAACTAATTACCCACAAAAGTTTAGTCCCCGATTCCTCATTGGTTACTTAAACCCATTTCCCAACACAATGACCACAATGCCCTTGTGGTGCACAGAGGGTTCAGTCTCTTGCCGTGGCAGGTCCGGAAAGGTAAAGAGTGTAAATTAGTGAGCCGAGCACACAGATTTTTACGAGAACAGCTCGGAAATCGAAATCACCGGAAAATGAAACCATTCAGTTGCATTCAGGAGAAGCGCAAGTTCAAATCCAGAAGAGGATTTGTGATCCTAGACAACGGGACTGCCCTTCCAAGCTCAAAATGTTGAAGTGCTGAAGAGTCATTTTGTCTTGTGACAGCGGTATCATCGTCCCGTCGGAAAGCTTCTGACTGGTCTCCATTACTTTCCCAGGGTAGCTTGTTCGTCGAAGCAGAGAGGGAATCAAACTTCGATTTTCGTGCGTCAACAAAAGTACAAACTACAACTGACCCATCTAATCTCTATCGTAAACCAGTAAGACCAAAAAGAATCTCAGCCATCCATCAGGACCACAAGCCAAATGCAGGCAGCGCAAGTTAGCAAGTTGGAAAACGAAAAAGGCCATCACCACCCACAGATCGCACCTCAAAAGAAAACTCGACAAAATTAAAACGAAAGATAATTCATATCGAGTACTGTGTGACATGACTGCTGATTTTCTTTTTAATCCTAGTTCCGCAACAATTTTCTAACCTACAATAGCTCGCATAGAAGAAAAGAAAGAGTGAAGTTGGAATTTGTTCCGCACCTTTCTGTAAGTGGTGCCGTCTTCTTCGACGGTCCAACCGGCCTCGTTGCAGAGAGCTTTAAGGACCTCGTTGTTGTCGCAGTGCTTGGGTAGCTTGTAGTTTCCGTACATTCTGAGACCGGCGTAGATCTTAGCAGCGATCGCTCGCCGCCTCCGCTCCCTCCTTTTGTTGTTCTCCCTCTCCTTCCACGTCGGCATTCTTGCCCCCGACGTCATTTTCAGCTACTGCTCTTTCCCGGAAAACTCTCCAGCCGGAAAGAAGGTACTTAACATAAATCAGAAGAAAAAATTTCTCGCCAAAAAGTATCACGATTCCCGGAAACCAAACGGAAAATAGGCGTGAACCGGGTTGGCGGGTTTTGTTTCTTCTTTTTTTCTTTTTGGGTCAGAGAGAGCAGCTAAATAAAGACTAAAGAGAGTGGGAGACTGAGGCAGGTGAGCTAAATAAGAGCGAATGATTGCAATTGGTCATCGCTGGCCGCACGAAATTACGATAATGCCACTACAAATACACGCTTTTGTTCCGGAATCACGGGACTAACACGTGTTTAGGCTTTTCAAAAAGGCCATGGTGTCGTACGTGTGAGAACTCCCCTTCGGAGTAGCTAGCAGATTAGTACGACGAGGCGGACGACGTCGTTTTCCTGTCACATGGCTTTGACGAAGTTGAAGTGGGGGGTAATGTGGGAAATTAGAGAAGTCTATGTGGGGGGGCGGGGGGGAGGGGATAAGGGTACATGATTAGTCTGCTCATAATGGAAATCAAAGGAAGATTTCTTTGTACACCCACTAACCCCACAAACGGTCAATTTTAGCTCAAGATAGTCTTAAAAATACTAAACATATATATTACTTCCTCGAGCCTAAAAAGTGTCCCAATTCAACAGTAAGGCCATTTTTTAAATTAATTCTGAAAATAACCCACGAAAAATGGGTTATACTAAAATTGGGAAGTTGCTGGAACAGACTGTACCGTACCCCGTAAACGCGAAGGAATGTGCAGGTTCATGTGCGGTGACCACTCCGAGCGACTTTGGGAAGGATTTATTTACTAAACAGCGAAGGGTTATGTAAATTTGTCTAAATTGTTCGATCCGGTTTAGCCACGACTCACTCACGACAGAACGTTTTCTATTGTTTACGATAAGAAAGCGTTTTAACAAAAGAGACAAACAAACCCCATGCGATCGATTAGCTATAGGGCTACTCGCAATGGACCAAGAAAGGTTAGGCTACAAGCCACGCTCCAAGTGTAATTTTCCCCACCCCTAGGGATAGGGGAGTAGGTGGCGCCAAACGTAGAATCGGAGTAAGAAGCCAAGGATTGGAGGGGCCTGATTGATGACGAAACGGCACGAAAGCGGCGGGGCCTCGTTGCATGCATGCCGGCGTGAGGCTTGGGGACACCCACTCTATCACTTTCATCAGTCCGTGTGCGTGCGTGCGTGCGTGCGTTGGTTGCCCTGGCACAAATCTATCAAGCACACATCGGCCCCCCTCCCCTCCTTTGGTCTCATGCCCTGCTCGCGCCCCCTTTCACGTGACCCTCCCCCACTCTTGCCCCCTTCCCATCTCTTTTGCGTGAGGAATCGGAGAACTGCGTCGTATATACAGCCAAGTGGTATATGCGGTGTCTATCTTTCCTTACAAAGAAATTTTAATCCTTTCTCAAAGTTTTAAGAGTATTCTCTAACTGGGTAAGAAATAAATCAGAATTTGAAAGATAGAATTTATAAGTTTTTATGTATTTTGGGGTTCAATTAAAGAGCAGCTTACGGGCCACCGGGCACCCCTTGGGGTAAAGATTGCAAGTGGGTAAAAGAGGTAAGCCCCACAAGGCGACAGGCCACAAGCAATACAGTTTCGTTGGTACAAAATTTCAACATCTGCGCACGTGCGCCGCGGACTCGAAGGGGTCACGAATTAACTCGATTGGGATCTGGCCAATTGGGTCCGCCTCTCTACTTTTTGCCGCTTTAGGCCCTTTGTGCGTGGCACCGATTGCGGGAGTTTAGTTGTCTGTGGTGGGAGGGCCCCGCCTTATGTTCTAATCATATCCGTTAAACTGGTGGGGTCAATTGGTGGCCGATATGCCCGCCACCCACGGGGCATCTCCTCGCCATTGCCTTTCCATCGCCCTTCTGAGGTCTGACTTTGCTCCGTCCGGGTAACTTGTACTTATAAGTTGGCTCATGGCTGTTCTGAAGTTCGGGCAACTATATCCAACGGACTTGCGGCCCACAAAAGGGATCACTAAGGCCTCACGCATAGCAGGGCAGCCCAAAGCCGCTTTTTGGTGTACAAATTAACTACAAGATACAGAGGTATGTACCTGGGCTAAGTAGCAAACCTCAGCCGTATGTACTTCCTCTAATGTCTTTCCTTTCCTCTGGAACAAAAATAACACCAAGGGAATCATTAAACACAATTTGAAATCATATCTATTAAATCCCAAGTGTGGGCCTAGTCGTGAAGCTTTGGGCATTAGTGGTTTACTCCCTTCAAAGTTTCAAGTTCTAGACTTTACAGGTGCTATATGTAATATTCGAATATTGAAACGCAATAGATCGTTGATCGTTGAAATCAAAACAATCTAAGTATTATGTATCTTTTGGATTCAGGCGCATAGTTTTTAAGAAAGTTTCTAGAGAGAGAAAACGCTTTTCTCTTTTCTCGTGTTCGTCATTCTCACTCTCAAATAAAAGTTTTGAGTTTATATAATGGCTCACTCCAAAACTTCAACTGTGCTTGTGCGTGAAATCTTTAGGAATCTCAAATCTTGACCGTAGGATCATGAAAAACTCTTTTTCATTAACTACCTGTTATTTTGTATTCTGAATTTATGAGCTTCTAAAAATTGTGATCATATTCATTAATATATTAAAATTGACCCCCAAGATAGTAAGACTTTTTAATGAAATATCTTTTGCTAACAATTATTTGCTTATTTATCATTCCACCATGTTATATTTAACATGAGCCAATAGATTAAAATAATAATACTAATTAAATCCCTAACTCATATAATTCTTATTTCACAAATCTATAACTCATTGGACTCTTGAATTGCTTCCAAAAAAATTTCACAAATAAATAATATTATAATATATATATTAATTTTGAAAAATATTTTCACAAAATTCCTCTGGCTAGAGATTTCTTTTAAAGTCCAACTTTATATAAATATATTGAATATACTGTCTCACAAAGAGACTAGTGGATTCCATATTGAGCATTCATATAAATCCATTTATCATGCACAAGATTCAATAGTGTCTGGAATGTTTGATTTAGAAGATCATCACTAAATGACTCGGTCAAAGTACAAGGACACAACAAATAGATTATAAAAATCTTTCAGGTCTAAAGATACCATAAACTAATTTTGTTAAATATTATTCTCGTCATCAGTGATTATTTCTAAAAGGTATTTATATTTGATCTCGTTCAATGCATGTACTCTTACAATACATATTCGTCTGCTTAAAGTCACGATTTCATCGACAAAGTTCATTATCCTATTTAATAGAGATACAACGAGTGTAGACCTATGGATACATAAAGATGTATCTCGGTCTAGAATAACCATCAAGTGAATGAGCCGAAAAATCATACTTTCTATTTTTAATTCATTAATCATTAGCATAACTTTTATACAATGTCATTCAACAATATAAATGTGTAACATCTTATGTTACAACATAAAATAAGTAATAAATACATGTGAACAATAAAAAAATAATTATCTCATAAATTATTCTAAATAACTGATTTTGAAGACATATTTTCAATAATATTAACTATTTTGAGTCACCCCTAGGGCTTTTGACTAGTAATTATCCGATCTATATGGGATTAGAGGACTATACAGTCTCTGGGATTAATTGAGGTGTGCGTATACTAACCTCGATACTCAATTGTAAAAAAATTGTATGAATGATATGTATACATATCCAAGTTGGATACGTGGGCAACATCTACTTTCTACTTGATTCAACTTTTACTGCATAGGTAACACTGACACCCATATGACTTGAAGAGAAAAAAAAAAAAATAAAAATCGAGACTCCGTACATGAGTTCCCAGACGAAGTTAGGATTGCGAATATGGAGGCAAATTTCATTAAAATGTAATTTGGGAGGCCAAATTATAAGAAGTAGAAAAAGCTATTGTAAATTCAATTTTTTGAACTAATAATTGGGGGTGGGTCCCCCTGCCCGTACATCGACGTTGAAGTCAAAGAATCTAGTCGAACTTTCTCCCCTCGGCCTCGGCCCTCGTGTTAGACTTGGCCAGACCCTCCTGCAATAAGAAGAAAGATGCCATCGCCGACGACGACTTAGGATTCCCGAGTCCACGTTCCGCAATTGCCTTGGTTGAAAATAATACCAAAAAGTTGTCCAGGAAAATTAATCTTTTTTTTTTTTAAACGACTAATTTTATATATTGAAAAACTGTAGAGGGGCAGTCCTCTTGTGGGTTGTAGAGGCGGACCAATTAAGGCAATACATAATTACAAAATTGAGATTATATTCCGAGGAAAAATTCAAAATCTAATTTGCAATAATAACAACATAAAACCAATAGCATAATTTAAAATAAATTGAGCCAGGAAATAAACACTAAGAAATATGGAGAGAATGGACGTATATATAATAATTAGGTGGTGGACCCATTTGTCATCGGTTGATCACCAAAGTCCTTCATTAATTCAAGGCTCCACCGGGTCCGAGAGGGCAATCTTCCAAGGGGATTACATATGGAGGTAGCCTTTGAGACTTTTTACGAGAAATGGTGCTCAGACGAAAGTGCATTTTCTCGGCCATTCTTTTAAAGGTGGTATATATATGGTTGACTTCGTAGTTCATATACGGTGGTTTTGTGGTCGATTTAAGGTGCGTGTTGACCACTTAAGCTTGGGATGTGTGGTTCTAATTTGGTCACGGTGCTACTTTAAGGTACACACAGTTGTATTGGTATGAGTTCGACAGAAATAATCGAATTGTGTAGAACATTCAATATTGATGTTACCTTTGAAAAATATTTTTAATATTTTCTTAGATGGTCCATTTATTTCACGTTTAAAGTTTGAATACGAAGGTTTTGAATTCTGAAAAATAATTCAAATCAGAGGAGTCTAGAACATCCCATGACACATGAAAATGACATATAAATATATCACGTCAATTACTGAATAGGCAGTAAAATTTTGATTAGAGTTTTACTATAGAATATGCTAGAAGAGTTTTATCATTTTAATATGTCTTTTCTTTTGCAGCAGAAACCTTATTCAATCAGGGTTGTAGATATGTCTATTAAAATCTTGTTGTGTATGAATCAATCATACATGTATTCAATTTAATTATTTAATAATATTAAGTTTTTTTGGTCGAGCACGATCCTAGCATGACCTTGTTATCAAGTCGGATTTTATCAATCCATTTAGCTTTCAGTGAATCGAGCTAATTGTTCACAAGTTAGTGACCTTGTTTATATATAATTATATATTAAATAAAACTATACATTGAACACATCAAAAAAATTAAACTATATATTTAATTACATTAAGCGAAGAAATTTTTTTCTTTGAGTCTTATGGCCTTGCTTATAAATCTACGCAATCTCTAATCTCGAATGCATGTATGCATTTTTTTAGATAATTAATTTCATCCATATGTAGATGAAATTAATTATCAAATATGCATATGCACGCGTGCGTGCGTGTATATATATATACTTGTATGCATCAATACGTGTATGTACCTGTACATGAATTTGAAGACACAAGACTTATCTGCATAGAATTTACGCTATATAAATGTATTGCAGTGAGAAAAAGATACAATTTTTAACACTTATATTCATGAGCCAATGACCTATACGAGTCTGGCTAACTCCAGGACTCTAAAAATTATTCCCGCTTAGTTCGTTTTAAGGTATAAAGTTTGCAGACAATCAACAATCATGTATGGAGTTGGTCGAGTTTTGATCAGGGACTAAATAGATGGCATCAAAGCAAGCAAATTAAGACTTATCATTATAGTCACTATAATATTAATTTTAACAAATCAAATCATAAGTATAACTTTAAATAACTAGTCTCTTTGATCTATTTTTTAAATATATGGATATTTTGTTTATTAAAAATAAATGATTAACGGAAAATCGACATAAATTTAGAATCAAAATATTTTATTTTTGAAGTCAGATAACTTAATTTGAACCTCATCTTTCTTTAGTATGCTAATTTTTAGTAAATAAAATAATTTATATATATCTAAAAAATAAACCACACGAATTATTCATAAAAAATTATTTTTTAAAAATTAATTTGTTAAAAATAAATAACACAATCCCTGTATTAATATTTAGACATTAAATTAACACCCGCAAAACATCATTTTCAAAGATCATGAATAATCCATTAATTTATTCCTTTTGCATCACTAATCACCTAATTGATTACGGTGGGAAGGGCATCATCAGCCATATATCGATTTCTTTATCCACAAGACAACGAGCTAAGTTCAGCGCACGTGTACAGTTTTGATTTTTTTTTTTTTTTTTTTTTATAAAGAAAACCGCACTACCTGACGATATCCCTTCTCTGGAAGCGGGACCAAATCCGTTGAACATAGAGCCACCTAGCAAAGCGCACACGTCACACGCTCATAGAGAGAGAGAGAGAGAGAGAGAACGGTCTAACGGTCTTTGTCCAAATCCGGAAGAAACTAGAGACCTTCAAAACTCGTGAGAGGCTTAGAAAAAACAAAAACCTCGCGAGTACCAGGACAGGGATGTCATCGGCAAAACAAAGCTTAACCCACACCGCCTTTAGAGCCAATGCCTTCTACTCCATTGGCCTATTTCATTTATATATGCTACTCCAAAACAACATCCATCTAACTGACAAATTATACCAGTAATCTAGAAGAAAAAAAAAGGCAAATTATACCAATAAATAATTATATTTGGCTGTTCGATAACGCAGATTCTCGAAAATTAATTTCGAAGCATTTATTACAACTTTATACGTTTATTTTTTAAAACATTTTGATGCATTACAATTACAAAGTCTTTGAGAGAGAGAGAAAAAAAAGAGTAAAATTAAGTGACCCTTCTTTTTTTGTCTCACTAAATAAAATAAAATACGTTAATTATGTAATGATCTTAATTTCGAAGGATTTTTTTTTATATATAATAAAAATGTTACATTATTTTTGGCGAAAATAATTTTGTTCCTAGAGGGGGGACTCCTCTCTAGTCCGTCTAACTAAGCGTTCTCCTTTATCGGGTGAAAAGCTCCAAAAGGACTTATTTTTTTGGGTCAAATTTTAATAATCAAGTCGTTGGTGTTCTTACTTTTCCCTCAAGTTTCCGGTTTTTTTTTTCCCCCTTTCCGGAAGAAATTGTGTTAATTGAATTGTACAGTTACCAAATCGTCAAAGGTTGAGTTTTTCCAACTAAATAACAGAAATGCACTGCTTTCTTTTGGTGTCCATGCGAGATTAATATATGCAGGACGACCAAACCAGCCAACTGTTCTCTCTGTGTCTGACTCCGATTTTTTGTGAGGGTTTTTGTTGGGCAAATACGTGACCGCGGATTCTCAGGGAGTCGTCCTGTAGCTCGCATTTTCGTATAAGTTGACTCCGCGGGACTTCGTTTCCAGTAGGTTTTCTGAGTTTCATTACTGCGAATTTCGAAAGCTCCAGGTGGGATTCGGGGAGGTTCTTTGAACCCAGTTTTCGTGGATTTCGGAGGTAATTCAAGGTCAATAAAAACCTCGCTTGGTGTTTCTGCTGGATTAAGAAAAAGGGTTTTATTGGGGTTTTGTTTTGATTGAGGTATTGGATTCCGCTGGTGTGGAAAAGGGATTGTTGTTCTGATTGAATTTGAAGCTCGTGTCTTTGACGTCAAAAGTTTTTGAACGAATTTGGTTTATGTGAATTAAAGGAGATTGAGAAGTTGATTCTCTTGTTCTTTGCGTCGGGGGAACTCGTGGATTTTGGGATCTGCGGGTTGAACTAGGATTTGTGACTGGGGACTTGGAGAATTATGATGGATGAAGCTCAGGGTGGTTCGAATTCGCTGCCTCCGTTCCTTACAAAGACGTACGAGATGGTGGATGATCCCTCTACTGATCCAATCGTCTCGTGGAGCACGAGCAACAAGAGCTTTGTCGTGTGGAATCCACCAGAGTTCGGAAGGGATTTGTGCCGAGGTTCTTTAAGCACAATAATTTCTCGAGCTTCATAAGACAACTTAATACATATGTAAGCGTCCGTCCCTTTCGTTAGGCTTTGGCTACTTAGTCTTTTGTTTTCCTTCTCATGTTTGGTGTTTGATTGTCTTTTGCTTGAATTGAACTGAACCATATTGTATAATGGCAGGGTTTTAGAAAAATCGATCCAGAACAATGGGAATTTGCAAATGAAGATTTCATAAGAGGTCAGCCACACCTTTTGAAAATACACAGACGAAAACCTGTTCATAGCCATTCATTGCAGAATCTACAAGGACAAGGGAGTGCATCTCCTTTAAGTGAGTCAGAAAGACAGAGTTTGAAGGAGGAGATTGAGAGGATTAACCACGACAGGAACGGCTTCTTTTAGAGTTGCAGAGACAAGAAGAGGAGCGGCGGGGATTTGAGCAGGAAATCCATCGTTTCAAGGAGCGTGTGCAGCAAATAGAGCGGCGGCAGCAGAGTATGATGTCTTCTCTGGCTGGAGTCCTGCGGAAACCAGGGCTTGCATTGAATCTTGTGACTCAGTTGGAAAATCATGATCGAAAGCGGAGGTTGCCAAGAATCAGTTACTTCTATGATGAAGCCAGCGTTGAAATAATCTCTTAGGAACTTCCCAAAGTTTACCTGGGGAAAGTACTGCTGCTTTGGTATCAAACATGGAGCCACTTGAGCACTTGGAATCATCGTTGTTATTTTGGGAGAATATTGTACATGATGTTGATCAAACTTGCGGTAAAGTTAATTCGAACATGGAATTAGATGAATCTACAACGTCAGCTGAAAGCCCTCCTATATCTTGCAGACAGCCTATTGTTGACATTCGGCCTAAATCTCCAGGCATTGACATGAACTCTGAACCATCTACAGCTGCTGCCCCGGAGTCTTTTCAGACCATTGCCTCTAAAGAAACAGCAGCTGTGAATGCTACAACTGTGCCAACTGGGGTCAATGATGTGTTCTGGGAACAGTTTTTGACTGAGAATCCCGGTTCATCTGATGCACAGGAAATTCAGTCAGAAAGAAAGGAATCTATGGCAGAAAGAATGAAACCAAACCTTGCCATCATAGCTAATTTCGGTGGAAGATAAGGAATGTAAATAACTTTGCAGAGCAGACGGGGCATCTTACTCCAGAAGCAAAACTTGATAACAGTTGATTCCTTTTGCCGGCTTTTGATGCCCCAGTGGCTCCCATGTAATAAATTTAGGTATGATATGGTTTGTTCATGTTATAAATAAGTTGCTGTTTTTCAAATTACTGTTTTCTGTTTGTATGTTGACTTCATAGGTCGTCTCACAGCTTATGCAGATTTGCTCGTCCGATATTTCCATTAACATAATTATATTATTTTCACAAATAACTTCCTGGAGACCTAGGCTATATCTGAAGAGCCGTGTAGATTAGTTCACAATGCATGCACAAAAAGTGCATATATTGACAGTGTGATCAGAAAACATTTAGTTGTCTCTGTCCTGCTAGAGGATTTCCTCTCAATTTCATCCCTCTATTGCCTCATGCACATAATTGTTTTTGGAAGACCACAGTTCCATCCACATTCTCTCTGTTTCTTACTGTTGCTCAGATGACTAACCCCTCCCAACCTACAAAGCCTGGATTCCAACCTGAGAACTGCTCTAGTCACAACCATACATCGAATCCCAATATTCTGCTTATCTTCGAGATATTGAGCACCTTGCTATTGATTGGCTATGTCACTAGGCAGATTTTAAAAGGAAAACAGGTGGGAGATGTTTGCTGAGGACTTAGGTGTTTGGTGTTCACCACTGCATGTTGCAATGCATGTGGTGTTGTTAACAAGTGCTGTTGTGTATCGCAAGTTTCATCATTCAGTGCTTAGGTGGGGGTGCATTTATGTTTTCCAAGTATTGATGTTTGAATATGTGAACCTCCCATCCCCATACTTTTGCAAAAGAAAGAAAAAGGAAAACAAAAGGGATGTTGGGGGACATTCTGTTATCCTCGCTTAAAATTACATGGTTTTCTTATGATGATTATGATACCATATTGTTCTTGGGTCCATTCTCACCTTTCACTACAATTGGAAGCCATTGCATCCATCTTTTTCCTGTGGACACCTCAGCTGATGACCTTAATCTGAGAAAACACAAAAGCACTAATTGGGCATGGCACAATGGTATTGAAGCAAAATTAAATCAGACCTAGTTTCCAGCACCAAAATAATACCGGATATTGTGTGGCTACAGAGATTGACATTACAAAAAGCACCAATGTTATTCTTGTTTTATATGCTCCAATAATATGGTCAATCGGCTCTGTGAAGTATCTTACAGCTTGTGTTAACCATAATCAGACTTTAGCTAGTGCTTGTATAGGAGCTAAAAACTCTTCCTCTCTTTCTCGCACACACATCTAATTAGGGTTAAACCTTTTGTTTCCTTACTAGTATGAGGAGATTGAGATGGCTGCAAGGGTTTAACATCTCTTTTTGAACTGAACCCTGGTCACACTATCGATTGAGTCAGTGTGTACAACCCTGGCAAGTGAAGCTAACTACATTCCTATTGGACCTGTTTGATCTCATCTTCTGAGTTGAGCAACCTCTTAGAGGAACTGTTAATTTTGAAAGAAGAATGGAGGGCCCCCAACTTGATGTCTAGTATGCCAGTGTATTGTGCATGTGCTCCATGAATATGTGTTTGTCTCATGGATCATCCTCATTAGTTTGTGATATTCTTGTGAACCATCCTTCTACTCAAAATCCCCCTTCCCCTTCATCATCCTCTCCAGTCCCATGCTTCTCAGTGTTGAAATTTTAAGCAACACTCTTTTGAGTTTGAAATTTGTCATATGGATCTGATAGCAATGATGCTTTCGGATATATGTGTACTTCGTTTTTTGTACAGCCAACTGATGACAGAGTATCCAATCACTGTGAAGGATTTTGAGCAATCTCAAGAAAGGCTTGCATGTTCCGTTTTGTGTAATTTGACTAATTAAATACGATCTTACCTGTCAACATGCCAATATTAGTTTGTTTTCTCTAAGTTTTATGAATATTGTGAGAACCACTCTGTGGTACAGTTCAACCAAGATATAAGGCATGGTAATGGCCAAGAGAAAATAAGAATGCAAATTTGAAAGAAGTGTTCTGTACCAAAAAGTATTTGTTTTCTCTTATCTGCGCAACCAAAAGGTTTATGTGAACCCGAATGAAGTTTTGTTAACATCTATGATAAATTGGTTTTAATTGCTATAACTTCGTTGTTCAATCGGTTGCCTTAACACGGTGTCATAGTTAATTGTTTGAATTGATTCTTGAATCAATTATTTATCCTCGTTTCAATTAAAGTATTATACTTAGGTCCACTTATTAAGGGGGAGTCCGCCTCACATGTGGTATCCTCCTGTCTGATGTTATGAGCTCAGTGGGACAAAAATGATAGTTTGGACACCCATTTGACATTGTGTCCACAGTATTGGGGTGCAAAGTATTTTCTCCTAACATAATTTAGATCAATTTAAGCTTTAGGAGAGGTAGTGACTTAACAATTTTGATAGTAATACATTTTTTCGATTGATTTTATAGTATCTTAAAACAAACACACTATTTAAAACACCCCTTCCCTTTTTCTATTGAAAAACCAATTGTGGATTTTCAGTCACAAAACCAAAATTCAGGACAAATTTGAACCATTAACTATTGACGACAAATTTGAATTCAAGGATTCTGTGTGTTTGTGTGCCTTGTTCTTATAATATGCTGCTAGCAAGAAAGGTAATGCTTGATACATCTGATGCTTGTTTTAGATGGACTTAGTATAATCCTGTTGGCATTAAGCCTGTGGAGTATGTTATTTATACTAATAGTATAAATGAGGGGATAGATGAAAAAGGCAATTGGTCACTTTCTATATGAAAAATTTATTTACCTCCCATTGGCTTTTGTGCCTTGTTTTGTGATTATTGCTGACTGGGAGTGCCCCTCTTAGTTATGTTGATGCTAAGAGACTTTTGTAGGATTTATTTGTAAGCAACTTTACATGATTCAGTTCAAAAAATACGTATGTAAGTTACTTAAGTCACTTAAGTCTACTACCAGGAAAGGAATCCTAGATCCTCAAGATGACACTACTTAATATGTTTTACTTTCCAAGAATTGCTCTGTCTTTGTTGAACAAGTACTCAATCATATATCCATGAAGCTGTTTGAATCTCATATGGAGCAAAGAGGCATTGCGTAATGCTGATTCTTTTAAACTGCGCTTTTAGTCCTTTCTCTTCTGGTTTTATGGCAAGAGAGAGTAAACTTCTTTTTCTGCTTTTGTTTGTCCTTTTTGGTGATGAAATGGAATGAAAGGATTCACCATATTATTTGTATATTCTTGTGCTCATATTCGGGGAAGCTTGATTCAGTATACTCCATGATGAGGCAGCACCAAGATGATTTTGACCATGCTTCAATTGTCTATGTTTCAAAGTTTCCATTACATACTGAACTCTACACTTTAAAAACCCAGATTAGTTGGACCTTGTTTGACAATCAGTAGGATATTTCCAGTTGGGAGTTCCATGACCCTGGTATCAAATTATCATGTCAAAGATAGTTGTGAAGTTCTCCTTTTCTTTTAGGCTGTAGGAGGCAGTATATAATAGATTAGATTCTTTCTTGCAGAGCTACTGGCTTCTTGTCAGGCTCAGTACGATTAATTTTGTTGAGCAATTTTTTCATCTGTACTTGTTATGATTGTGAAAAGCTCTACTGACTGTCGAGTCAAGAGCAACAGAGAAAATAAGTTGGAGGTAAATTGCAAATTGGTCTGTACAATTTTGTTGATTATTTCTTCAGGTGTTTGATTGATCATGAAATGTTCGTAACAGTACTGAGCAAAACATTTAAGGAGAACTTATGGCCCGACTTTTAGAGCTGAATATTAAATGGAATGGGCAAGATGAGATGTGTAGATAACAATTGATTTCATTTTTGGTATAATAGGAGACCTGCTCAGGCCACATTGAAATGCTGCTTGTGGCACTAGTCCTAAATGTTTTAAGAGTTCTGCCCTTGACTTCTTCATCCAGCACTTTGAATCTAGCAATTATAACAAAAGAAGCCGCATTTTGCTCCTCCAAAGTATCACCCCGTTTGCAAGTGCCCTTCAAACTAGCCTCTTAATATGCACCCTATATTAAGATGAGCAGCTAATGATAGTATCATGAGGCCTATTTTTCATCCATTTTAGTTTCAAGGGTGCACATTGCACATCTCTGGTAGCTTTGAGAATGCAGTGTTAAAGATGGTAGTTTGAAGGGCACTTACAAATTGGGTGACAGTTTGAATGTGCAAAGTGTGCTTCCCTTTATTGTAATGAATAGCTCAAAGAGTTGATGTTTTGGCTGCTTTTGTTTGCTGTTGGAGTTTCCACTTTAAGGTGTTACAAGTTCTGGAGTAGGTGAAACACCAACAACATAAATAAACCAAAGGATACGGCCTCCTTAACCAGAAGTAGGTTAATAATAATTTGGAAGGGGTCTGAAGGACTCGTTATGTGACTTTTCAATTTCATTGTAGGAACAGATAGATTTATTGGACAAGAGTGATCTTCATGACTCTTGTAAATAAGTACTGACATGGGAGTGGTGTAAAATGTGTGTAGATTATCAAACATGAGAGTTAAGGGAATATTACACTGCGCTCCTTCAAAAATTGACACTCCATCTGCTAAGTGGTCACCAAACTATCAATTTTAGCAATTCCATCCAAAGCTATCATTTTTTTGTGCAATCCGCCCCTCCATTAAGATCTGTCCAAGTTAGTTGAAGATACCTTTTGGTGGCCACATGTCAAATGGGGTACCAATTTAAAGGGTCAAATCTGTTTTTCTCAAACTAAAATTTAGAAAGGGGAGAAGGTATTATGTGTATCTTTCAAACTTCAAAGTGAGTATTTATAACAAATGCACAAACACCAGGGGATACAGTAAGATGGTCACAGATAGAAGAAAAAAAAATTGTGTTGCCTATGTGATGGTGTCTACAACCATGTACTTATTAAGGTATTTGAACTCCTAGGTGTCAATACAGATGATGGACATGTATATTGTTTTGAAATGCTTGGAAAACCAGATGTCAGTGGGGAGACCTGTTATGAAGATTATAACTTTTCATGAATAAGTGAGTATTAAATGTGAATTCTCTCTTTCTCTTAGCCTGACTTGTATCCTAATATGAGTGTTCAGTTCCTGTATGGCCTGTAAAAGTTGTAATCTATATCAGAGGTTTAGTGGTTGTTTGTTGCTTTGACCCAATGCAATGATGCTTTGTTGGTCGGTCTGTCTGTTAACTAAAGCTTGAGCTAGCACCTCTTCTGCAGAAAGATGTTTATTTTACTAACCAATCTGCAAGGGAAAATTCATACCCAGTACTAGGGCTCTGCATGGGGAATGCTGGCTAAGCAGCAGGGGGCCTCTTTCATGCATGCTGATGCTCTGAGTGATCAAGTAATTTCTTTATCACTCTACTGCTCTCTAAGCTTCTCTTTCCTTCCAAAATTTCACGAATTTCACATACTTGAATTATTTCTGCTTGAAACCATGGTCAACGAGCTTGATAGGGAGAAAAAGGTTGCTAGAGTTTTATTTTACTTAATTGATTGGCTGTGCACAATTTTTACGTGGCCAATACTTTGTCTCAATTTCTAGATAAAATTAAAGTCTGTGGACAAACCTTGACTTTGTGAAACGGTGCAAGACTTTTTCTGTCAAAATAGGTCTTCTTAAAATCATTTCCTATCTATTGAGCTATATTCTGTCAGTTGAGAAGGAAAAAAAAGAAAGAAGAAGAAGATATATTCTGTCAGAGGATGCTGTCGTGTAGACTTTGATTTGTGGAGAGAAACACTTAAAAAGAGTGTTTCAGATGTGGGGATACTAGAGGGCTTGATATATGTCTTGCAGTCTTTGGGTATTGTTTGCAGTGGTGAGCTTTTCAGTGAGATTTTCTAGTAGGTTTATGTTCAAGTTACTGTAACAGGATTTGCTTGCTGCTTGCTAACTACATCTTTAGGAGCCTGGAGCAATGTTGATAGCAGGGCATTTGTTTTGATCTATGTGATGTTAGCTTGTGCTTTTTGGGTAACTGGGAGTTTGCGACGGGGAACTTGAGTACTTGATAATGAACTATGTTCGGAATTTTTTGTAGGATCCAACACTTTCAGGCATAGTAGCAGAAGCAGAACTCTCTTTGATCAATTTTAGTCCTCTGACAGGCTCCCAAGGCTTTACATTAATGCTAAACTAGAGTTAGAAACAGTATAGACTTCCTGTTTGTCTATAACATGAGGAACTAATATTTGTCTGCAGCCCATGAAAAGACAAATCAAAAGAAGTTATCCTTCTCACTGGGGCATCAATCCATGCCTATTACACTGTGAATCCATTTTCAATTACTCTCCTTTGTAGTTTCTACAATAAGAGTCGATACTTAGATTTCGAAGGATTCCAATAATATATATATATTTTAAAAAAATTACGAAAATAGAAGCCACAAAAACAGTACTCAAAAATTGACACAAGTTTTAATTTGCTACATTAGCATTACTATTCTAGTTACATTTTGCAAAACTAATGGGGAACATAAGAAGATTGTCAGAAGAGCCTATTCACCTTCTTAACCTGGTGAGTTGGCGCAAACTCTTCGTGTATCATCATAGATATGCTTGTAAAGCAGCTAAATTGTAATTAAACTCTCGTCTGTGACAATAATGTATCATTCATTGGTGAGAAACGATCTCCATCTCTGGACTCTGCCAATCCCATGCCAACATGCCCAAACTTGAGCGTAAGGTTCAAGTTAACGTGTTGATTGTTTGATCAGATGGATGCAAGGACTGTGGAGGCCCTCTATTATATGGGGTCTGTGGGTGCGCCTGCCCAAGGAGGTGATAGTGATATCTTTAAAATACCATTGATCAAGATTCTTCTTGGGAATACCAAATGGTTCTCCCTTATGCTTCTGCACGCGTCCAGCTTTGAGCCAGAGCTTTCTGCATGTGATGAAGTTGGAACTTTGAGCCAATGCGAGTATTTCAGGCATTTTTCCAAAAGGTGGAACCAGAATTCAATGTTTCGTTTCCAGCTGCCTTTGTTGACATATATTCCTACTTATGGGAACATCAAGAAGCCTTTGGAAAGAACGTGTTCAGAAACACTTTGAGAATAGTCAACGAGTTCAGACTCATATATTTCCTTATGGATAAGGAGGAGGGTGAGATCTTGGATTGATCAACTGAATGCATGTCCAATAAGCTGATTTTGAAAGGAAAAAAAAAAGGGCATGAACTTTGAAAATAAATACGAGTTTAGTGAAATTCGACCGTTGCTGGTTTAAGAGCCCCATGGGCTATAACAAGTATAAGCCTTGCGGATCTTATCTGTGATGAATATATGGATTGGCAACGTTTAATGGTGTTTTATCTGCTTGTGAATACTAGTCGTCAAATATTTCATCTCAACAGTTCTGAGTCGAAACTATGGCCATTTAGTGGATTTACTTGGTCGAGATGAACCCTTCATAAAAAGATGGAGGAACTAGAGAGAAATGCTGCTACTGTGATTTGGATGCTTCATAGAACATGAAATTGGCAGTTCAATTTGCTAGCTAGGAAGCCCTTAAGAGTTGTATTATGGTGATAGTTATTACAGAGGTATGAGCATCAATAAGGCCGAGAGAATGAAGTTAGGGGTCTGAGGAGAAAATGAAGGCGCCGAGGGTTTTAGGAGAAGCCTGCGAGTAGCGCTATTCAAGTGGATGCTGAGGTTATTGAGTTAGCCGCCGAAGGAATGATATCCGGATAAACTAGACATTTACAAAGGATAAACGAGATAGAACTACAGCTTTAGCTTCCCATAACGAACAAGGTATTTTTTTATCAGGATCGCTTTTGTATTAAGCAGCTTAATTTACTGGCATAGCTATGAGATTCTGTAGCATTTAGGCATGACGCGAAGCAACAGTTGACTGTAGCATCCATTACAGCTTAGAAATAAACTAAAACTACGAGTAGAAGGTATCTGCAAACAAAAATTGCTTCACTCAGTCCTGGTGATGGGGGTCCAAGGTGGACGAAGTGTCAGAAGGGCACCACTCCGTAGTAGAACAGATGGAGAGGACTTGAAACCAACACTTTTAATGGGGAGGAGTGTTGTTGGCGTCAATAAATCGAGAGCGTATTCCACACTCTGTTTGGACTATTTATCAACCAAGACTTAAGAGACTCATCCAGTCGCCTACGAGACGATGGTGAAGGTATAGTGAACAGACAAATGACTTCAAAGGAAACAGTTTTCACGCAGACACGTTGTAGAAGTTCTTGTTTGGTGTTCTTAGTGTGCTTAAACAAATAAAAAGATGCAATCTTTGTGCCGATTAAGAACATAATCTTAAAGGG
Organism: Morella rubra; assembly: GCA_003952965.2. Classification (NCBI taxonomy): domain Eukaryota; kingdom Viridiplantae; phylum Streptophyta; class Magnoliopsida; order Fagales; family Myricaceae; genus Morella; species Morella rubra. Next base: position 4,306,979 of record CM025850.1, on the reverse strand, counting down.
TAATAGACTAATAGTGTTAATCCAGACCAATATGATTACAGGTATGCCCATCATCAGCTGAAAAACACTTAATTGTAGCAACGATCTTCAACCTGGACGTCACTTCTAAAACAAGCCTGATTCATGTCAAACCATACCTGCCGGAATACCTTGATGATGAGATCATGGTATTCATCAGAATTCAATGTCAAATAGCAAGCCAAGAGTTCTTCAAGCTCTTCTGGCCGGCTTATCCTTTTCTCCATAATCATCTCAACCATTGAATCTCTGAAATCTTGCTGTGGGTCGAATGAGCATTTCACCATGGCGAAGCTTTCCAAGCCTGTTATTCCCTCTGCAGCTTTCTCCTTTGCCTTCCTTTTCATCTTCAATTTCGATTTCCTAATATCCTCTAGCGCCTTTATTTTGCATATTTCCACTTTGGAAGGCGTTCTTGGAGAATAAACTCTGACTTTGGAATGCTGCTTTGTTCTCCTCTGTGTGTCCCTGCTTATATGGAGAGATTTCCTCTGTTTCTCACTCTTTAACTTTAGCTCTTCAATCTTTAATTCTTTCAACTTCTGCCACTCAGAACCCAAGTTTTCTGCAGAGAGTCCCTCAGGCTCAGTTTCTTCCACGTTCTGAGTAGCAAAAATATCTTCTTCTGCAGTAGTGTTTAGGCCAGAATTGTAGTTATGATTCTGGGAAGAGGCAGAGGAATGTTTCCTTGAGCCAGAAGCTACTAATTTGCACCTATCTCCCTTAGTCGTCCGACTTGTTCTGGAAGGTATCCGTTTCAATGCTTCTTTCTCGACTGATTTTGTTGCCTTCAATTCTGCTTCATGTGATCCTGTTTCTAATTCCAACGCCTTCTCTTCCACCCCTTGCCGATTCGTTTGCCTTAATTTCCAATGTCTCTCAATACGCCTCCTTGGTGTTTTGGACTCTGTTCTCTTTTCTCCATAACGTGCTTCCATTTCCGGTGAAATCTCCACATCTTTGAGCATTTCTCTTTTTTTCCTTAAACCCAAGACCATCTCACGCAGTTTCTCTTCCTCTTCTCTTTCCCCAGCTTTCGTTGCATTTGATCTACAGCCCCTGCAACTGGAAGACGGAACACCAAGCTCATCATTCGATGCATACCAGACTGATTTCAAAACCCCCGTATTCATCTTCGCACTCATAGTTTCTTCTCCAAACGACAGTCTCCAAAAAGCGTCATCATCGTTCCCACCGTAAAACCGACCACCATTCCCACTAGCACATTGTGGTGGACTCATGGACACAGAACTTTCCTTACCTTTTTGCTTTACTTTTCCAGGTTTTGGTTTGGGACTGATGCTCATGTGCTTGAACTTGGAAAGCCACGACATGGGAAAGACATGAGAGACGAAAGAAGGACGAGACGACGAAGGCGAAGCAGAAGGAGGAGATTTCCTTCTTCCCCACTTCATAGTTTGCTGCTAACAAAGTCGGTCTGCTTTGTAGTTTTGATCAATGGCAATTGTTTGAGCTGTTAAGGTTTCGGAGTTTGCATTAACAACAACTGAAGTGGATGCTAATGGGGAGAGGTTTGCACAGTTAGAGAGAGAGACGGTTAGGCTGTTATAAATAGGAACGTGGGTTTCCTATTGGATTTCTGCTGTTTTTTTCAAAAGACAGGCCCGCCCATCCTGTGACCACTTACCCACCTTTTTCTACTTTATGGTTCATGGTTTCTAGTTTATAATTGTAAAAGGTTTTCTGTCTATCAGGGGGACCTCTTTTCCTAGCCCCACAGAATAATTTAAAAATAATTTGTTGGAAAAGGAAGCCCAAGAAAAATTTGGAGGGGGGGGGGGGGGGACCTCTCGAGTCTTCTATGTGGAGGGATAACCATCCTATTCATTTGTGCCCTTAACTGGGGCTAGTTGTCCCCTAATGTAAGTCTCTGTAATTAGAGAGTAGCCCACTCTGTCTCATTCCTAAGAACAGCTACTTAGTTCCTTGGTTTTGAGCTGGAGGCAGACAGCAGACTTGCATAATTAGTAGCACCCAACTTTCCTTTTTGGGTCGTTTTAATGAGGGGACTTTAATTCTAAATTATTTGTGTTAGCAGTTCTGTTGACACTATTAGGACAAGTAGGCTGAGTTCCCCTTTAGTCGTCTTCTATTATGAAGAGAATCGGCCGGTTTCCTTCTTTTTGCTTTTTCTTTGCCTTCTTTTGGTTTCTAGATTATGTAGCTTTTGCTTTTTTAGTCAAGGGCTAGTACAGGTGGGCCATTGGCCAGAGTGGTTGAATGGAATAGTTGGGCTGGGCTTGAATGAAATTGGTCTTTTCCAAAGTCGAGGATTCTAAAAAGTTCAAGGCCCAGACAATAGTTCTGAACAAGTCCAATGCCTTACAGATAATCAATACAATTCTAAGGCCCAAAGGTTTCTGGAGTAGACCACATCTATGGAGAAGGGGGAAATTGCACCCTGGAGGACAGAACCGCATACTTCTCTCTCGCTTCACACTTGACGAAGGCATCACTTGGATCAAAAGCAAACCTTTTCGTCTTCTTCTGTACGTAAGGTATATCTCTTTTGTGTCGTTGAAAAAACATGTCCTCATTTTTGCTTCCAAACAAAATTAACCAAATCAAAGCTGTTAAGTGATTAGGAGATATGAAGTAGACTCATTTCTAATTACAGTGGCCATGTGAACAGCTTGGTAGAGGGGTAGGCCAGCCGTGAGACTTCAGGTCCCTTGTTAGGCAAGCTGTAGGTTTCCCATTTATAGCCTAACTAACCTATGAGCGTAGAAGGCAAAGGGGGTCCATTTCCAGTTTCATCTTGTCTGAAGGTGTTGGTCAGGGGACCATACATATCCTCCTAACTAGACAGTGCTAGCTCTTCCTCCAGCTTTGACTAAATCTTGCTCATCAAGTTAACTTAATTATACTCGTTATCATCATGGCCAGAACAATTATAACAAAAGAAGTTAACCTATATCAATCACGTAAGGAGTAATTACTATGAATTCTGCAGTCTGATCCCAAACTCTTTTGATATACATGCATGACATGCTGTCACGCTTGTTTATCCTCAATTCAATATCATCATGTGATATCTCGATCGACCAAATCGATTCGGCAAGATGCTGATCTTCTTTGCCAATCAGAATTAATGGTCACATCAAACCAATATGATACCAAGTAATAGCCATGTGCCAAGACTACTCAATCGGCAGATCCCAACAAAAAAAGAAGGATCCTTTCTTTCCGCCCCGCCCCCCCCTATTGCAAATGGCAACCGTGGTGTACTATACTGCTCGTTTCTTTTCGTACCCAGCTTGTAGCCTAGTAGTTAATTCAGGGGGGCGGTGCGTGATCCTTTAAGTGAAGGGTTCCAGTGTCTCTGTCAGCATTGAGAAGAAGAGAAAAGGTTAACCTAATTTTGGCCTAATGGATTAGTTCTTTTCTTTCTGACAAAGAAGAAGAACCAAAACCATCATGTTGATGAAAGCTATAGTTTCTACATCTTTTATGAATTTAATTATGTCTTCCTCCAACTGCTATGTTAACCATGAATAGTCAAATCCTTGCGGAAGTGCCCCCAATCCCCTTCCATACTGTCTTGTTTATTATACTTATTTTCTCAGTCGGCTAATTTGAAAAAAAAATAATAATAAGAGAATTTTTCTAGGGCGATGTTAAGTGTTCTGTGGGGAACGGATCTGTCATATCTTCTCTGTATTAAATACCCGACGTCTGAAACGGACTGTGCACCAAACAAAGGGGGAGGGTAGTCAAATATTTTTCACACAAATGCCGCGAAGTAATACACATCCCAATCTCAGCACAAAAGTAGGCTTAGGATAACAAGAGTAAGTACCATGCAATGGGAAAGTATAAATTATGCCCAAAGCAATTTCTTTGATGAAAAAAAAGCTAACAATTTAGAAAAAAAAAGAAAAAAAAAACTGACACAAAAAGTTCCGAGTTCTCATAAATACATCATCCATTCAATCTTCATCAACCTTTTCAATTCTCATGCTTATAGAGCACACTTAGGCACAAGCGAAATATTAAATCAAGCTCTCCAGGTTACCTTTGGTTATCATCAATGGCTAATCACAGGAGAAACCCATATGCTCTTCCAATATTAGCTTTTATTCTGGTCATAGATTTCACTTCTTGGGGTTGGTTTGTGCATGGTGCTGAAAACCAGTATGTATCGGCTGTGGGTGATCCCGGAATGAGAAGGGATGGCCTGCGGTTGGCGATAGAGTCATGGAACCAGTGCAATGAAGTTGGTGAAGAAGTTCCTCAAATGGGTAGCCCACGAGCTGCTGATTGCTTTGACATTTACAAGGCTTCTCCCCCACCAAATGGTTAGCTTTTCTTCTTCTGTAGTTATTTTCTCTTTTGCCTATCCTCGTTTCAGACGAGAAACTCTATTTTCAGGCTTTCTATTTCTTCCGTCCGAGCAGAAAATAGAACGATGATTATTCCTTTTTCGTTGATGGTGCGCAAGAGAGGCGTCCTTTCTATGTTTCTTTCAATGTATTATTTTCGTTTTGACTTAGGACAATCCGATGTTTGTTCATGTCCAGAGACGACAGCTACACACGTGTAATAAGATGCTAAATTGTTGCTCGACAACTGCGTCAAATAAAACTAGATTGTTCGTTTAGAATTACATCAGTATGCACCTGCGCTTTTGTGGTTTTTACATATGCCCGGGAGACGTGGTAGAGATAAAATTCTGCAGTTTGTGTTCTTTTTGCATGACCCTTTAAGTTGAATTTAGCAGAATATAATAGGCAATTAAATGCAATTAGTTTTGCATATATTTTTGAGTTCTGTAGTGAATTGCTTGTGTTTATTCTGGATAGAAAACAACTGCTCCTTCTGTGAGGTGGTGCCATATATGTTGGTCCACAGAGTCACAAAGAAAGACAACGAGCTAGGGGTGGGAGACCCATTTCTTGGAGCGCAACCAAAGGCCCTTTTCAACGTAGACCTTTACGCTGCAGAGAAAGAACTCTATTTGGGATCAAAATGTCAAGTCGAAGACACCCCAAATCCATGGCAATTTTGGATGGTCATGCTCAAGAGTGGGAACATGGACACGTTTGCAGGCAAATGCCCTAAGAATGGGCGAAAAGTTGGACCTTTTGGTCCTGATAACGGGTTCCCTTGCTTTGGAAGAGGGTGCATGAACCAACCAACGATTTATCATGACTATACCACATTGCAAGGGCCTAGTAGGACAACTCTTAAAGGAAGGTTTTATGGGTCATGGGACTTGGATGCCAATCTGAGGCAAAGTTTGCTGGAGAACATATCCTACCATTCAGTAACTTGGGAGAAAGAACTTGGCAAGGGAAGCTGGGTTTTCCATCATGTCTTGAGGACTTCAACGAAGTATCCTTGGTTGATGCTTTACTTCAGATCGGATGCCACCTTTGGACTTTCAGGTGGGTATCACTACCCAACCAGAGGAATGCTGAAAAGTGTAAGTTATTCTTTCTTTTCTCTACAATATTCTTGTTGGACTAATTAGCAATATCTTTAGATTAATTATTAATTGGTAGGTGTATTAGTAGTTCAATTATTGTCTTCTGTTCTGTGGAGTCCCAGCCCAATGTCATTCCTTGAATATGTGGCATGTCCAAGAATCTGGTTTACCTAAACTTTGCATCATGTCCTTCTGTCAACTTCCCTTGGAAGTAAAACCTCATGTGTGAATCAATGGATGGGAGCTAGATTAACAGAGACTCAACATATGTACTATGCAGATCCCAGAATCACCAAATTTCAAAGTGAGGTTCTCCTTGACCGTGATTAAAGGTGGGGGTCCCAGCAGCCAATTCTATCTCATGGACATCGGAAGTTGTTGGAAAAACAATGGCCAACCTTGTGACGGCAATGTGACTTCAGATGTCACCCGATACAGTGAAATGATCATTAATCCAAGAACCACTCCATCGTGCCATGCCAGCAACCTCGATGTCTGCCCACCATACCATATATTTCCCAATGGGACACGCGTTCATCGCAACGACACTGCCCGCTTCCCCTTTGCAGCCTACCACTTGTATTGCTCACCAGGGAATGCGGAACACCTTGAGGTGCCTTACAAATTGTGTGATCCATACAGCAATCCTCAGCCCCAGGAGATAATGCAGATTTTGCCACACCCAGTCTGGGGTGACTACGGATACCCCACCAAGCAGGGAGAGGGTTGGGTTGGTGACCCAAGGACATGGGAACTAGACGTTGGGAGGTTGTCTCAATCACTTTACTTTTACCAGGTTTGATTTTCTCTATGTTCGCCTGATCTCTTCCTTGGAAGAATGGTCATGAAAGGAAATTACGTTTACAAAATTAAAATATTTATGGACAAATTACATGCCAGAAAAAACTTCAATATTGCAGGATCCAGGTACTCCACCAGCTAGAAGGCGGTGGATGTCTATTGATCTGGGAACCGAGATATATAAAGACCCTGACCAAGTGGCTGAGTGGACTGTCAGTGACTTCGATATCCTTGTACCCAAGCAGTAGTGCTGAAGGCACTGAAAGACCAAAAATACAAGCTTCAGCTGGCGCTCAAGAAACAACGAAGCTTTTTGGGAGATAGAGTATAGATTCTACCCAAAGGGTAGAATTTGAGAGTTACTTCGCGTGATTCTTAAAATTGTCAATATTTTGTTTTCTTTTGTCTAGTCAGCAAGATCCAAGACTTGGAATTTTTTTTTTGTTGTTGTTTTTTGTGACCAGAGTTCAGAGCTGTAAAGCTTCAGAATTCAGATATAGAGCTCGACTGCTCAGGTGAATAATTTCTCTTGTTTTTTTTTTTTTTAATCCGAGACACATTGCAGTTTGTTCCATTGATCGAGGTGAAATGGAAAAGCTGTTAGTAGACTTTTTACGGACCAAGGCAGGGAAAAAAAAAAAAAAAGGGACTTTTTAACAAACCAAAATCTGAAATCCTCACCATACAAGATTCCCTGAAAAAAGCAAAAGTAAAAACAAAAACAAAAAACAAGAGCTGGAGTTAGCAAAGGAGCTTTGTTTTTGCCAGATTTTTTTCTACCGGAAAGGGGCATTATTCATTTAAAATAGGGTAAAAAAGTTTTATCCCTTTTAACAATGGTCACGGGTTTTCAATATTATTGTCAGCACTCTCTTAATTTGTATGTTTCATAAAAAAAAAAAAAATCATTTAGTTACTTTTAACATGGTGTTTGGAAACAAAATTTTAGAGTAAAATTTTAATAGTTGGTAAAAAGGTGAAGAGAGAATGAAAAAATAGATGAAAAAGTAAAAAAATGAGTGGAAAATGAAAAAAGTTTGTGAAAAAATAAAGAAAATTTTTTGTAATGATGATAAAATTTTGGTTTGCCAAATTCCATGTAAATCTAATCACCTAATGGTGATAGATAGGTCACGGCTAATCAGGTTCTGACATGTATATACTTCTCTATTAAGTTTTTGACACGTAACTGTTGTTCTAGTGTAACGTATAAGGCTCATTAAGTGATTGTATTTGAGACTAACGAACTCATTAAGTGATTGTATTTGAGACTAACGAAAGAAGTATATTTATAAAATTTAAAAACTCAAGAACGGCCGGTGACGAGTGAAAATCCGATAATTATTTTAAAAAAAAAAAGGATATAAAACTCAGGTAAAAAAAAAAAAAAAAAAAGTCTTTTACCCTTTAAAGTAAAGCATTTTTGGAGTTCCTGTGGCTGTTGATAGATATGGGTTAACAAGGCAATTGAGCTGGTCTACGTCACAGAGTCTTTTTTATTACTGGCCCATGTCAAACTTTCGAAGCAAACATTCTTTATTGCAAACATGCCCAAAATAATATATAACTAGACAGCAACCTCAAACTTGAAACCAATATGAACTATTTCATGTTGTGATATGTTGACGAGACTCTCTATCGTACCCAATTTTGTATACCCTGAGTCGCACAAATCAGGAATACGTGAAATCGATCCACATTTTATAAACGATTACATTAGAGGACCAATTATAATTGGTCCTTTTTAGTATATCCTGAAATTATAGCTGGCATATTCCCTTACCATACCATAAGAATTAAGGCTCGAGGGTCTTATGAAAATATTTACGGAGTCGTAGATCCGACGTTCAGACCTGCTAGATTGGTCTAACCCTATAACAAAAACGACTGGTGACTGGTGAGTCCCCACGCGCATAGCCTGTGCCCACGAAGCATGACCGAGACTCGAGCGAAACCGGCGTTTCATTTTCACTGTTCACATTTGCCAGTGGCCCTGAGACGTTGCATTTATTTTCTTTGTTCAAACTTCAAATCTTCTCGTTTCAGGAAAAATTAAAAAAAATATATATAATTTCAAAGTCTTCTGAGATGATGATTAGAAACTCCATGACTTGTCTACTACTTAGCAAGCTTTCCAGGAAGCAGCCCCTGGATGACCGAAGAATTCGGCCATGATCTCTCTCTATCGTGTATCACGGAGTGATCTGGAGCAAGTTCAGGCCCTATATATGTGGTGCTTATTTTGGGACAACATATACATGGGCAAAAGTTAGAATTGAAATGTCCAGGACAAATTAATTTAAAAAAATTCATTAACAAATAAAAAAATGATATTTTTAAGGACAAATTATAATTTTTTTTTCTCGATTCTCAAATACCCCACAAATTTTAACTCGTTACAACTCACCTCCAAAATATGTTCTTCGTTAAGATTTCATCTCTTAATCCGTTGGAGCTGTGGCTTCTCCTTACATGATTATATAAATTTAGATCCATCTTAGCCCTTTCTAACCATCTACGGTGATTCTCGCTATCTGTAGACTTAAAATACAATATGTAGCTAGCTGATTCTTTTTAATTAAAAAAATGACTTGCTTAGAATCAGTGTTGGCAAATTTATTTTTTCACATAAAAGTAAGGTCATATTCCGTTCACGTGAGACAAAAATCGTTCTATATAACAGCTCGAACGGATTTGAAGATGGAATTGCAACGAGAAACATACTTTGGGGAGTAAATTGTAAAGAGTTAAAACTTGTAAAGGTATTTGAGAATCGGGTAATAGTTTGAAGGGGTAAATTGTAGTTTATTTTGTTTTTAAATAAAAATATTAAAACTTTATTTTATTAATAATTCATTCTTAAATTTATTTATTTTTGTCTTTGAGGAATATTTCAGTTAATTCATATCACTTCCGATGGCCAAATAAAAAAGAAGGCAGTGATTGATTGTTTTTGAAACATATGAGTCGTGATAAAATATTTTGAAACTTGAAGAGTTAGATTGATTTTTGTCCAAACAATTTTTCATTTATTAAAGACTTAATTAATTCGTTAGTTCCAATGTTATTTTTTTTTTCAATTTGGTCTCTATTTTATTTTTCTTCTAAGAGTCTACAGGGTTAATTGCTTATCCCAACCGGACCACAAAGAAGGTTCATAGACACAAGATCTCTGCCTAAGCAGAGAAGCTGAGCCAACACAAACAAAAGCCAGTAAGAGAGAGCCTTGCAGAAAATGGAGAAAAAACAAAGAAAACAACCCAGTCCTGATACGTGGGTGAAGAACATTGAATCATTTCATATCTTCGTTGACTTGCTCCTTGTAAGAGTACGGCAAAGTCAGTGCTTTTGGCGCACCGCACACCGAGAAGCATCAGCCGACGGCCAAAACTGATTACCCCAACAGAGATAGAAAAAGTCTCAGTTTGAACACAAACGAGGGAATGGAGTAAGGGAAGCAGCCTAGAAGACAACGCCATTAGGTGGGTGACAAGACCGACGCCAACAACGGTACGAGAAGACCAAAGAAAACCGAGGAACAAAGGATCAAGACATGGTGCGTCATTGCAAATGCTTCTTTCAAGAGTTTGTTGCCGGCCAAGGAGTTCCTATCACAAGAATCATTTCCATGTTAGAAGATCCTCTGTTTTTTTTTTTGGTCAAAATTAGCAGCACAGTTACTGTCATCTGAACTTGGACTGGGGAAACTTTATTTATTTTCCTTTCATTTGTTTTATTTTAATTTATTGGCCACAAGGAACCAACTTGAGCCACTCCTTTAGTGGGTTGGCTGAGGTACTCAATTGAAAATAAAGGAAGGGATCAAGTAGATTTGACAAAGTAACTAATATCTGATATCAGAAACTATAGAGATATCTTAGTATCATCATTAGAAACAATCATACTGCCCGCGCTAGATTCCACCATAGATAAGTTCCACTACCCGCATGATTTTACTCTTTAGAGGTTTCCAGAGAGCAGTCTCCTAATCACTTTTTCAAGTAAATGGCCTACTTGTGCATCCACTTCGATTATATCCATCCACTCTGTTCCAACAAATGCATGCCCCCACCACACCTTTAACAAGCAGAGCTTCTCTGTTACACGAAGCTTATGCTGCTAGTGCTGGGTGTCTAAAACCACGCATATTTCTTTCTGGAAAGGTTTAGCATTGGCCAAGAACAAGTTGCTGCATGAGGGCACTTATTGGTTCTCCAATCAATTCAAATAAAAAAGGATTGGGGGGGGAGCAGCAAACCATTTTCATCTTTGCTTCTAATTGGAAACACACTGATGCAACATCCCCCACAGTGGATGCAACTTTGACGTTTGTGACTGATACGAATCTATTAGCTGATATAAGCTATCGTTTTAAAGAAGAAAGTCCAAACCTTCCATCACTTACATAGACAACCGCTAGTTTGATCTACAGTCTCTGTTCTTCAAGTCTATTCTGGCATGTCCTCAGTATCTTCGTAAAGTAATTCTTCTCGAGAGTGTAGAAGTAAGATGCCTTGTTCTGCTGATTTAACAACCACAGCCTTGATGATAGATGACAGATTTTGACTCTCCAAAATTGCAGATGCATCTCTTTCCACATTTGGGTTAAAAAACACACAGAATCTGCATCTAACTTTACCAAAAGTCGGCATTGTCATTTTTATGGTCAGGACGCGCTATTATCTTCTTTGTGATTCTAGATTCTTCGTGGAAATTAGCTACAGACGAGCAAATTGTGACATATTGCCAGCTTGTATGACAGCTAGTCCCGCACCAGACGCCCAAAACTTAAAACACGAGTACTACCTACTCAAGAACAGTAGGGAATTCTCTTCACTAATTGCGGCTATACCATTTATCATCTCAGTCAAAACCCCCCACCTTTTAAATCCTAGATAGCTCCAGCCTCCACTTAATGAGGCTAACATGAAAATAGAAGGTATAAATAAAGCACACTTTGGACTTAATTGATCAAATTTATGGATATGTACCCTCATCCAAGAGTTTCCGATAATGAAATATGTGGGCACATGGCAACAATTTGTCTTGTTCTTCATGCTCAATTGCTGCGATGACAAGTTTTATGAGCTACCGAAACCCTTCGCATGTTTTGGAATCAACCCAACAGAATCACAGATAATAATTTTTTTGTCTTTTTTTCCGTCAAGTCTCAAGTATGTCTGATGTATAAATTGGAACAGATTTGCAACACAAATAAAATGACGGAAAGTGCTTTTTTTTTTCCTGAGAGCAACTGTGTTCTGTATTGATCTGAAATGTTTGCGAACATTTTCTAATCTGTTTCTCACTAAATCGCTGGACAATACATATAAAGAACTTAGGCTAACCGCTCAACAGCACTCATCATTCTTTCAGAACACATCAGTTTTGGTATTCCTATATTTTTTTTTCATCATCGTAATTTCCAATGAAAGAATTTGTAAATATTGCCAACAAAAATGGAAAATATATAAGGAGGAAAGACAACAATAAGATGTGGATGTTACCACTACAAAACAGGCACCGAAATGGACATTGGCACTGAAACATCACCAGCGAAACTCGTATCCCTGTTTGCAGCTGAGTTGCCTGCAAATGCATAGCCTACACCCAATCCACCAAAATGCATGGATGCGTTCTCGCGTCTCTGAAACACTCTAGCGAGAGAAGCTGCCTTTCGCCTTGCCCGCTTTGTTCCCGTAAATAGCAGAGTCTGTAGCAAGCCAGCAAACATTGGAGCCTTAATGACCCTCTCAGTGGCAGCTGCTCCACCACTGCGGCATAACTCAAGCAATGCTGCCACTGCATTCTCTTTTCCCCTAGGCGTTCCACAACGCATCATTGCTATCAATCCCACAACTGCCTTTTCCTCCTTACCCACTGCTTCTGCCCCAATTGGCTGCCGAACAATAAGAGCCAATGCACCAGCTGCTTCCTCAGCAACCCCCTCATTTCCCAGAGCCCCTATTAGTGCCGTTACAGCCCCTGCCTCTATCATTCTCAGACCATTTTCAGTGTGGGTTGAAAGATTAAATAAAGCTGTTACTGCATCCTTCTTTCCTCTTGGAGTCCCCTCTCTCAACAGCCCTGCCAGGGCTTCAACTGCCGCTTCCTCATCTGCTATTCTCTTCTTATAGTCATGTACAGCTGAGAGGCTGAACAATGTTGCTGCAGCATTTTCCCTTGCCTCTGTCGTTTGCCCAAATCTCAAAACTTCAACAATTGATCCCAAACAACCAATCTCATCCATAATTCTGCTTTTGTTCTGATCATATATTGAAAGATTAAGCATTGCTGTCACGGAATTCTCCTGAGCCACAGGGTTTGGAGATGAAAGTAGCTTCTGAAGATGGGGAATAGCCCCAGCTTCTGCGATGTAAGCACGGTTTTCCTTCCCTGTTTTTGCCAACAAACGTATCTCACGAGCAGCAACGGTCTTTGCATCCTGCGAACCATCTGCTAATTGCTGAATTAGAAGCGCTGCTGTGGCTCTAGTGGCTTCAACTGCAGCCCGGCTGGGAGAAGCAGCAGCAGCAAAGGTTTCCGAAGAGCTATCTGTGCTCTCCAGTGGCTCAGAAGGAACTTCATGAGCAGTGCACCACTGCATGATCAAATTCCTCAAAGCCCGGTTAGGCACAAGTCGCGTATGTACAAGCATTTGCCCGGTCTTGGGACAACTACAGTGCCCTTCTTCCACCCACCTCGCTATCGAACTCCGATCGTACGTCTGTCCAGTGGATATTATCACGGGGTCTCGCATCAAATCCAACGATATAGGGCAACAAAAGTCCTTAGGAACCGTCACAAAAGTTTCTGCTATCTCCTGCGAGATCAACCCCTTCCTCGGCCTCTTCACACTCCCACCAATTCCAGATCGCACCTCATCGTCCTCGAAACCAAATAGCAGAAACCTGCAATACCGTGTAATTGCAACGAACCCGTTAAGCACCGATACTGTAGGCTCCACATCCCCCTCATGATTCACAATCTGCTCCTCCAAAAACTCAATCTCATCTCTACAACTCTTGGCATCCTTAATCCCCAACCTATCCACAAAGAATAACCTCAGTTCCTCCGGATTCGGAATATTCCCTTTCTCGAACTGATCGAGAAAACCAAAAAGTCGAATCCTAAGAGACTCATCGTTCTTATCAATGAACAACTTGGCTCCCCTGGCTTGTCTCTGCATAAGCTCAACCTGTTCCCTAATATCCTCACTCAATACGACGTCTTTCAGAGGGAATACATCCAAAAGGGTCGAGATTTCTTGGTTTAGATCATGGAAATGGCCCGAAATCGACTGGTTTTGAAGCAAAAGCCATAACTTACTGGATTGCGAGCAGTAATCGAGGAGCATCTTGGACCGGTAGAGCAGCAGATAGAGCTCCTTGAGGCAGAGCACCGGCGTGGAAGGCCTGGCCGAGCTGGCGCCGGGGCCGGAGTCTTTAAAATAGTCGAGGAGCACCAAAAAGACCTCAATTCTTCGGATGAGTGAGCGGGCGTTCTTGCGCTGGAAGAAGAAGGACCTGAGCGAGAATTTGGAGACGAGCTCGGAGGCTACCGACGCTAGGGTTTGAACCAAAGCGACGTCGGTCAAGTCAACAGGGGCCAAGAACGCCTCCAACGACGGCGATCTCCGCCTCCGTAACGACGAGAATATTGCTGCCGTTGCCATATAACGAACTGTCCACCCTTATTCCCACACAGCTATCGACGAAAAGAGAAATGGAGAACAGAAATTCGTGAAATTTGGAAAGAGATCCGGAAATGATTCTCAGTACCTCGCAGATGTTCGACAAAAGCCCAGAACCGGAAAACAAAAGAAGACTATGAAACAGTCTCAGAGCTGGTTGTTGTTGTTGTTGGTGGCTGTGGAGGTTGGAACTTCAAAGGTTAGAGAGGGGATGGAGGACTTTTTAATCTAGCTGAATCCGCGTTCTTCAGAGAGGAAAAAGAGACTGAATGTCCAAGGATTTCTTTATCCTTTTTATTTAAAATTTTCTTCCTACCTTTCTCTCTCTAGGAATTTTCTCTCTTTCAATGCAGCCTCGCGAGGGATGAAAAGGACCCCAAGAGGTTTGACGGATAATGATACAGATTCCTCTCCATTTCTTTCGTCTCCTTTCTCTTCACTCTACAGTCTCTCGCCCCGACACATTTTACTCCATACGTACATATGTATTTACTATTCCTTAACGTGACGTCGTTTTGTACAGGCTTTTTTGGCCGATTTATTCAAATCTCAAAAAAATTATGAAAGCCTTTCATCTTCTCGGTCAGAGTATCGGATAAGCGCTACGCTGTCTCTGCTTCGAGGATAAGTATGCCGCGGCGCACTTTCTTTCCTTTCATGCGGGCGCCGCCCACAGTATAAGATCGTGAATAACAAATTTTTTTTTTCTCCTATACCTTAATGGTTATAGAATTATATATCAAACATTTCTATATTTTAACACATTTTTAAGTTGAACGAATCATGATTCATGAAATTGATACTTCATTAATTTTTTTTTAGATTTGAAATTTTAAGAATACGAATTTGATTATAATTCGTCATCAAATATTAAATAAATATTAATCAAAAGTAGTTTTTTAACATTTTCATATAATTTAATGTTACCCTCTTTACTGCATTCAATCTTTGAAATTTTTACTCTTTTGTTTCATATTAAAAAGTTATATTTTTTGAGATTGGCTTAGGCTATGTTCATTTACTAAAATTTTTACTCTCTAAAATTTTATCATCATTATAAAAAAAAAATTTCTCATTTTTTCACCAATTCTCATAATTTTTTTTTACTATCTCTAATAAGCTTTTTCACTTTTTCACCAACTTTTTCACTCTCTCACTTCACTTCTTTACCAATTTTCATACTCAAAATTTTAACTACTCTAAAATTTTATCACTCAAACACAACCTTAATAGATAAAGATTGAGTCTTCCTGCTCCCTCCAAAATTTAAAATTTAATATATGCTGCTAAGTCTTTTAAGATTACCTTTAAAGTCTTTGATGAAGAATAATTATCTAGTTTAAATAGTTTGGGAGAATTGAGATTGATCGAGTGCGCAAAAGCTGGCATAAATCTCACTAGAAAAAAAAAAAAAAAAACTGGGTTATATTTTTGGTAGAGTACCGCTCTGTATACTTTTAGATTAACGAGGGGTGAATTTGTAATCACGAGGAGATTGGCTGATTGCTCTCCCTTTTACATCTCTACCACCATAAAAAAAGGATGGAGCATTGGAATTGCGTCAAGAGTTGACTAAATAAAAGTTTAGGGCCCACGCAACTTTTAGGCGCGTGGATACTAGGCTGCCTAGCCGTATTGGTTGGGTTTTTTAGTTAAATGGGCCCCCCCTTTCATGTGGCAAAATTTTCCACTCTGACCAAAACCTCCGATAACAAAAGTTGACCGGCGGCACTCCCAACACACGAGATCTAACACTGGAACGACGAGTAAGTAAAGACCCAAGCGCTTCTACAAAATTCAGGATAAACAAATAAATAAATAAATAAGGTTAAAGGGTTAAGAGTGTCACAATCCTGTCAGAGGAAGGTTCTGGAAGTCACACATCTTTTCCTCCACAAAGTCTCGAATGCCCCACCTATAATCTCATGCTTTTAATGTTTGCTTCACATATTTTCTATTTTGTTAAATTTTAATTATGCATGACTGAGGCTTTTCTTTTTATGTGATGGTTTTGCATATTCCTTTTTTCTTTCTTTTAACTCTTTTTAAGAAATTATGATTTTTTTGGGTGGATGTGAAAAAATTCAGTTGAGAAGTTTCTCGGAATAAAATCCATTTTACGAACTAGTTAACCCTCGGTCGATGAAGTCATGTTAAACTAAATAGATTAAATAAGTCCGATTTTATAATGAGAATAGTTTCAAAAAATTGTTTGCACCTAATAAGACTTAAACTTAAAATTTCAAAAAAGTGTATCTTTAAATTTTAAGTCCTGACTATCGAGACCAACTACTTAAAGGTTGGAATTATGATTTTGCTATTGTGATATAGAGATATTTTCCCTATTTTTATCATATGAGTTGAATATGTCTATATATGAATATTTTAGTTAGAAAAATTACAACTCCTGCATTGTCTGCAAGATATATAAATATTTTCGGTATTACCAATAGGTTGGTACTAGAAAACCCCGTGCCTATTTTTCAAACTTCTGGCTTAACGTCTATTTTAGGTAGGCCTAACTTGGGAGGGACCCTTTGCCCCCAACCAAAAGGACGGCATTTGTATTCCAATTGAAAGCTTAACAAACAAGGAGTAGAGCAAAAATACAACTATTCCTACTTTTTACACCTCGTTTGACTGAACAATTATGCTCCTCGAATAAGCCTAAAAAATAATTACACTTGTGATTATGTTTGATGCTTTACCTTTTGCCAAAACCACAAAGAAGAAAGGACGTATAGGGAGATTATTTTCTTATGCATATTCTCAATTTAGTAAGAGTTTGGGGGGCTAATCAAGGGGTTGTTAATAATACAAATAAGCAAGTAAAACGAGTTCTATCCTTCTACTTGTTTTCTATAGGGATTTAAATAAGGAATAAATACATTTTTTACCCATAAAATACTAAATATTTAATACATTGCATTCTAAACTACTAATTTTTAAACATTGAGTCATCTAATTATTAATGTTATACATTTTATACCTTTTGTCTGATAATAATACTTTAATATTTCAATAATTTAATAATAATATATTCACATATGCAAAGAGGATCAAGAGCATTATATTCATTTTAGCTTGCACTATTAAAACCAAAATTTTGAATAAAATTCTACTACCTCTTACTCTAACTAGAATGCATCACTTGATTCAACAGTTTAGAAAGAGCCAATTAAGTATCGCCATCAATTTATTTCCTTTTCTTTCCTATTTTTATACTGATTAGTGATAAATAAACCTATAATAAAACAATTTATTAATATTGAATACTGTAAACTTCAGAGGAAATTATACCTGCTCAGAAGGGACAGACAAAAAAACAAAAAGGGCGGGGGGAGATTTTTAGTGGGTGGACTACGTGTCGACGAAGGTAAAAGCTGGGGCAACAGAAAACCTTGAATTTTGGATGCATCCACATGTTTTTTCCCCCCGTGCCTTCGAATGCACGTTGCTGGTACATCCACGACCGCTAATCCTGCCCGTATGATCACGCCACGTAGAGTGTCGTCCACCGCGTTGCGTGAACCGAAATTGGAGAAGTCAAAGAAAGAGACGGCCTCTGCCGGGACCACGCCAATCACCCCCCAGTGATACGTTCTGTTTCGCAAACTTAATATTTTAAATCTAAAATCTATTTGACGATGATCTCAGCGTGGACTTCTCGTGAATCTTCCAGGTTAGACGCCACGTGCCTTTATCCTAGGTGGCTTTTTCCCTTTTTTTTTAGCAAATATCGCTTTATACTACGTTTGATCAAAGCTTCTGTCCCGCCCTAAATTTTTTTTTTAAAAAAAAAAAACAGAGAAACCAAAGTTTATTGAGATCGAAGTTGGAAACGAATTGCTAATATAAATGTATTTAACTAAACCCTGAAATTAGAATATTTAATCCTTAATTTTTTTAATTATTATACCCATAATATTTTCTCTTATTACTATTTTAGTTTGTAATTAAGATCCTTATTTGAACCCCCAATGTAACAATGTTTGCTGGAGGCGGCCATATGCATGCATGCATGCTTCATTCATGAATGTTTGGGCGCCAATGTGGATGTACATGTGCATGCATTCACCTGTTGCGTCGGCTAGCTAGGAAAGACTTATTGATGTCGATACACGAGCATTGCATGCACCCACCGAGATAATTAATATGCAGCATGCCTGAGCCATTCAATTACGAATTAAAGAAATTACAGTTTATGTGACCAAGGAAAAAAAAGACGAGAACGAGATGGGTTGAAAATTAGATAATTGTGGCTCGGACACGAATGTCGTAAAATATACTAACCACCAAACACAAAAGAAACTCCTTTCTTTGTTCCTGCAGAGATTTTTGTTTTTGTTTTGACATCTATTTAATTTATTAGCTAAATTGAATGGATCAAACATACATTAAATGTTGTATATCTCAAATACTGTTTGAGAATTAATACGTGAGGACCGTACTATTTTTTTGGGTATTTTTTAAAAAAATAAAATTAACTTTATAAATTACCGATTATATTAAAAGCTTTAATGGGTGAAAGATTACGAGTTTAATCATCCAAGTCAAGTGGAGCTAATTCACAGTAGACTGTGGTGCCGGTAGGGTCAGGAGTCTGCTTGCATATTCAGCACCTCTTGTCAGCTTCTATGCTCTTTCGACTCCTTTTAGAGGCATCACATCGCAAAGAAGCTGCTGGCCTCCTTGGTTACACATGGGCGTACGCGTAGTACGCGTTTGCTTTTCTTCGCGAATATACCACGTAGACGGAGTAAAATAGGCCGACTTCATGCAGAAAGCTGGGTTTGCCTTTCTGCAAAGCAAGAAAAGAAGGATCATCCATGGCTCTTTCCGGTCGCTTTCCGGATTCAAACCGGCCGACCACAGAATTCTAAATTGTGACCAAATCTTGTCCCTTTCTCCCTGGCGAACAAGTCAATACGTTAGCATTAATTAACACCAAATTAAGGTCACGGCTAATGACTTGGATTTCCTTTTTCCGGTACGTAGTTCATACTGGAAGTAGTTGGCCACAGCTTTGGGAGTAGGGACGTTCAATTAATCGCTTTTAGTTTTTCCTAACTGATAAGGTTTTAGGATAAATGATAGTTCAATATAATATTAAAATCATGGTGCTGATTTTAAAACATTACTCTGAGAATTGAAGGGATTTTAAAATTGTTCTTCGATGTTCCCCAGCAAGAACTATATCACTTAATAATCATTCAATCAAAACCCAACATTTCTTTCTTGTTCCTCTTTCATTGGTTTGATTTCGAAAGCAAAGGACGGATTCGGGTAGCTAGAGTATTACTGGCATGGATTCTTTACTTTTCGCCGGCTTCAACTCTACGTTGGGAGTTCACGACCAATTATTATGGTCCCTGGAGTTAAGATTGTGGAAATTACACTTCATATCAGATGTATCACCATCCGCCGGCAATTTCGTTTATAGACATCGCCTAACAAAGAAGCTGTCACCTTCCTCAACATTGCTTTCCTTATGAATACGGTAGAGAAAAATCCTGCTTCTTGCAGAAAGGCTTTTGCCTTTCAGCAATGCGAAGAAGAAGATAAAGCGCCTTCCGGTCGCTTTCTGGCTTCAAACCGACCGGCCGACCACAAACAGGTCAAGACGTTTGCATTAACTAAAAGAAATTGATGTCACGGACAATGACTTGAGGCGATGTTCGGTTGTAAAGAATTCTCCAGAAATTTTTAGAAAATTTGATAATGGTGTGAATATTTAGGATGATTTGGACCGTATCTTTCTTCTTCTTCTTGCATTGCTTTGATTTCGAAATCAAATGATGATTTAGTCGAAGAAGAAGAAGAAGAGAACACTTCCGCCAAGCATCAATCTTGGGTCAATTATGGAGTACTAGACCAGCTAATTATCAAATTATTTCCGTAAACATCGCTGTTGAAATGACTGCCTCTAACAGAACAGGCAAAACTACGTTAATCGTAGGTTATATAAAGAAATTCCCAGATTTCTAGACATGCTATTCTTCGTTTCTTGTTCTGTTTTCCTATGACCTGTTATTAATGACTTGGCTCCGAGGACCGAGCTTCAAACAGTCCATTGGGTGCAAGAAGTATTCTGTGAAGTATATACTGAAGATCTTGTTCAGAAAAATATTAATTTCATTAAAATTATTATTCTTTTCGCTAAAGACAAAACTCCCTAATTTGACACATACCCAAAGATTGGTCACATTTCGAACCCACAGAAATTATTACCAGAAAAGAAAAGGTTGTGATTTTGACTAAATATGCACTCAAACAAGGTGATAATATCATTTTGTTGACTAGCTATGGTAGGTAGGAGTTCAGCAGGACAACTGAGTGGCTAAAGTTTAGTTCTCTTTGCCGCCTTTCTATTCTTTGTATCCTAAGTTTTTTGCAGTCCAATCTGAGAGCACTTTTAACTTGCAATATTTTGTGATCAGTTGGCGAGATGGTTTGGATCGGCACACGAAATTTTAATGGACAACCCACTGAAAAGAACAATAAGAAATTTTACAACCCAACCAAAAACAATGCACGTATTTGGCCCCCAAAAAAAGAAAAAAGAATAAAACAACGTATATTGCTGTTGACCAGCTGATCCAAGCCAAGCTAAGATCTCATTTGGAATTAGGTGCTTCTTAACCTGTGTTTAGTTTTGAAACATGTATTTCATCCAAATAAAAAATAAAGGCTGTGAACAGAATTTTTGGTTTTCTTAGTAGAAACTCAAAGCAGAAGCCCAGTTACTTTGGAGGTGGAGGAACCAGACTTAGATCTTTCCCCATTTGCAGCCCGAATTAGATAGTCAAATTTGAACAGAGATAAACATGAGTCCAACTATGAGATCCGGACAATATGAAATACTGTAAAACCCATATAGAGGAATCTGATTGAAAGAACTTGTTGCAGTCCAAAAAAATACAAAACTGATTTACAAGAAGTTTTCAAAGACCAAGAATTTTTTTCAAAAATCTAGATCTAAACGAGTTTCGTTTTCAGGTTCCAAGAAAAATTTTCCCAGAATCTTCTACCAAACCCACATGGTACCAACTTTCACAACGCCCTAAAAATTACGTTTTACACACTTTTTCCTAAGAAACATAAACCTATTCGGCTATTCCGAACTGCCCGTCCAAAGGACTTATGACTTTAGACTTGTATAATCGACAGTTGGTCAAGAGACGTTATAAATCTCCACATGAATCATGTCAGAAGGTTATTATTTTCCATTTGGGTGCGGGATTCAAAGGTACGTCTCAAATACAGCTGGTAGAAGGATTGGTGGTCCAGGATCTGTATAAAATAGAAGAAAAAAAGTCCCAAATGTATGGCTGGAATTTCACACAAGACAAGTAAATGAGGCGACTGAATTCCACGTTCTCACTTAAATGAGAAACAATCAGTGACCCTGACATGTTGAGAGCTCAGAAAACTAATGTTATTTGAACAGAAAATACCTCTTCGGGACAATTTATTCAAAGTCTAAAACTGAAGGTGAAACACCCCAGTTTCAGTTTCATTCTGCTCCTTTATGGAAGATTGACAAATACATTAGATGTCGGATGTGAACAAAATTAAAAATCAATAAGATCCAATAAAACAGAATAACATCTCATATTGATTCGTGATAAGCAGGGACATGTCCAAGACTTAAACAAGAATCATTTTTCAAACCTTTGCAACAAGCCGGGGATGATGGACATTGCATTCTCCAGTTGAGTGATGCAACACATTTACATTTCTACTTCACCTAATGACATGTACAGGGGAGTGCACCCACTTCATGTGGTAGACACTCAAATCTAACATTTCAAATCCCACAATCCCACAATTCCAAAATACATATTACTTAAATTTCTCTACCCATTTTCAAGCAAGATAGACAACTTGAAACTGCAGCCGTCATTAAAGCACATCTTGTAATGCATATCTAATGGAAATGCCTCGCACAGGCTAATCGTAGATAAACAAAAGATTCTAGAATTAATAGGACTCAAAACTGCAACCAATCATACAAGCTGTGATCCATTGAACAGAAGAAAGCCTATCACGATATACGGTTGCTCATAAAAAAAAATTTATATAATTAATAGCGGCTGCACAATCCTAATTTTTTCCCCTACATATTCTCTTCAGATATGAATCATATTTTTATTCAATGAAAAAGGATCGACAAATAGAAGTGACCTACTAAACAGCAGGAATAACCCTATGTAAATGAGGTCGGACCATCTACCCTTCAAAGCCATCCAATACTTTTCTTGTATTACCTTGGAGATTTAGTTGAGAGGCACTTTCCACAAGAAACAAGCTTCAGCAACGAATGTGGTTTTCGCGTCCTAATTTTCAAACGTGAAAGCTGCAGATGCCAACACTCATAAGCAACACCCTCAATAACTAATCAATTAACCAGAAATCATAGTGTGACCAGAAATGGACGCAAGGAAAGAAAAAAAGACACTATTAGCATTACTGCATGGTTGAATCAACTTAACAATTTATCATTTAAACTTGGAGAAATCTTGTAGATGACTAGCAATAGATCCAACCAATTACAGGAAAAACCGAATGTGCACGAACATTCTTTTGCATTACTATTGAGTTCTATTTCTTATGTACTCAGACAAAGCTATCTGGCATGGCCTTGAAAAAAGCATGAAGCATAAAATGGAAAGAACATGATACCTGAAAAGTTTAATACAATTTGAATTAGAATGACAATAAAGTGATGAGCATAGGCATGTTATTCACAGAAGGCAGTTGGAGTTGGTTGAAGTTTTATGATAGGCTGATGGGACAGATTGCCAAAGTGCTGGCTAATGCAATAGTTTGTCTCCACTCAAGCTCATTTATGAGTCTAGGCGTCTGAAATTGATGACAGGGATGCTTACAAAATAGTGATCAGGTTGGCTTTAGATAATTCACCTAGCTCAGCTGATGGTTATACGTCCCCAGAACATGAACATTTATAAGATTATGCACAACCACCATGCTATATATACCCAAATTCCCATTGATCGATCTACCCTAGTTCTTTGCTTCTTCAGTCTATCCCATTTCTCTGATTCTGTGCTCTCAATCAGAAATTTAAACAAGAATATGCTCCATGTAGAGATTGAACTTGAAGTAAGATGAGCATTAGGTAATTGATTACATGCTAAAATATCTTACTTCCTCAGAAAAGAGTCTAGAGGTAAAAAAACGTTCATTATTCAATTCTTCATGAATTCATTAAGGCATTACCTTTCGACGAGTTACTCTAGTTGCTTTCCAGCAAAGTAGGCTTCTGGATCTAGGCTCCAGTCTCCTGTAAATTAGAAATTTTTAGAATCAATTCAAGTTGAGACCGGAAATGTTTGTAAGCACGCAAAATGTTCTCAATACCAACTTTTACACCAAACAGTTACACTTTGGCCGGAGAAAAATAACATAGAAGAAAAGATTCTTCTGTTGTCTCCCTTCAGACAGGGCACTTCACTAAAAATTGAGCAGTCACATAATTAAAGAAGAATATGTATATGTTCAGACTTATACGTCTGCACTTTTATTCATGATGAGGAGTACATCTATTTTGTGTTCCATTGTTACATTCCAAAAAGTAAGCAGTTGCAAGATAAACAGTTATCAGTTCATCTTATTTGAAATATGAATCTAGCAAGTATATATTTCACGAGAATGAATTTTCAAATCACTTCATTGAAGTAAAGTAGACATCTCTTTTCTTCAAACATTTTCTATCTACTCGACCCACAAGTCAAAATTACTTGTCTGCATCTTCTACTCTATAATAGACAAGATAAGAAATATGGATGCTATTTAGGGCAAAATGAGAATAGAAAAGAAACCAATCTCGAGAAGAACAATGGAATCGAATTACATACAAATTCTCTTGTTCAAGCTTTTCAGCTATAGAAACGGCTTTGCGTTTTGACCATGCATTTCGTTGAGTACATCCTTCAGCCTGCTGAATTACATGGGCAAGTGACACCTTGCTTCTAACAAGGCTCTGGCTCTGACTTCGTTCCCCAAGTTTTCTTCTTTCTGGGAGTGAAGCTAGGCTTGATCTCTTAGAAGAAGCTGATGCTTCTCCCACCCATGAACCTCCCAAACCTCTTTTATCAGATACTGCTGAATTATCAATGTGCTCATTACCCTTGGGTTCCCTGGGAGAAACTGCTACTTCTACTATTTCACTCCTTCCCATTTCCAGATTGTCCGACTGTAAGAGCTTAGCTTGAAATGAATTGTCCTTAGAGGCTGGCAACATAGGAGGTACATGCACACCTGATCCTGAATCTTGCTTAGATTCACATCTTATTTCAATTGTCACCGGGGAGCCAAGAACAGTCTCAAATGCTTCTAAGATATGTCCCCTAAGCTTCTCTGCCGTTGATTTTGACTGATGCGAGCTGAACATCAACTGCACAGTGGGGGCTGCAAGAAAAAGCAATTTAGTGGTACCAACAGTTAGACAATGCACAAGAAGCAAATGTATATGAGAATTCAGAACACTTAAATGAGATGAGTCTAATGGAAAACATATGGTGAATGTCTGAAATACCAAACTGAAAAAATAAAAAATAAACAGATGAAGAAGAAGAAGAAGAAATGACAGAAGGGAAATAAAAAAGTTCAATCCCATTATTGACAAATCAGATAAACGACTCTTAAATGAGATATAATACACATGCAAATTCGAGACAAAAGCAATCTAGATAGAATTAACATGGAATGCCACCCACAGGATCCGAAAGTCATAGCCAAACCTATTACCATTCCCGAAAACAATGCTTCAGTAAATACTAGGTGTTGAAGCGAAAGCCAGTCAAGAATAGATAAACACACACGTCCGTGACAATAGTTAACTCAATGGTGGTAACATTCCTCCCACCAGATCTCATATCCTATGTTTTAAAGTCCATAACTCCCCTTTATTTACAAAGGAGGGGAGGGGGGGGGGGGGGTACCATTTGGCTGTAAGAGCCAATGATAAGGAAATTTTGGTCATTTTCATAGGAGAAATAGTTCTGTCATGCATAGAAAAAAAAAAAAAAAAAAAGATCAAGTCCCATATAAGAAAGATGTCACAAACGTGAGGAATTCATTTGTGATAATTAGCCCAAATCCGTAAGGAAATTTTTCTGGATTTGTTTGTGTTCTAAAACAGGTCATGACCTCACTGGATGACTCCCTAAGCTGTCTATCTCCTCCAAAAAACCAATTATTCTAAACATGAGAAGTGAGGGCATTTCAATAAACTTGAGAGTTGTTAGTGTATGTATGGAGAAAAAAGAAAAAAAAAGAGTTAATTCCCCATGTATTTTCAATTCAGCTCCTAACTATTTGTCTCCACAATCCAAATTGATTGCTGAAAGTTCTCAAATTCACAAGCACCAAGAGTTTTCAAACGTGAAATTGAAAGAAAAACATGAGAATATTGAACCACTAAAAGTGTGATAATGGGGCATTATTCATGGCACTTTTAAAATGCTTACTGGAGTGTACCTGTACCAAAACTGACAGAGATCAGCTTCCCTTCTCGATACAAAAACTGCTTTACCCCATCAGTTTGAATTTTCTCAAGCACCTCCAACCATATGTCTTCAATTCCTCTGCGGTTTTTACCAGAAATCTGTCTGCCAATTACCCTAGTCATGTCAGCAGCATATGCAGATGGCGGTTGATAAAGCATACCAGTCCCAATATGCCTTTTTTTCTCCAAACTAATACCCTTAAGAGTTCCATTTTCATTGAAATCACCAGAACTTCCTGCATGGAGATTTTCTAGTCTAACATTCCTTGACAAGCCTCTCTCCTTACTGTGTATCTCGGAACGCTCGCCTATTATCCTTGCTGAACTTCTTCCACCTGCATTATTTACCATCGGACTGTGATTGAAACTAGTGTCTGCAGAAGTAGGCAGCATGTACTGCTGATCAGGAGCAAGTTGAAGCAATGCAGCTGTTAGCCATGTTAATTTGTCATTTGACATCCTCAGTTGTTTTTCAGCCTCGGATAAAGTTTTTAATGCTTGACGCAGTTTTTCCATATCTTCTTTAGATACTGCAACAAATAAGAACACGGATTTAGCAGGACTCAGAAATGCCATAAAGGAAAGTTGTCATGCAGAAAAACTAATTGATTATTTGAAAATGAGGGCTGAGAAAGTGTTACAGAACAAGAAATTGAGTACAACATGATTTTGTGACAAATGGGGTGAACAGAAGAAGAATGAATCAGTAAGTGAGACACAGTAATAAAGATGCTCAGACACACTGACATGCAGAGGCCTACAGTGATAAACATCACCACAACTTGTAAGTAAATGGATGAAGTAGAAGATCTCTACAATTGAAAAAAAAAAAATTTACTCACAAGGTTGTCGTCGAAAGAACTTCCTTCTAAGCCTTTCCTTTTTAAAGTCATAACTACCAGCTAGTATATCAGTAATCACTGTAGCAAGCTGTGACATCAAAGCTAATGGCTCTACACCACTTTCCATTATTACTCTCAAATTCTTCACTGTGTTTATTGTGTCAGCAGATAGCGCTAAATCAAGAAGATCCACCAATTTCTCATCTGAGATAAGCCCAACCTGTGAAAAAGGGACTTACAACTTTCAGTTGTAATGCAGGTAGAGAAGCATTTCCAGAAGACTGGATATACAAATAACAAGTGTTCAAAGAAAGCACATAGTAGGATAGAAGAGCAGATAGATTGGGAATAAGCAATATACCCCTATACAGTATTGAAGTTTTATTAAGCTATATATGATGTTGAAGTTGCTATCATTGTTGTGTGATTGACACGGTACTCACTCGCAATCATCCAAGGAAGGGTTAAAATACCAGCATAAGTGACAGGAAAATGAATATGTGAACTAGCTTTACTAACAGCGTTACTAGAAACTTGGATAGAAAGGAGAATATTTCTGCAACAACCTACAGTGTGGTGAAAATCTGGCAATAAAATAGGATAAGGGACATTAGGGGTTTTAGAATATAAATTACGTGATGAGATTCACCTTTTCCTATCAAGTTAAGTTTTAGGGATAACTGGTGATTTAACATGGTATCAAAACAGAAGTTTTGAATTCTAGCCTCGACGACCTTTAACCCCATTTTAGTTAAATATTCCATGAGTCAAGCCCACTTAGTGTTGACTTATGAATTAAATAATTATACTCTCCTTCTTCTATTAACTTAAGTTTTGGAGATTAACAAGGGAAGAATAATGAAGTAGCACTTGCATGTGATAAGACAATAGGATGCAACCAAAGGAAAGGTGCTTATCCATCCTAAATGTAATGTACTATTGACCAGAACTTATTTAGATCTCAGGGAAACCTTTTATTTAGGACAGCAATATGCATGAGGTACAGCAAAAATACTAACAACTAGAAGCAAAGTTTTTGTTTTTTGGGTGATATATACAACTAAAGGAAAATTCCAAACCTCTACCACCATACACGCTCATAGGTTAATACACTTAAATTGTATAAGTGAGACTTCTAGATTTGTTCATTTCATTACTCTTCTAACCTTTAAAAATACACTAAACAGGACATACGAGGTTGTAAAAAGATATGGAATTGATGTAAAATAAGTGAACATAATAATAATTACATAACAGAGCAACCCACAAATGTATAGGCTGATCAATTGAATTTATTAATACTAAAAAAATCCATCATATGCATCCTCAATTAATTTTCCTACTACTGTTATACTGAGAAACATCTATGATGATGCAACAATTTCACTCACATTATTCTACTACATTCACCTCTCTCATTCCCCTCCAAAGTGTAAAGAACAATATTCAATATTCAAAATTTAGGTCATCCATGATCCCTTCATAGAACAACACATTATTACGCCCACAAAGAGCTAAGCATTCTAGCCTCAAAAAAATGCTCTTTGATTTTTACATCCTTGTGAGATGGCATAATTTTTATCTTAAATTAAAGATATGCATAACAACGGATAGCTATTATATGTTACCATTTAGACTCTCGTCTAAAGACATAAAATTCGAGAACAAAGATGACAATCTTCATCTCCTTTTGCCACTACTAGACAAACATTCAGCCAACAAATGTCCAATTTTCCCCTCAAAAAATGCCAACCTATAGAGACACAAAAGATAACCAACTACTAGATTGAAAAGCTTGCGTCAACATGTTGCAATTTTTTCCAACATGATAAACATTAAGAAATATAAGACTATATGAACATTGCGTACTCTAATTCTGATAGCCAAAGTGAACGTTGAAAAAAGCCTACCAGTTCCTGAACCAAAGGAACAGAGATTCTCTGTCCAAGCAAACTCAGTTGCTCAAGCGTCATCTCAGCATCCCTCAATGATCCATCTGATCTTGATGCAATAAGTTTTAGTGCATCCTTATCAATTTCCAAATCTTCTTTGCTTGCAATCCACTGCAAAGTATAGATAATATCCGCATCCTTCAACTTTGGGAAAAAGAACTTCTGGCACCTGGATATGATTATATGAGGCAAAACATCAAGACTCGAACTCACAAGGACAAAAACCACACGTCTGGGAGCTCGGTCAATGACCTTTGATATGGCACTCCAGCAATCAGGGGACAACGTGTCACAGTCATCAAATATAAACACTCTATACTGTGATGGCAACTGGGAAACAATCATATTGTCAAGTAAATCCATAATGCTCTCAAAGTCAAAATTACTGACTGGACCAATTTCCCTTATGTTTCTACTCTTCCCCAAATCATGTGCAATGCATGAATTGCAAAAGCCACAAGGTTTAGGATGTTCTGAAGGCTGACAATTTAAAGCTCTAGCAAATATGCGAGCACAGGAGGTTTTGCCCGTGCCATGAGGTCCATAAAACACGTATAGTAACCCAACCTTCCTTTTCATGACAGCATTTAAAAGAGCTTGTGCGACCAAATTCTGACCAACCAAATCCCTGAAGGTTCTTGGCATGTACTTTTGTGTCAGGCTCTGGTGTCTACCGTTGCGGTAGCCTCTCAACTTGCGTTGATCACCAGCTATGGCTTCAGAAGCAAGGTCAGAATCAACATCACGCTTGTATAAATTATCAGCAAAGATACCAAGTTCACCGGAATAGTCACGTATCCAACCAGCATTTTCAGTGCTTTCCCGAGATCCAGATGCCTCAACTAGCAGAGGCACTGCCTCTGCATCGGATCTTGTAGATGAGGTTGTGTAGTCAGATGGCATTGGCATGTCAGTCATTTCTCTCCCATGGGCAGTTGAACCTCCTTTCTTCAACTTTGAGTCTGGCAAACCACAAGACAAACTTCTTCCAGCAATGTCCAGAATAGTTTTACCTCTGTGATGAATTCTTGACCAATTCCAAGGGATCCCACACCCATTTCTTGGAGCCCTAGTGAGATTTGGATCAACATATTCTTCTTCTCGCTCCTCCAAGGCATATTTGGGGTGGGCTGAACCTTGAGCTAATGTATTAGATGCCACAGACAGTTCATTCTGAGCTCCAATATCTCTTGAAGCCATAGAAGCTCGAGTTCTTCTTGCCCCTCGAAACTTGCGCCTTCTAACTCTACTTAACCCGCTGCAGTACCCAGGAATGCTGGCTTGTGGTTCCCCAACAGTTTTCTCCGGCCGAGAATGTTTTCCACGAAGATAGATGTTAGAAGATGCTACATCATCACTATCCACTGGAACATCATTCAACTGCTCAGAGAGAGTCTTTAACTGAACAGATTCAATATGCTTCCCCTTTTGTTTGCCCTTTCTATCTCTTGATTCAGAGTTCCTCGAGACAACATCATGAGCCAAATCATTACCATCTTGATCAAGTGGAGGCTCATCATTGCCCCCCAAAATATCAGTCCTCATACTCTTCCGACTTGATTCCTCTCTCCTAACTCTTCTACCGTTGCCAAGTCCACTCTTGCTACTACGGTCACTGGTTGCCATTACGCCATCATTACCCTCACCAACCTCACCGGGAGCAACTTTTGAGGAGGCTAAATTTGCTAAGGGTGGTGAGCTTCCAGACATTCTTCTAGCTTCCCTCCGATGTTCAATGCCTACGGACCTTCTCCCCTCTCGGACCATGGCATCAGTTTCACCTTTCTTTGGGAGTAGATCAACAATGGAAGGCGAATGCCATGAGGGAGGACTTGCAGAAGGGTCCCTGAGAGATCTTGACCTCTGAAGGACAACAAGGTCCCTCATAATAGACCTATCGGCTAATATGGGGCTATGCTTGTGCATATGGTTCTTCAAGTGAATACAGTTAGTCAAATGGATGTGATTGCGGAGATGATCACTAATATCACCATTGGCATCCTTAAGAATCCTATCGCGGACAGCTCTGGTCATGATCAGAACATCAATGCATCCAATAGGGGAATCTCTTCAAAACTGAAAAAACAAATCGAATCATGTAGCATTTTTTATCATATGACTGTCGCCAATCTTCACAATTACGGCAATAAAAGAGCAACAAAGTTCCTCAACACGCACCAAATCTCCCACCGGTGGCATAGCAAAGCTACAAGAATGCCGTGAATCAAGCAATCAGCGATCGTCCATCAATACCAAAGCACTTTTATCTTATCTAATCCAGCAACCACACTTACTACTGTAACCCCCGCACTGAAGAGAACTACCGCCCTAGTGCCGCAAATCCTTCAAAACGTATTGTTACTCCTGAAAGCACAAAACCATCCAACAAAACCATGTAGTAAGCACCGGAATTCTTTTAACCCATCGAATCAAGCTCAAAAAGATCAAGCTTCAAACCACCAAACTCAAATGCTACTCCGAAAGAAGCAACATTAGCCACCACAAAACACCACCTGAACTCCAATGCATGAGATTACAAAGCGCAAACCGAACTCTGAGCTCTCGACATGGAGAACTCAGAACACATGTTTTCAAATCTTGGCAGCAATCCAAGTCTCAACCCGTTAGCTCTAGAGACCTTCAAAGGTTACGGATTTGACAAAACGGGAGAAGAATTAAACAAGGCCGGGAGATAGAAAAGAACTCGGTGTAACATCCCATAGAAGGCAGAAAGAGAAGGAGAAGAAGAAGGAGCAAAAATAAAGAAGGGAAACACCGGAATCACCTGAATCAGATAAAGCAAAGCGAAGTCCTGGATCTTTCAACAAGCTTCACATGCACTTCACGGGGTCTTCTTTCAAAGAAAGCGATAGTCCGTAGAGACAGAAGGTGTGATAGAAAGAGAGGTTTCAGTAGAAACAGTAACTAGTAAGAGAGAGAGAGAGAGTTGGGGGGTGGTATGCGGTAAGATCCGTTACAGAGACAGAGAGAGGGCTCTGGGAAGAAGGGGGGCTACATACATTGCAAAGTAAAGCGGTTTTGTCTGTTTGTTTAAGCATGCAGATTTTTTTTTTTTTTTTTTTTTTGGCCTTTAGCCTTTTTGCCTAAGGTACTTTTTTTTAGTTTTTTTTTTTAAATTTCTTTTTAGAATTTTAGCCAGTAATTTGTTTGGTTCAGTACAAAAAGGTAAATCTGGATTTCGAACATTTTGAATTTTGGGGGGACCAACTTGTCCGTTCCGTTGAATTTGCCGGGTTCTTGTTTGCATAGGGTTGGACTTTTTTCAAAAGCCTAACCAAAAAGAAAGATTTTCTTTCCAAATTTTTAAAACAGAGAAAAGAAAATTAAAATTAAATTTTTTTGTTTAATTGAATGTGGACCTCAAAGTAAAATAATAAACTCGAGCAAGTCATTTGGTACTGGGCATTGATCATGAAGATTTTATTTTATTTTATTTTATCACCTTTTTCGGAGATATCATGTTGAAAATCTCCTTTAATTTGTTATTTAGTTCTTCGGTAATTTGTTTTCTTGGGAAATTTCCAAACGAAGATTGTGCTTATTTAAGTATATTTTTGTTATTTAAGTTGATGATTTGGTTTTAATTATTGTAGTATTAATTTTTCTACATGCAGGCTTTATTGAGGTAAGGTTGGGTCTAATGTTTACACATGTGCAAGGTAACATAATCTTGATATAAATTAGAACCATATTTTTGGGAAACAGTGCAAAGTCAGATCATTGGGTATTGGTTTAGAAATAAATTAAGTTCAAGTATGACCCATATTCTATTTAGCCAAGCATGTGCCAGAAGACCTAAGAGTGTAATGCAACCCATATTTACTTTGCAATCCTATTAAGATAATAATCCTGATTTGGGAAATATCTCCAAAGTAATTACATTATTTGGTCTCGTGGGTGTCACATTATGAACCCTAGGGGCTAGGAAGGTCACCTTTTCATTAATTATTACATTAAAGTAATCTTATACCTCAAAAGAAATAAATTTATTTTTGCTAGAAGGGGGCCTGTGCTAACAGATTGTGTTGTGATTGTAGTTTCCAATTAGGTCTGCAGTTTCTTTTTCCTTTTCCCCCACAACGTGCCTACTGATGATGAACTAGACTTGCAATTATAGAATAGGAAAAAAATTTCTTTTTATAGCAGTTGTAGGGTTCATAAAGGTTTTTACTGTCTGTCTAATTCAAATAGAAAATTAAAACAGATATTAATTCCTTTTGATATGAATGACTATTTATTTTTCTGGACCCATCTAATTCAAACAGAAAATTAAAATTAAAATATATCAATCTCTTTCGGTATGAATGACTATTTCCTTATTAGGGTTGTTTTAGTTTTTTTTTTTTTTTTTTCATGTTATAGGCTAAAAATTAGGTACTATAAGTCACTTCCTATCCAAATTGGATGGCTAAATTTTAAAGAGCGAACAAAAATAATATGTAGGTCATACAACATTTAATATTGTCTTAATTAATTGTCTAAATATTATCCAAATTAATTGTGTATGGTCCTACAACATTAAACTTTGATTTTCGGTTGTAGCTAATTTTGATAGGAAAATAAATATTTAATAACTTCGGTTTTTATCTCGTAATTTTTTTTTAAAGTTCTCTTCCTTTTCTTTGAGTTGAGAGAATTTGGATGGAGCAAGTACAAAAAAGTGTCCAAAACAAAAAATGATATCCGAGGTAGAAACAAGGCCCACTCCATTTGTATTATGAAGCTATTCTATTAACTTCTTTTCGTGCCTGAGAAAATCACAGTTTGACCCATGATTGAAAAGGAAAGATTTTATAATATAAAGGTTCCAATCCAACTCCCAACGTGCGACTGTACACGTGTCATAGCCATGGTCTCCAATGGGGTGAGCCCAGCACTGAAATTTTTTTATGAAAGAACTATCGATGTCACGGTCACGTGCCCCATTCAACCCCATGAATTATTATGACTCATGCTAAAAAGAAACATGTTTATAATTCTTACGATGCTTTTTATGTTTTACGAAAATGGGCTATGATCATCTACCCCTCCAGACTACTTACACCCTATTTTGGTTATGGTTCTATAACTATATAATGCGTAGGTAAATTTTACAGAGGCTAAAGCAACAGTTCATAACTCATGATTTACTATTTAAGTCATTAATTTTATTTTGCAAGAAAAATCGAATCCGAACCATGTGCTTTTATTTACAGGGGCTTTGATTTTTCCTAACCATTGAAGAAATCTGGAGTGGGTTTACAAGACTAGATTTAAAGATACAAGAGATCTTTGAATTTGAATCTAAAATCTATATAAAAAGTGATTACGTTAATTTACATGAGAATAGATTAGGCTTGATAACTTTTCTCTAACTTAAGAAATGTCAATACATTAATAATTGCCTAACAATATAACTGTAGTTGACACTGTGGTAACGGACACTGAGACTGAATTGTTAATTTGTTGACCGACTATTAATTTGTTGTTGCTATCCTGGTCCCTACGTATGATACGATATTTGCTCCGAATCACCTTTGATGTAATGGTTAGGATGGAATGACAAGATGTGAACAGAAGATAGAGACATAAAATATAATAGCTGAAATTATGGTAAGATGTGGACGTAATAAACAACAGTAATAAAATAAAGAATGCAAATTTAGGATTTTTTTTTTTAAAATTAAATATGCTTGTCTAGCACTTACTATTGGGATATCGATACTTTACATTTCAGATTATTAATTTTGTTACATTTTATCTATTAATTATTAACTGTTTATATTCTGTTTTTGCTGTTAATTTAGAAGAAAATTATATATTTTGATTCAGTGGGAAAATGATTTTATTATTTATGTTTTGTATGGAGGTAAATTCATAATTTCACTAAATTAAGGACATGTTCGTTTGTAAAAGTATTATAGAACATAACAAAATTTACAAAATAAGTCTCAAAAATTCTTATACAAACACTAATATATTTTACATAATCTCAACAACTTTTCATACAAATTTCAATATATTTTCAAAAAAAAAAAAATTTTTTTTTTTTTTTTTTTTTTTTTTTTTTCTAATATTTTTTTATTAAAAATTACATCAAATTAT
The DNA here is from genome assembly GCA_003952965.2 of Morella rubra. Lineage (NCBI taxonomy): Eukaryota > Viridiplantae > Streptophyta > Magnoliopsida > Fagales > Myricaceae > Morella > Morella rubra. The sequence goes on along the minus strand of CM025850.1, from coordinate 4,272,586 downwards.
TTTTCTCTACACTTTTTACAAACTCAATAAAAATAAAATTTTCGTCTAAATTAATAACATAGTGTAAAATATAAATAATTAGTAGTTGAAAAATAGAATATAACGACATTTGTAATTTAAGGCATAAATTATCAAAATTCTAAATCGGAATTATTATTTTTCTTTTAAAGCGGGGTTTGGCCATTATTTAATGGACTGTTCATTTTGAGAGAGGTGGGACAATGTTATTAACTCCTTAGTCCTTTCCTAAAGCAGTTTCTTTATGGGTTTTATCAAAGACCAAGGAGTTTGTGCTTTTAAGACTCGACTTTTGAAAAGCTATCCAAGATTGCTCTCTTTCTAAGTGCTGCAACCCTTCCAAACAAGTATATTGCACTTGTACTGTACTTTTTCCATTGTTTGTTTATAATCCACGGTTTAGGCAGCCTCTAGAAACCTCATACAAGCTATGATATAAAATTGCAACTCAACACTCAAAACTTCCGATATCAAATTTCAAAACTCTGTTTTCTGAAGAATTACGGACCGTTCACTTTATTATCTGAATTTTAAGTGTAGCAAAATTTCAAGTGGTCAAACTTTCTCACATGTGAAAATGTTTGGATTTTTTTTTAAGCAATAAATATCTGGATTTTTATAATAAATTCCAGTGCAAGTACCAGCAAAGTATATTGATTAGCTTGCACGACCAAATTTATGTCATAGAGAAGATAGAGCATCTATTGGAAATATGGCCTACCAACCTTATATGGGGGGCACAAGAAGCAAAGGAAACCCATACAAAGAAAGACATTCCAAACCACACCATGTTGGGGCGCAGGTAAGCTTAAGCCAACCCAACCAGACACCCTTGTCTAGACCAAATGGTCTCAAGCTGCAGGGACCCCAATTGCATTCTCAAATGTTTTTGCTTCTTCGGTGGTAAATGAATAAATGTTTTTCTTAGAATTTACAAAAAAAAGTGTTGGAGGTTTCCATGTGACGAACCCTTGAACCGAATTTACCCTTTTGTGATTATTATGAATTATTTCGGGCAGAAAGTTTTACCATTTTTCAGATGTTTGGACCGTTGTCAACTTCAGAATCATTCCGTCATTTTCCTTGTGTTTTATGGTTAGGACCCACATGCCATGAAATGACATCCAATAGATTTTGTACAGTATAGCTGGGCCATATATTCTCGTCACCCATGTGACATTCTGTTCCCCAACAAGAAAGTTCTGGCGCTGGGACTTAAGTTCCAATCGATTTCACCCTCAGAGGATCGACTTGTATCATCTTGGATTCTCTCAATACGGAGTCGGTAAACAAATAAACCAAGTCACGTGGTCCAAACTGCGAGAAATTCAAGCTATTGGCTGAGGTGTTGACCTGGTTCTTATTACGGTATATTTCTCCTTCCCTGAGTTTGGATAGGGAAAAAATTTTTTTATTGTTGAAGGTAGTATAAATTATATTAATTAGTGAAAAAATTATTAAAGTTTGTAAAAAAATTATTAGAGTTTGTTAAAAAATAATTTTTTTTTAAAAAAAAAATTCTTGACATCCAAACATAAGCTTAGAAGATTCAGTTAATAAAAAATCTCACTTTTCACTTTCTCTACTATAAACATGTATTTGTATTATTACGGTATATCAACATTTTATACATCTCTTAAAATTTTTGATTAATTTAAACAGAAAATAATTTTTTGATGTGTGAAATGATAATTTTGTCCTCATAATTTTTTGTTGTCTGCGACTATGTTTTGAGAGTAAAATCATAATTTTATAGACTAAAAAATAAATAGAAGATGCAAAGTGTCAAAAACTCATGCTTAATATATTTAACCCTTAATCATATTATACTGTTAAAATGAAAGAGAAATGAAGTACACAACATAATTTTAACTGTCCAATCGTATCATTTCAACATCTGAATAAGCTAAGAGAGTATGAGAATTTAGCCTAAAATGAATAAGCTTAAGAGATTAGAGACTATATTTTAGGAGTACGAGTATTTTGTCATGCTTCCTTATTAATATCTAAAAACAATTAAAATTCTCACTGGGGATTCAGGTGTTTAAAAAAAAAAAAAAAAAAAGGAAGAAGATGTCTTCCTCTGCCACGACGCATTCCATTGAGCCGAGACAAAAATCCCGTTTCCCACGGGAGTGAGGAATTGGGCTGCCTTTTGCGTCCTCCGAGTTGGCAACGCAAGAAAAGGTTCACAATTCACATGACTCGCATGGGAACTAAATTTTGGGGACCGATAGGCCACCACCGGGCGACAAAATCCGTGCAAAAACAGGTACGTTTATCACTTTGTAGTGTGGGCTTCCTATTTCGTTAAGGGCTTCACTTAAAAGAGTTGTTATTTTCAGAGAGTCGTAGGTGGTCCTTCGTATTGCCGGCTACCTATATAGATTTGACTCCGAAAGAGAAACCGGTTGGATAGAGACATCCGTGACAACAACGTCGACGGCAATGGTTTAGGTAATTGCCGAAAGGGAGAACAAAGCCGTACGCTGAGTCTTGAGATTTAGCTTGTTCGTCATTGGAGGGTATGGGCTGTTTGGTCCAGTTCATGATAGAGAGGGGCAGCTCTCTCGAGGGAAGGTACGGGCTACCTCTCTATACAAGGCGAAAGCAACTCTTCTAACTTTTTCACTCGATGACAATCCTAGAACCACAAGTAAAAGGCACAGGCAACTCTGTCCAAAAAGTGCTTAGAAAAAAATTCTGTCAAAGAGTATTACTCCCCCCTGTGGTGGTCTCAAATAGGACAAAAGAGTATTTTTTTCATTTTATTATTATTACTTAAAAGTTGGGCTTAAAACAAATGGAATTTGAAATGCACTGACTAATTAATTATTCATGTTTCTCGACTCACAAGACATAGGAAATGTTTGTTTATCTAATTTTTTGGAGATCCAAAATTTTTACCACATCAAACACATTTCACAAACATTAATAAACTTCACACTTTTACACATACACTTCACACTTTTCATAAATTCTAATAAAGTTCAACATTCAAAAAATTCTCAAAAATTTTAGAAATATTACTCAAAATTTAAGTAAACAAACAACACCATAAAACATCTATCATAATAACTTATTCGTGCTGTAGGTCAATGTTCTGTTTGAGATTTTTAGTAGCGCTCTCATCACGGTTACTATATTACGAGTCGAAAAAAGTTTATTCGAGATTCTGTTTAAGTATTTGAGATTTGTCAGGGCGGCGCTCTCATCTTGTTTAATGCATTACGGGTTGAAAAAAGTCCATCCGAGTTCCTCACACAAAAGTCGTATACAACGAATTTTCTTTGATACCTAAAAAATAAAAATCATCAATCATATATAAGGACAGATATGTAAACTTAAAAAGAGTTTATCAATAATGCATTAAACAAAAATTCGAAAATACATTCAAATAATCTTCCAAAGTCCAAACTAATCTTTTTGTCTTGTTTCATCACTAGTGCTTGCCCATTAAAAATGCTAGCCATATAACGTTACAGACTTCAGGTATATAAATGTAGTGGAAAAGTTTGAATCTTATTAAGCAGTTGAAAGGCAACGTGAAGTTCATGTCGTCTTGGGCTTTTAGTTCGGCAACAGAAACCCACTGGAGTCTGAATGATTGAAGCGGTCTGTTTCTGGTTCATTGGTTCAGCTACCTAACACGTGAACCCAAAAACTTAGAACCCTAACTGCCTAAAGAACAGGCAGAAAAAATACGAACTTCAGAAGATGATTAGGCCAGCAATTAGCAAAAAAACAAATCTCTGACTGCTGGCTGCTGCTTTTGGACTGGCCACATTATTGCTTAGGTTAACACTAACTTCCAATCACTCTAAACCAATCCAAGGGTAACCAACATTAAGGTGAGCTTTCATAGAAACTGCCTTTTACATTGGGCCCCGTTAGACAAAAAAGGAAAAGAGAGAGAACTGAAGGCACCCTTGATTAGCATCACGGCCTGACTCCTTCATGAATTATATATGATTCTCTTATCTGCTGCAGCCTACAGCTGAGCTGACCCTTTTAGTTTCCGAGGTTCCTCATTCATATTTCTAACCTTTTCTAGGGCTGGTTAGTGGAGAGAATCATTTGAGTTCATTGGAAAAGCCACTTTTTTGGTCTAGTTCTAGAGGGACAATCTTATGGTTCTGTGTTCCAATCTCCAGTCTCTTTTACTTTGTGGGGGCAATGCACAATCTCTAATCTTGAGAAAGTAATAAGTTCTTAGTACTTTTGTCTTGGTATTGGATAGTTAAGAGCTTGAGGCATGTGCCAACGTGCGCCTTTGCGGCGGGGTTGGCACTCCTTTGCTACCATGTAGGGGCAAGTAGGGGCGGCAGAAGGAGGCCATCTTGGTTTAATTTGAGCCCGACTCTGCCACAATGGGATAAATAAGTGTATTGACAACTCACTTGTCACGCACATTGGGTTCATTACAAAAGTACAGGCGCTGGAATAGGAAGCAGCTGGAGAACAAGACATTAAAACGTAGCCGTATGGTCTAGCAACTATCCATCCCTCTTAAGAATTTTTTTGTGTGCTCTCTCTCTCTCTCTCTCATCAGGTACTATTTTGGGCGTCAAAGCAACCAAAGTAGTCCATTCCGATGACAATCAAGTGGGCTTTGGCCCAGATGTTTAACATCGATTTTGGGACCAAACTCCGTTTTCAAGGCTTTTGGCAATCAGATCCCCATAGCGCCCAACCGTTGTGCTTATGTGCGGCATCCCTTATTTTTACCCTGAGAAGAAGCCCTCATGAATCACTTCATTTTTTTGTCCCAGCGTCAGCTTTGATCAGTTGTAACATCCTCTCTTCACCTTACAGAACTTTCGGTATAAAAGGGAACTTTAATAACCAAAAAAAAAAAAAAATGCAAACACAGATATATTGGAACACGAATTTTAAGGATTATCAATTTAACAAAACCTTGATTCCAAATAATTTGTTTGGGGGCGGGGGAGGGGGGGGGGGGGGGGGGTTGCTGCCACACGAATTCTTTACATCCATTAAACTCTATCAAGGCTCAGAACACTAGGGACCTTGGAATCAATATACAAAATTTACAGTCTCGATGAAGCAGTGTGTTTACCCTTATGTCAACTATCTCGTATCAAATTGGTTGGTTCACTCAACACATACTTGGGGAGTTCATATTTTGCACCTGCAATGGAAATACTGTAAGCTTGATGAAAGGAAAATGGAACAAAAACTATGAAAAAGAAACAAGAAAGAAAAATGAAGGGAGAGGGTGGCACCTCTCTCATCATAGCAAATTGTCAAGTCAGCACTCTGAATGATCACACCAGCACTGTCCACGATTGCTTGTGCAAGGGTTAAGTCAGCTTCTGTAGCAGCTCGAAGTGCATCCCATATCTCTGGAAAGAACACAGTATTCATTTTTCAGATCCCTTCTCTCTTCCAAAATATAGATATTACCAGATATACATTATAAAGTTGATAATCACAACTAAATGGAACAGTAGAAAAGAAGCAAAACAACCAGACCAAAATTTACTTGTTGATAGGCCTTAATGTAACTTAGCTTTATAAGCAATAAATGTAGAGAACTTAGCTCTATCTCCATATAAAAAGGGGCGAGTTAGAAAGAAAATGCTTGTGTGAAGTTGGTTGGACATTCACTGTCATTTTTGGTCTGAAAAAGCAACTGTTCTCCTTGTGCAAGAGATAAACGATGATACAAGTGGATGCCAATAGAGACATCAATAAATATTCCTTTTAAGGCCACATGAAGGGACAAGGATGGGTTGCTTGTTAACAGTCAAGAGACACAGTAGTAATCAAAACATTAAAAACATCATACTAGATGGAAGAAATAGAATGTGAATGGAGAGTTCCTAACTTCATACTAGTCGTTTATCTCAATATTTATGCAGTCTCTTCAGATAATACAGACAAGTGACAACAATTGAAAAAATACAATGACAGCCAAGTGAGTTATGAAAGTTCATGGAAATTAGATAACACGCTATAGGCAGGAGTAAATGAAACCATCTTGCAGAAGATTACAATAATATGTTGCTCTGGAGAACAGAAAGTAGTTTGTCCTGGCTACCTAATGCTTATTCTGATTACCCATCAGCCACCACAGGAATCAAAATACAACAAACTATATAGTCTACACAAATGCCAACACGAACTGAGATATATGAATTTCCAGCTACTTGAGACCAGAATGGCCAACTACTTGAGACCAGAATGGCCAACCAGGGGGAACAAGAACCAGATCAAACATTCGTTATGGCATTATTCATGTTTGCACAAGTTAGCCCGAATCAATAAAATATTGCACCATCATTGGCATCAATTGTTTGTACAACTACATGCCAATTTCTAGCAACTGAAAAACCGGTCATGAAGCTATTAGGAACTCCTCTGGGAATTAAACCTGAGGACATCACGCGTGGTGAATCAATTATTAAATGGCCTATGCTGCCTCTTTTACGTCAGCAACCACATACAAACAAACATCTATATAGATCAAATTTATTCTCAAATTTTTTCATTTTACAAAATCTACCATGCAGAGGAGCACAACAATCTGAAGGAACAAATATGTCGGGCTTAGTCGTGCCATTTGCAATCACTCATCATGGATCTGTTTAAATGAAGGTTTTCTTGTGCTTATTCCACCAGGATATCATAATGAAAGAACAGCAAGAATTTCACCACCATCTCTACTATAGATGTTTGCCTTAGAAACTTCAACAAAACCCTCTAGCTACTAGAAGAAAATTGCATACGAAAAATAGAAGAAGATTGCATAAATAAAATAATTCTAGGAAAAAAAGGGTCCTGCAGACATACCTATCAATTTTCGCAATTGTAAACCTTTCCTATTTTTTCCTTCTTCATTTTCATATTCATGATTTTCTTTCTCCAGTTATATTCCCTGCAACTACTTTGAAGCTCATCTGTCCTATCCTCACGTTGCCAATTTTCCTCACATAACCAAGTCAACATAAGAAACAGTCAAAACCACCTACAGAAACATTACCCCTTCTTCTGAGAGTCCTCTGCTAGAAACATGCACACCGATCCTAGCATAAACATGTGCACTGTTTAGCAGGGACATGCCAACTAGTCTTAAAGCACACAACTGGTTCATGAATTGAACTACACCAAAATCACCCAAAGATAAGAAAGCAAAAAATAAAAGAAAACGTCCGTATTTATCTTCCCAAATACAGTGGATATACTTTCCCCCGCCTCAAATGCTAGAATAACAGTAATACTACAATGCTGAGACTCATTATTCCCACCAATTTAAGCAATTGACATAACTGGTAATTTACCCTGGTAACATGGCAGATGGTCCCAGGTATGAATCTGGACCATATTCCAGATTCTGACATAAGCGAGGAGTTTTAGAATCGTTAACAAGATTAAAATCACCATTTCTATACATTCGCGACTGGAGGGTAGGAAAAGTGGTTGCCACAGCATAACCCGGCGATTTTGAAATCTGAGCCCAGGAGAAGTTTGACAAACTATAAAGCAAATAACTAAACTGTGCATGTGCGCTAGTGCATGCATTCTATGAAAGCATATAAAACGAGTACCTTTCCGGCCACCATAGTGAGGAGCGGTATCCCAAAATTCATCACGCATCTGCATGAGTTGCGTCCTCGTAATCGGTTCAGTATGCTTCCAAGGCTTCGGCTTCCGAATTTTCTTTGCACTATCTGAGATCATATGAAAAGCAATGTAACTCCATCCAATAAACTGGATTAGCCAGGAATCATAATTATCAACCTCATCGACCAATGCAGGCACCCTATATGGAAATTTACTGTAAAAAGTCCAAATTTCTCTACCAAAAATTACATCCAATTTATTCAGCTACATTCGCAAAGCACAAAACAAAATAAACAATGCCCTTGCCAATGAAATATTAAAAAAAAACAAACAAACAAACCGGTTCCTATCGTTTACCGTTCGCTTTGGCCCGAGACGATCCGGAACAACCCATCGCAGCAGAGAGTTCCGATAATAGGTCGAATCAGAACGAAAGACGGAGTGAAAATAAGTTTTTGCAGCTATTTTCCCGGGGTTGAAATGATTTCCGGGAAATAGCGAGTCGAGAAGGACGACAAGCGTACGGGAAAAGGCTTCAACGATGGAGTGCAGTGGTTGTTGCGTAATTGGACTTCTAAAACGACTGATATTGAAGCTAATCACTCCCTCGAATTCCACCTCTACACTTCTACAGGAAGCTTCCTTAATCCGAGAGAGAACCCGGGGGGGAGGGACCTGGGTCTTGGATCTGGGGCAGAGTGGAAGTCCACGTTTATGGTCTCTTTTCAAATTCCAGCTGGAGAGTTCGGGGGGGTCCAGGGGGCTTATCCTTAAAATTTCTCTTCTGGACACGTAGCTGCATACAAAAAGTCCTTTTTGGCAAAAAGAAAAAAAGCCCATAAAAAACGGTGTTCGCCAGTGCGGTAACTTCTACCTTGGGAACATGCAACCCACTTACACGGCAGCTATCACGTGGCGCCATCATCGTAGCCAATGGAGCTCATTCGAGGCATCTGCGTCGCGTAAAAAGAACCGTTGGACGTAAGAGATACAATTAAAATTTTATAGCGTGTGAGTTGATAAAAAATAAAAAAGAAAGATATTTTGAATTGAATATTTTATATTTATTTAAAATAAAAAGTAATAATTTAGATGGAATTTAAAAAAATTTTGTATTGTTATTTTATTAGGATTTAGAGACTCAAAATTTTTTGCTCTTAAATATCTCCTTTATATAATAGTTGTATGTGGGATTTTGTATTATTATTTCTAGCCTAAATAAATTTCCGCCCCGTTTAAACAAGATTGCTTATTTGTAAATATAATATTTTTTCTTCTCCTTTTTTACTCCACGTTCACTCATAAAGTGGTACTTTTTTCCGAAAATTATAATACAATTTTTTTGTCAAAATTTTGGAAAACCTCAAATAAATATCTTGATTTGTGAAAAAAAGTGAAATGTGAAAAAATTAAAAATTTTGAAATGTATTTATTTTGTTAGAAATTTTGAGGTTCCAAAATATTGGGGAAACAAACAACTCCTATATATTTTCTTTCTCAAAAAGGGGGATCTAAACCTCACTGATAAATATCTTGGCTTGCTGCTATTTGCCGAAACAAAACTAGCAAATGTGACCGGACAGACCGTACAGAATATACCGCCTATCTGGAAAAACTCAACGGACAACATGAAGCCAACACTTGCTGTAAAAAATCTGAGCGTCCACCTAAGCAACCTTCCGAAGTTCCGCCAACACCGTGGAGGCAAGAAAAGCCGTTTCCGTGCCAAAAAAAAAAAAAAAAAAAGCCGTTCCCGTCTGCCACGTCATCTCCCCCTCTGCTTCTCCTTCACCCTCCTCTCACTCACACCTCTGAACGGAAACCACAAACCCCACACACTCTATTCAGTTCCCCCAATTCCTTCCACAACTACAGCACCTTCCCTCCCCCCCCCCCCCCCCTCCTCTCTCCCGTCTCAGATCGCTGCAATCTAGGGCACGAATCTTCTACATTTGACGTTTGAAACATGAATATCTTCAGGCTCGCCGGCGATATGACGCACTTAATCAGCATCCTGGTCCTGCTTCTCAAAATATACGCCACCAAATCTTGCTCAGGTGTGTTAAATCTTTCTCTCTCTCTCTCTCTCTGTCTCTGTGTCTCCCCCCTTCCCCCCCTCGGGGCGCGGGGGGCGCCCGAGGGTGACCTTCACCTCGTTCTTATTTTAACCAGAGTTTGGCTCATAAAAAGCAGGAAAGCAAACCAAACTAAGTAGGTAATTTGTTTTTCCTCTCGTGTATCATTTCCGTCTCCGTTAATGAATTTCGTAGTCCCAGATTTTGATTTAGTCTGTGATCTGGCATCTCAGTGACTACTTGATAATTAGCGTAAAAAATTCGTTTCAAATTGGTTTTGATACCTAGTTGATTGGACTTCATCGAATTGATAGTGTATCCACGTAGAATACGGGAAAATTTTTAGGAATCCCAGATTTCTATTAATTTATTACTTTCCATTCATTTCTATGGGAAATATCGAAGAAATAGCCAGATTTGATTAAGATTTGGGTTGAGTGTGATGACTTCGGTGTCACTAGTGGTAACCTGATAATTTGTATGTTATATTAGGGATTTCGCTTAAAACTCAGGAGCTTTATGCGCTGGTGTTTCTGACGCGGTACTTGGACCTGCTCACGGACTTTATCTCTATCTATAACACTGTGATGAAGCTCGTGTTCATAGGGAGCTCACTGGCAATCGTGTGGTGCATGCGGAGGCACCGGGTGGTGAGGCGTTCATATGATAAAGAGCTTGACACATTTCGCCATTATTTTCTGATTGCTGCAACCTTTGCTTTGGCAGTTCTTGTGTACGAGAAGTTTACTTTTCGAGAGGTAGTCCATCATTAACTTTAACTGTGTCATCCTAATATTTCACGTACGAGCTTCATTATATCTATGGTTTCCAAGCAGTTATGAAAGACTGCCTTGTCCAAACTTTTGGAATAAGTTTCTACTAGCTTATATATGTATTTATCTTATGCAGTCTGGCCTGGTGATGAAGAATTGCCATTTTGACTTGTTCTCTTGTCCGGGGACCTCTTGTGTTATTTCCCATGTTAATTCATAGCGGCATTTTGTGCTTTTAATGATTGTTAGAAAATAAATAAAAAGTACCTCCAACTTCGTAGTTTGCTCAAAATATTGCTCATTAGTCCAATGTTAGTAATGTTTTCGATGGAGTAGGAAGGACGATGAAGTGTATTCTTATTAAGTAGAATGTCGAAAGAGTTGCATGCATGAAAGTTATGGTGTTATATTTGCTATCTATTTGCTCAATGCACAGGTAGTATATGGTGTGGAGTTAGATTATTGAAGTGTTTCTTTGCCTTCATGTACAGTGGAACTCATTTATACTCTGTTGGAGACGCCTTTGCTGTTGGAACTCCACTCCATAGCGATAGAGAACAATCCATTTGTTAGAACTGATACAGGCCTATGAATATACTTCTGATATTCCGATCGCTAATAGTTGCACTTTAGAATTTTTTTCAGTGGGTTTAGAAAAAGGCAAAAAGAGAGCCGTTGCTTTGTCTATGTAGTTTAATCATTGGCTATGCGTTTTTATGATATATTTCCTGTTTGTTGATTTATTTGTATGTTGTGTGTCTGTTTTTGTTATTTTGTATTTGTTTGGAAAATATTGTATGCCTTGGATGGTTGTACAAGTATCGTATTGTTTATGAGTCAAGGAGTCATAAGGATTGAAATTTCATATGATCTTTCATCTGTTCCTATAATATGTATCAAATGAGGGCGGGGACTGTTAATTTTGTTACTCCATGGTTTTAAGTAAGTTGAGCTTATCCATTTCTTGGCCCAGGAATAATAACTTATTAATTACAATCCATACTGAACAGATAGGCTCTATGTGGTGGAAATTCGGGGATGAAAGACAAAAATTGAGTTTCCACTCATGAGGAACAACTTTGTAATATTCGTTCCCATACTTGTCTGTGCCGGTGTATGTTCTTCAAATCCCATACTATTTTTTTGTTGAAGTTGATTAGCAGATGTAAGAAATAATAGCGACCGTTGTAAGAGGGTTTAATTCAATATGGCAGAAACCAATATATATGCTACTATAATGAAATTACACTTATTTAGAGCTAAAGCTAGTCTAACCAGCTGGTAAATTCTCTGGCCTTCTAACATATGCAAGTTCATATTAAAGTACTTGCTAAAGATCTGTTACATTTGGTTCTTCTACACTTTTTGCTCTGCAAATTCTACCTGGCCAATCGAAAGGTAGTTTCAGGCATAACAGCTTTGTAATTGTTGCCTCCTGTATTATCCAATCCTAAAGGTGCAAGATGATCTGCTACTAATATTGTTGTAAATGTTTTCAGATTCTATGGGCATTTTCAATATACTTGGAGGCAGTTGCAATTCTTCCCCAGTTAGTTATGCTACAGAGAAGTGGAAATGTGGACAATTTAACTGGGAAATATGTTTTCTTCCTTGGGTATGTATATTCTTTGTTTCATTCCTTAATTGCTCTTAGGAATTCTCTACAGTCTGTGTCAGCGACATTTTTAGTGTCTTAAAGTCCATGTATTATCTTTGTTGACTTCATTTCTCCTTTCACTATTTTTCTTCCCCAAATGTGCTTGTCATATGAATTTCCTGTGGTTTTATAGCAGATGTCCATGGAAACAGACCGTATCTCCTACACCCCATCTATCACAAAATTTTCTTGTCACCTTTTCTTTGGTGTCTCATCAGTTTGGTACCAGATTAATAATGAAGCTCTAACTTGAAAATTTATGTTCTCCCAGGGGCAGTGCTTGACTGAGTTTTCACATTGGCATTTGATTCTTTATATTTTAGGATATATACGATTAAGATATTCCAGTGAGTGCCTGCATAAATCTATTCAGATACTTGAAGAATGTAGAATTTTGTGTTGGACTAGGCAGTATGTCTATATATGTTACTAAGCACTTAAAGGAATATAGAAGCAGCCCTAGCAAGTAATAAGCTACCAGGAAACTAAGCAAGGTATTTTGTTAATGAACATGGAAATCAGGTAACTGGTCCACGTAGTACCGGCTGGATATGTTTTGAAGGTCTAGAAAGGATATCTATGGATGCAGGATAAGATAAAGAATGTAAACTGAATTACATGTATGTGCGTGAAGGTCCATGTGTTCTTCGTGCGGGTTTTTTTGTCTTCGTTTTCATGTATGTTATATTGGTAAATCACATAGGACATCAGAATACTTGTGGATAAGGATACACGCTGTACATCCTCCATTGCCATCTTACCAGCAATTCTATCCACATAATGTGGTTTCTGGTTTCCCTACATCATCTGAAAATGACACGATGCAAAGTTGGGGATGTAGAACTGAAATAGATACTTTCTTCATAAGCATCCAGAACCCCTTCAGTGTTTACAATTCTTAGTTTGTTTTTGGTCCCTGCCTTTCTCTTTGTATTTTTATTTTTTGTCCTCTGTGAATTAATTGCTACAGATATCCTTTGAGTACTCATGCAAGTACATCTTACTATTGCATTCCTGTTCCATATTAATTTCTCACAGCTTCTTAGCTTCCAATTATGTTATGGCATTACGTGGAACCTCACTTCACGCTGCCAACACTTTCTAAATGGTGTGGCAAGGGTAAGGATCTGTTTTATACTCCAATGCAGTGGAAACCTTTTAGAATCTGAATTATTGAATTTCAGATACATACTCACACGTGCATCCATACTTCAGTTACTTCAACTTATATCAGAATAGCATGCAGCTATGTGCAAGAGAGTGATATTGCTTTTCCCCCTTTTTTTCTTTTTTGTGGTTTCCCCTTGAACTGTATAAAGCTTCTATGCCCCTTTCTTATTTTTTTCTCCATTGAATTAAAAACTGTCGGGGATCAAACTTCACATAATCACAGTAAGAAATTGCATCATGTTTGTTAATCGAACTTATGGCGGGAGTGCCTACGGTCCCTTTTTCCTTATGCAGGGCATATCGTGCATTCTACATTCTTAATTGGATTTACCGCTACTTCACAGAGGCACGTTTCACACGATGGATAGGTAAGCTATGCCTAGAATCATGGAGAACAACTGTTTTGTCATGAGTTTGTTGCCCGGCACATACTAAGAAATTCTCTCCAAACTTTGCAGCATGTGTCTCGGGTCTTGTTCAGACAGCTTTATACGCGGATTTCTTCTACTACTACTTTATTAGGTAATGAATCTGATACATTCCTGATTATGATCCTCTCAAGCACTTCTACATTGAATGAAACACATGATGTATTTGTTGTTTTGCAGCTGGAAAAACAATGCAAAGCTTAAGTTGCCTGCTTGAGCCAAGCTTAAACTGAATCGTTGTTAGTGCTCTCACAGCACTCATGGCACTGTCAGTAAATTGTACTGTTGCATGATATCTGGTCAGGAAGATCTTAATTAGGATGATAAGCCCATCGGTGGGTGAAATTTAGCTGGTTTTGGGTGGGAAACCCATGTTATAGGCAATTGTAAATCCGATTCATCACTCTCCGTTTTTGATATGGTGATAGTTTCTGGAGACTGGAGCGTGTTTCCTTGCCTCTACCTTTTGATATGTAAAGATTTAATGGGAGGAAAGAATTGCAGAGTTTGCTTCAATCACACATGAAAGTTTGGTGCACATAGTAAAATCTTTGTTTTTTTACAATTTCTTATTTTCAGACATACGTTTAATTAAGTTCAAAGTGTTTAGCCAATGATGTTTACAAATGTTCCTAGGGGAGAGTAGTTGATGACTCAAAAGGCAGTCCTTTGTGTTAACAGGATCCCTAATTCGTATTTATTTAAGCTTTCATATCAGCCTAGAGGTCCTTGAGCAGATATGGGATACATTCTCCTCCAAATTGTCAAGCCGCAAGGTGAAATTTTTTAAAAATAATCTTCATATACCTTAGATCATGCGACTTGCATTTTCCTTGGTTTGCTTTTGTTTACAAGATCTGAATTTGCCCTGGTTCGTTATTATTTGTACCAAATTCGAGTCAATTATACTGGGAATATTCGTTCCATGGGGTGTCTTGTACATTTAACTTACAATGGAGCTTCTCTTCTCCATAGACATTTTTATAGTCTGATATCTAGTGAGAATTACATCTTAATTAGTTCCTCGTTTTCTTTCCCATCTAGAAGAATATTCTACTCTTTTAGTCTTGAGTATATTGTTGACTCTGGAAAGACACACCGACTGACAATATCCCGAACCTTCCTAATATATTAGAGTTTGGTTTGAGGTACTAGTAGTCCCAAGTGCTTTGTATAATTGGAGATGTGCATGTTTGTACCAAGAATTCAGTGGCACCATGTTTGCTTTTGTTCTAATCTATCAGGTCCCTCAGTGATAAAGCTCATATATAATAATCCTCATTCTTAATTTCATTTGTTTTCCTGGAAGATTTAGCCGTATGTTCAAAGAAAAGTGGCAAATCGCTGATGTCACATACAAGGCCAAAGAATATAACCCACCATGGAATTAAACCCTTTGGGAGGGACCTATTTCCTTGGTCCACAACTCGACAAATGCATGTTTGCTTCCTTGTCCGCCAAACTGTGTCCCACATCGGAAGAAAATTAATGACAGTAAGTTTCAAAGTCGCAATCATTCTTTAACGTAAATATGGTGAAGATTCCTTCAGAACTACCAAAATGATTATCAGACACCAAATAAGAAGCTCTCCTATAATGCTACCCACGACCTCTCTATGATTGCTTACAGCCATGCACGTCCTCATCATATATATCATGTAGCCTAGCCTTCTGAATTTAATGTTCTCTTTCCCAATCTCACCAATCATATATTAAGCTCTGTTTCCATTATCTTATGCTCAATTGATTGGGTTTATTGTTCGGAGTTTTCCATGTGCATCTCCGAGAGCCCGTCTTCGCCTTCTTTGCCTGAGGCCTCCCCAGCTCCCAGAGTTCAACTAGTTTCCCAGTCTGTATCGGAAAGACTTGTCCAGAAATTTTATGATGCCTCGGAGTTCGACTTTGATTACCAGCAAAGTGGGTTGTGGTCTCCTCCGGTCCAAAGAAGGGTATTCATGAGTTCCTCGGGAAGGATTTTCACAGAAAAAGACGCTCTTGAGAAACTCAGAAGCGTCACACATACTCGTCGGGAAGAAAGAAGAAAATGTTGTTTAAATGTATGGAGCTGCTCTCCCTCTTCCTTTTTGTATTATTACTCTTGGGAGAAAGAGAGAGAGAGGGAAAAAAAAAGGACAGAAATTGGTAGCCTCCTTTGAGAGCAATTGGTTTTTGCATACTTCTTGTTTTGCTGGTTTTAATTAATTTACTGCTTTTGAATAGATGTTGAAGAGACATTGTGGTACAAATGGATGAAAGATAGCTAGTGATAAAATAATCTTTTTTGTTCTCCTCGTGGTGTAAATTTACATTGTCTGACAGTCGAGGAAAATTATGGTGTAAATGGTGTGTTAAGTTCTGGTTGAATCCCCGTTGCCCACATTTTCCACAACTCTCACAAAACTCCCGAAATTGTCAACTCCCAACACTCCCAGACATGATGACAATATTTTGTGCCATCCTTTCCATATTTTGCTCTAATCTTTTGACATTGGAAATCCCACTCCTGTGCTTGAATTTTTAAGTCCGGCCAGTGAAGCACTCAGAACACTGCTTCGAACTGCCAATGAAATTCCTGAAGACAAATATATTCAGGCACGTGTTCCTTCACTGAACAGAAGTGATCTGCAAACGCAATGGACCCAGATTTTTTTTCTTTTCTAAATCAATGGACCCAGATTTAAGTTTATGTTCCGTTAGAAACTTTGTGAAGTGTGCCTGCATCAGGTTCTTTCACGCTACACTATAATCTTTCTCAACAATTTTTGCTACGCAAAAGAGACAGCATTCAAGTTCACTGTCAGTGTGATGCCCGAATTTCAGGTGGAGTGGGAGAAAAGAATGAATAAGAGATTAGCTTTATAAGAGTCAAATTTTATTTTATTAGGTAGAATTTAGTTTTATAATGATTCAAGAAGTTTCAAGAGCAACCTTGACTAGTCTTTTTGAAGTCAAAGTACAAATGTGACTTATACTTTTCTTGAGTTATTACAAATGGTATCAGAATAGTTCTAGTAATTATCAATGTGAATTTGATGGACCTTGACGAAGATGTCAAGAGTTTAAAAAAAAGAAATTGTGATTCCTTAAATCTCGAGTAAAATGTAAAAATAAAAAAATAAAAAATTAATTATATAAAAGTCAAATTCCACCGTATTAAATTGAACTGAATTTTATAATAATCTAAAAAATTTCAAGAAGAATCTTTATTAGTTATTTTGAAGCTAAGCACAGGTATTGCTAGTGATTTACTTCGATCGTTACATTCAGTCACCCAGAAAAATCTTCACCCTTCGACAGCTGATTGATGTCCTAATTTATCACACAGTTTAATCACCGGCCACTTTGACTTTTATTACTTTGTTTGTCTTGTTTTTCTTTCTGCACACGTTGTCTGCCGCTGCCCGAGGCATTAATTGTTGTAATCGAAGACACATTGTCTTTTTTTTTTTTTTTGCCTGCTATAGGGTCTGCGCACTGATTTATGTGAGTCACTGAGTTTAATTGGGGTCATCGCCTTTTTGTGAGCTGACAGCAAACGCTTAGGACGTAACCTCCAGAACGAGGAACCAGTACTGCCGGGAGCTAGATAGAGTGCCGATTGGGCAATGACATTAAATGTACCTTGATGTCAATTCCCATATTCAGGGAGTGGCAGCAAAATGACAAGAGGCTAGAGCTATCCTATCTTTTAAGTATTGTCTTCATTCGTTGATTCTGCACAGAGCCAAAATAATGTCAAGTTGGCAGACAGCTTTCAGAAATGAACCCCAACAGGCAACAGTGCCAGGCAGGCGCCCAACCGAACAGTTACTTCTATCTATAGATATCAAGCCGCACTAAAATTTCAACAGCTCAATTCATTTCGGAAGTTACTGCATTCAAATTTTTGACATTTGTGCAATGAAAACATATCTTTCTATCCACTTTCCCACTTCACTTGTCGCCAGCCTAATTTGTAAATCATTCATTTCGAAAGAGCAGATCTCCCAAAACATAAACCGCCAAAGGCGCCTGTAAATTTGTAGGTCATTGCTGTCCGACTAATTCCAAATCCTCAAGTGCAATGTTCGCATACAACAACAGAAGAAACAATATCCTGGCGTATCTGCATGCAGAAGCCCACGATTCGTCACATGTCTACAAGTTGGAACTGTGCATCACAGATTTCTACGGACAGCTGGTGCCGCATACAAGCTTTTTACACTCTAGTGTTCCTTCCCCTGCGTACCAGAAGCAATATCCTTGCACAGTCGTTATCATCCACAATCAGCATGTCCCCGCCCAAAATTTGCATAAGCTACAATGGTCGAATCCCTTACCCCCTTCAGCTAGCTAGTCTTCTTTTTTTCTTTTTAATTTTATTTTTCTGGGTGAATGATAAGATGTATTATATATAATCAGCCATACAAAAGTTACAGAGAGGGCACCCAGACCAGAGAAGGGTCCCCCAAGACAGTGAGCAAACAGTGCATAAATACTCACATGCAAAAAGACATAATTCCGGTTACATCACCGAGGCTAGTCTCCTTTTCGTGGCATCACCTCCCAAAAGACAATCCACATAAGAGTATGTTCCATTTCCAACCGAATAATATTGGAACCTGGAGTTTTCAAAATACAAAAGACAACCTACCACAGCCACGGTACACGCACCAAGAAGTGTTTGGGAGTCATAGAGCTTTGAACCAGACAATCCTAAACTGGAGTTTCTTCATCTTGGCAATTCTGAATCTGTTTATATCTTTCCACATAGAATATTTTTCCCCGGACCATTTCAGGGAATCCTTTCTCAGCGGTTATGTTTGCGATTAGGACCCGTTTTAGCCGCGTGCAACCGATGGTCAAAACTGGCTGCCCTCCTTTGACCAGCACCAGTAAAGCCCACCAACAATGTCACCTTAGTCCATGGTCCTACACCATCGTATTGAAGCTCCATCTTGTAGTTGATTGGACAATTTTCGGGATAGACGAAGATATCTATCCATTTGTGAAAAAATAAAGATATTTTATAAAATTTGATAAAAAAAATAAAAATTAAATTAAATAAATATTATAAAAAAAAAAGAAAAAATTAATAAAGAGAAAGAAATTATTTTATAATTTTTTAATGAGTGTAAAAATTTTAAAAGTGGAAATTAACACCACCTAAATACAGTGAATTGATTCCGAGGAGAATTTTCTATTAGAATATTTATATAAGGTGTCCATACACCCTAACCACCCTGTTAAGAAAATATGAGTTCTAATTATTTAACATCTTTGTTGGAAGTCCCACATTGCTAGAGAAACTAGTCAATGTGCTCCTTATAAGGTTGTGGTATCTCTCACTACTCAAGGCGTCTTTTGGAGTTGAGTTAGACCCACCTTTCACATATTGTGTAAATTCTAACATGGTATCGGAGCTCTTCTGATTCATGACTTCCGCAAATCCTTCTTCTCCCGAAATTTCTTCTCCAACCTCTCCTGAAATCTCTCGTCCTGTAGTTCCTGAAATTCGCAATATGAATGATGATATTTCAAGTCCGTATTATCTCCATCATGGAGATAATCCTGGAACGATGTTAGTTTCTCAAGTGCTTGTAGGTGATAATTTTCCTACATGGTCCCGCTCAATGGAGATGGCATTGAGTGCGAAAAACAAGAAAGGATTCGTAGATGGCTCCATTACTAGGCCAGACGCGAATGATTCTCTTTTTCCAATCTGGTTCCGGTGCAACAATCTAGTGATTTCCTGGATTCTCAACTCCATTTCGAAAGATCTTGCTGCCAGTGTGATCTACATCGACACAGCCGAAGAGATCTGGTCTGATTTGAAAACTCGTTTCTCTCAAGGAAATGGACCTCATATTTTTCAACTACAGAAAGCTATTTCCAGTCTTACTCAGGACAATATGAACGTCAGTTCTTATTTTACCAAGCTTAAAGGGCTTTGGGACGAACTGATGAATTATAGAGCAATTCCTTCTTGTTCTTGTGGTGCAATGAAGGTTCTACTTGAATTTCAACAGCAAGAATATGTTATGAAGTTTCTAATGGGACTTAATGAGTCTTATTCACACATTCGAGGACAAATCCTTCTCAGTGATTCATTGCCACCTATCAACAAGGTGTTCTCACTCATTTCACAAGAAGAGAAGCAGCGAGAGATTACATCTGCTACACTTCCAAATCCTGATTCAGTTGCCTTTTTTACTCGCGCAACCAATGCTAATTCTAGTTCTATGTCTCGGTTTGGAGCTAATCAGCAGTCCAAGAGAGACCGACATGTGTGTAGTCACTGTGGCTATGTAGGACACACAGTGGATAAGTGCTTCAAGCTCCATGGCTATCCACCCGGCTACAAAAATCCTAAAGCAAAAGCTTATGCTCATCAAGTATCTTCTGATTCTGAATTTGATTTTACTAAACCTACAACTGATGAATCTTCTTTCTCTTTGACTCAAGATCAGTATCATCAGCTTATGTCTCTTCTTAAGCCTTCTGTCGATTCTACTCCTACAACACCACCACAGTCCTCTGCTTTACAAGTTTCAGGCCCTTGCACTGAATCTAATTTGCCTACTATGACAGGTACTGCATATTGTCTATCCTCCATTGCACATTTCTCCAATTGGATTATCGACACGGGAGCCACCGATCATATGGTGTCCTCCAAATCTTTTCTCACACACAACATTTCTACAGTTTCTTCTACTGTCAAACTTCCTAATGGTCATACAGTTCCGGTCACTCACATAGGTCATGTTACAATTTCTTCTACATTCACATTGACCAATGTTCTTTGTGTTCCCTCCTTCAATTTTAATCTCATTTCCGTTAGTCAGCTTGTTAGAGAACTTCATTGCTGTGTCTTCTTCATGACTAATATGTGTTATATCCAGGACCCTTGCAAATGGACGACGATTGGGTTAGCTGAACAGCATGCAGGATTATATCATCTGCTGCTTCCTGACAGTTCTCGTGCTGTTTTTAATAAATCCAGCTCTGCTATGTGTTCTAGTTCTGCAAATAATTTGTGGCATTCTCGTCTTGGCCACATTTCCTTTCCAATGTTAAAAGTAATACATAAAACTCATCCTGATATTACCTTTACAGATTCTATTCCTTGTGCTATATGTCCTTTAGCTAAGCAACGAAAGTTGCCTTTTCCTTCAAGTATTCATACTGCTCATTCTATTTTTGATCTGATCCATTGTGATGTATGGGGGCCTATGGCCACCCCTGCCATGGATAACTCACGTTACTTCTTAACTATTGTTGATGATTACAGCCGAGCAACTTGGCTGTTTTTGATGAAACATAAATCTGAAACAGCAACTCATATTTCTTCTTTTTTCTCTATGGTCAAAACTCAGTTTAATGTCCATATTAAAAAAGTTCGCACTGATAATGGACCTGAGTTTAATCTTCATTCTTTTTTCAGTTCTCATGGAGTTATTCATCACAAGTCTTGTGTTGAAACTCCTCAACAAAACGGTTTAGTCGAACGTAAACACCAACACATTCTCAATGTTGCTCGTGCATTACGATTTCAGTCTCATCTCCCTTTAATTTTTTGGGGAGATTGTGTACTTACTGCTGTCCATTTGATTAACCGTTCCCCTACTCCTTTATTGTCTAACAAATCTCCTTATGAAGTTTTATTTTCTACACCACCCACCTATAATCATCTCAAAGTATTCGGTTGTCTATGTTTTGTTTCCACCTTATCTCGAAACAGAACCAAATTTGATCCCCGAGCTTCTAGATGTGTTTTTCTCGGTTATCCACATGGTGTTAAGGGATATAAACTTCTTAATCTTGATTCTAACTCTGTGTTTATATCTCGTAATGTCATTTTCTTTGAAAATTATTTTCCTTTTCAAAATATTCCAAATTCCTCTTCTCCGTTAGTTCTTCCTACTTCTCTTCCAGATTTTGATTCTGTTTTGCCTCCCACAGTTTCTACTTTTCCCATTTCATCTCTACCCGATTCTCCCTCATTTCCAGATTCTTCACCTAGTTTTGCTCCTATAGTTTCTATTCCTCCTCCATCAATTCCTCTTAGACGATCCACTAGACCTAGCAAGCCACCATCTTATCTTCAACACTATTACTGTCAGGCAGCTCAACAACAATCTGTCTCTCCTTTGCTGTCTGGTTCTTCCTCAGGTACGTCTCATGACATCCTTAAATATCTTGGCTGTCATAAGTTGTCTTCTCGTCATCTTGCTTTCACTACTGCCATTACCACTCATACCGAACCTACTTCCTATCTTCAAGCCAGCAAACACTTAGAATGGCAAGAGGCTATGCAAAAAGAAATTCAAGCCCTCCAAGATAATCACACTTGGGTTATTACCACTCTTCCTCCTAATAAACATCCTATCGGTTGTAAGTGGGTATATAAAATTAAATACAGATCAGATGGCTCTATTGAGCGCTATAAAGCAAGGCTTGTTGCTAAAGGATACACTCAACAAGAGGGATTTGACTATTTTGACACTTTTTCACCCGTGGCGAAAATTTCTACTGTTCGAGTGTTACTTGCTTTAGCTGCTACCCAGCATTGGCATTTACATCAACTTGATGTCAACAATGCTTTTTTACATGGGGACCTCAATGAAGAGATTTATATGACTATACCTCCGGGTTTTCATGTTGAGGGGGAGAACCAAGTTTGTAAACTTACCAAATCTCTCTATGGCCTTAAGCAAGCATCCCGCCAATGGTTTTTTAAGTTTTCTCAATTCTTGCTTGATAATGGATTTGTTCAATCCAAGGCTGATTATTCTCTTTTTACTCGACAGCAAGATAATGTGTTTATGGCTTTACTTGTATATGTGGATGACATTATCTTGGCTAGTAGTGATCTGTCTAGTATTACTGCCTTTAAGCTTTTGATTGATGCCCGGTTCAAGATAAAAGATTTGGGACCTCTCAAATTTTTTCTTGGTTTGGAGATTGCCCGGTCAACTAAAGGAATTTCATTGTGTCAACGTAAGTTTGTCCTGGATCTTCTTAGTGATTCTGGTCACTTGGGTTCACGGCCAGCTCATACACCTCTTGAACAGAATCATGGGTTGACTTCTTCTACTGGCACTTTACTTGCTGATGCTACCAGTTATCGAAGACTCATTGGCCGACTCATTTATCTTACTATGACTCGGCCGGATCTGTCATATTCCGTTCAAGTCCTTAGCCAGTTCATGGATAAACCTCGTGAACCTCATCTTCAAGCTGCCTATAGAATTCTCAGGTATTTGAAGACCACTGTTGGGCAAGGTTTGTTTTTTCCTACGTCATCTCCACTCCATCTCAAAGCTTATTCCGACTCTGATTGGGCTGCTTGTCCCGAATCTCGAAAGTCTGTCACTGGTTATGGTATTTTCATTGGTGACTCCTTGGTGTCTTGGAAATCCAAGAAACAACCTACGGTTTCGAGATCTTCTGCCGAAGCTGAGTACCGAGCAATGGCGGCTGCAGTTTCTGAAATTCAGTGGCTTTTGTATCTTCTGGCTGATTTCCGAATTTCTCACACTAAACCTGCCATGCTTTTCTGTGATAGTCTATCTGCTCTGCATATAGCTTCTAACCCGGTCTTCCATGAGCGCACCAAGCATATTGAGCTTGACTGCCACTTCATCCGTGAAAAACTTACTGCTGGTGTCCTTCAGACTTTTCATGTTGCCTCCAAACATCAAGTTGCAGATTTATTAACTAAGGCTCTCGGCTCTGTTCAACTTCGGTACTTACTCTCCAAGATGGGTGTGCTTAACATACACACTCCATCTTGAGGGGGAGTATTAACGAATGAAGTTCAACTATCTGTAACTTATCTAAGTGACGTGGCAGAGTAGTTGTTAAGCTGTTAGAATGACTGTTAAGCTGTTAGCAAGTTGTTACGTAATTAGTTCAGCTCTCGTGTATAAATATCAGTTCATACAGTAATAAGACTTAAGCATTATACACCATTTTCTAGCACTCTGTTTTTCTCTCAAACCTCCAACTTCAACTGTTAACATGGTATCAGAGCAGGTTCCTAGTTTGTGTCCACCGTTTCGTTCCGTGTTGGCATTGGATGTATTCCCTGCCACACGTGAGGGGGCGTGTTGGAAGTCCTACATTGTGGAGAAACTCCAGTCAATGTGCTCTCTCACTACTCGTCTTTGTTTGTTAGACCCACCTTTCACATATTGTGTAAATTCTAATATCTTCGTCCAATACCACGGACATTCACCTCGGACTTTGAAGGCCCAAATACTCTTGTTCTTCGTACGTTTATTTATTGAAAATGCGGTTGGGGTCACATACTAACGGGAAAATAGGCTGGACAGAGAAATGACTATGCTTTAAATAGATATTCCTCTATTTATTCGTATGCTATTGATTCGGTATTTGTGTTTAATGTTGTCTTTTTGTTCAGCGCCTGTCGTCAATTTTTTTCTTTTGTCTACAAACACGAAAAATTGAGAATAATGTATTTGCTAAAATAGGAAAAGATCTAATCTACAGAAACGAAAAGCCGTAACAGCAAACAGAGCTTGCTAAGGAAGAGCAGCTAAGGTCAAAGGATAACATGGAAGTAAGGAGAAGGTCATGCAGTACAAGCAAATGTCTTAACAACTAAAAGTCCTAGACTTGATGATGATAGCTTGAATACAATCAACCCAACCGTGGACTTAAAAAGGAAAGTAAAACATGAAACTAGAAGTGGGATTCTTATTTCCCACGAGGATTATTAATGCAAAATGTTGCTCTGTTCGATTCTTTCCTCAGCCTTCCTCGTTTATGAATCCCTTGATTTCCTCTAACCTTTGCCTCTTCCACTTGATTCAACCGCATGGCATGTTCCACTAGAAAAGTCTCTGTTTAGGTGGCCGAAAAAGAGACCCAGACCAGTATGTTGAGCGGATTATATCAATCCAAAGATCATGATGCAGCACCACAAATAGAATAATGGGGACTCCAGCGGAAGCAATGATAATTGTTGGAACCCATGCCGTTTTGCTCTTGTAGGCCAAAGAGCAGGCTGCGCTGAAGGCTACCACCATGCCTACTATAGAGATGAAGAGTGAGGTTAGTCCAAACACCAGCCTAGCAGGTAATGACTTGAGAAAGTCGTTTTCCGTATAGCGGGATGTAAGAATTGACAAGAACATCAATATCGAAGTGGAAGAGGATATAAGTGCCATTGCATCCGATAGGAAAAAGACCATAAACCAATTGCTTTCCAAAAAGATAGGAGTGCCTTTCTCTTGATTGTTGCCTCCTGGTACAGTGAAAACTGCAGCAAAAACTACAGTTGCTATCAGTGTTGCCACAAGCATGCAAGAGTTTGCCGTATCCTTCATCCATTTTTCACCAGCTTTCAGTAAATCTGCATGAGTCTTTGTAAATAAATCCTTCGGCGTTTCACCTTTCGAGTTCCTCATCTTCGAGTATTGAGGTGGGACAATCTTTTCTATCTCCTACAGAGACCATGGTATAAGTGACTTGTATGATCATTTACAAACATGCAACCAGAAGAAAAGAGGGTGAAAATAATATCTCCCACCTTAAACCACAGTAACTCTCGTTGCATTTGGAGGGCGGCTCCTGACACAATATTTAGTCGATCTAAAGGAGCAATTCGTCCAGCCAAGTGCAACATGTTGTTGTTGTATTTGTCGACGCAGGTTGAAATGAGATACTTGATAGAGCCTACCTCATATATGAGGTTATACACCTTTTCTTGACGAAACGAAACGGCAACGTGAAATAAACTTCGATTATGTTTGTCTAATTTCCACATGAGATCAGGATAAGAGCGTACTAATATAATTAGAAATTCAACATTCCCTAATTCAGCAGCATCAAAAAGCAAAGATGAATGGTTGCCTACCAGGTTCGAGAACTGCCTATCTGGCAATAGTCGAACCTCTTTCCAAAGGCTTTCTACTAATTGACAGGCTAATGTCTGCATCAGAGCTTTGTTATAGATTCCGTTGAACCCTGTGGGATTAGGAAAAAGAGTCTATTCAAGCATCATTTACTGGGAAAAAAATATTAACTCTATGTAATTGTTTGGAAAGCGAAGGAAAAAAACAAGCAGCTGGTAACGTACATACAGAATATTAATGGGATAACTACTCCTAATTGTGAACTTAGTTAGACATCTTTTATTTTTGTGTAATTCAGACACTTAAAGTCTATTACAGATTCAGAAGCATATAGCCACAAGCTCTAGTCTTGATGCAGATAATTCCGATCCTATTTGGGAATTTCTAGAACATAGGGGAAAAAAGTGCCATTAGTCGGACATCATTTAGATTTTTCTGCAGTTTTAGGTAGTATTTATCGTTTAAAAATTTGAAAACATCAAGTAGGACGGCTTTCTTTCCAATTATTTGAGTAAAATCGCCGTCCAATTGTGAATAATGCCATAAAAAGAAGAACTTGCAGATAATATGTCATATGCATATTTGACACTCGAGAAAGTTGGGTTGGAATTAGGAAACTAACAGGAGTTTAAGCATGTCTTCCACCACTGTAGCTGGCTCTTGCTGCCAATTGCCGAAGGTTTTTTGGCCAACTCATGCAATGCTGTCTTCCAATATCCATCCTGGGCAATTGCCAATGCTCGAGCTTTTTCCAGAATTTGCAATGCTACATCTGTCCATTAAAATAGCCCATATAAACTGACCGATCGAGCTTGTGAAGTTTCCATAAAGCCATCAAATGAATGCCATTACGTACACTTCTGATCTGAAACTCACAATCAGCAAGTACGTAAGACGTACCATACATATCAGTGGAAATAGTGGCGGCAAGGAGCTCAATGTATTCATTTGCAGTCAACTGTTCGGCAGGAGTTACAGAGAATAGATACAACACCATGCCTCTGTGTCCCAATGAACCTGCAACGAGAAGTGGCGCGAGTCCTTGCCTATTACGGATGCATGGTAGGTTTTCATTCATCTTTACCATCTCCTCAGAAATTACCACAATTCCTGATGCAGCAGCAAAGCAAAGGGCTGTGTTTCCATCCGTGTTTTGCAAGGCCAAGTCATCTCGGGTCATAACTTTCAAAAGTTCTTTTACGAAAGTGGTGTGTTTTGCAGCTGCTGCAACGTGAAGAGCTGTCATCTGCTCTTCTGTTATGGGATACCGAACCATGTCCGGGTAGTTTTGAAGTAAATCCTTTGCAGCCTGCCAATCTCCTCTAAGTGCAGCTTGATAGAGAGGAACACACAAAGCCAGGTATTGGAATCTTCTCTCCCCTGTAATTTTTTGTACAAAGCCAGGCCAGTATTAATAATTTAATATATATTTTTATGCTTAATTTATTTCATGTGACAAAAATTATGTGACGTCATAAGACTATATTTTTAATTTCAGGCATAAAAATAACATCAATAAGTTACCTATAACAATCTTCAAAGGTAAATTGTTCAGCTTCTCTCTTGAAAAAAAAAAAATTTATGAATAGATTAAATTCAAGTATGAAAATTATAGAAAAATAAGAAGTATTAATTACAATACCCAAATGCAACGTAAATAACAAATATAACAAGATAAAGAAATTTTAAAAAATCATATCAACAGTATATATATATAAACCCCTAATGCAAAAAACAAAAACAGACTGCTCCCCCGCTACATCCACATTCCACGGGTTTCAATACTTTTGTATGGTTTAATATTTTTTCTCTTTAGTTAATTGATTTTTATTTTTTATTTTTAAAAAAAAATTATTTTATTTTATATCTGATTTGACATGCCTGATATGAGCAATATGATAAGTAGCTTAATTTTGTTGGGTACGAGTCTACGACATGTGAATCCCTTAAATCTTAGAGACTACAAAAATTAACAGATTTTTTTTTGATAATTTGATAAAACTTATAGGGTTCTCCGTAGAAGTTTACTTTTTTATTTTTATTTTTTGGTTAAGTAATGGGCACCTATTTTTAATATTTTTATGGAAAAAATATACTTTTTACCCATAAACTACCGAAGTAGTGACACATTGCACCCTAAATTACCATCTTTAAGACATTACACCTTCAAACTATCAATGTTATACACTTTACATCCTAAAGTATCCATTTTGACACATTACACCCTCCAACTATTAATATTAAATACTTTACACCCTCCATTTAACAATAATATCCTTGAGAAATTAATGAATTGACAATAATATCTAAGGGTATTATCGTTATTTTAATTTAAAATTTTGATAAATTAAAGTGTTAAAAATTAATTTAGATAAAAGATGCAAAAAGTAATAAAATTGATAATTTCGATGGTGAGAATTGTATTTTCCCCTATTTTTATTTTATTTGGGCGCTTTCTTTTTTATTAGACTGAATATGGGCGCTTACTCTCATTAGGCTGAATTTGGGCTTCATTTGCAGCACTCTCGCCTGAGCTTGGCTCCACTGCTACATCCGTCTGCACCGATTCTTCTTGCGAAGTCCCTGCATCTAAGTGTGTAATCCGTTGGGATGTGTCGAAGTTTGTTCCCTGAAATAATCTCGCTGCTTCCGATTCAGACAGATTCCCTAGAAGAGAGCACAAAAAGGGTTGAGCTTTGAGGAAAAGCAGCCTTAGAGCGGCCTGAAGACCAGCATCTCCGGGTTCAACTCCTCGCATGTTGCTTGTAAAAGTACTAGGTTCGACATTGAACGCAAATGATTGTCGCTGAAGGGTCGCTCCCTGATCCAAGTGGGAGGAGTATGCTGTCGTAGGAAACGATCGGAGGAGAGAGAAACGTTGTTGATTGATGTCCTGTCCAGAAGATACCTGTTGAGGATTACTCATCCGTGGACATGTCCTTGCGAGGGTCAGACTCACATCTGACTTTTGACTTCTTTCTACCTCTTCCATTTTTTTTTCCCTTTCTTCTAGAATGAACAAAATCAGCTGGAAAACAAACAAATCGATTCACCACCAGACCACGAAAGGTACCTCTGGGCTCTGGTGGCCACACCCCGAGCCAACTACTACGACACAACACTCAGATCCCAAGACGCTGCCGGTCGACGGCGCGAATCCCTGAGACTCCTGAACACAACAACAGCACTGCACACGTGCCAATGAATAACACCACCCCAAACACCAAGATCAACAATCGGGGAAATGGCCGATCCACAGAGAAGAACCAATACAGAACCTTTTTTGAACGATATTTCTGGTATGTCGAGAAGTACACGTAGTAGTTTTTTTTGGGAGACTTGAATGGTGCCTATATAGGTCTTATACGTCTCTTTTTCCCCGTAGGGAACGTGTGGGCCCATATTCCTCTGGTCTTCCTTGAAACAGTAGTCGTCTTCTTTTTCTTCTTTTCGCCGGGATGGGTGGACCGTTTTGCGTCGGTAGTATGCCAACCCCGAAATTTTGAAATTTTTTGCCGCATTCAAAGTTTGGCAGGCAAATATAAAGACTACAAAATTTTGGGTTAAAATTTTCACTCTCAAACTTTTGCTTTATAATGTGTTGCAGAAAGCCACTATTACCCACGTTCTCTTTTGTGCTTTAACTCTTGAGGAAGGGAATGGATGTCCGACTGAAAAAACATGGGTCCGAGACTTCGAGATGTGCAAAGGTAAATGCCTATTTACGCATTGGGCCTTCGGACAAGCCCTCAATGTGGCTGACAGCAAATGATACACGCGATTACGACTCTCGCAGTCCCACACACGAAGGATGAGGGTAGCTGCGTAATTGCAATGGTTTCTCTTCGACTTTTCTCCCCGAAGTATCCAGAACTCACCCTCTATGAAGGGGAATCAGTACTTTTGCAAGGCGAAATCCGATTCTATTTTTTGGACGGTGAGGTCGAATCGGAAGCTTTTGTAGAGCTTCAGCACATGCCGGACAACTAGTTTTTTTCTTTTGTTAAACAAATGCCGGACAACTAGTTGATGCTAAGAGCTTCATTAATTCATGTGTTCCGTAAAACATACGATCCAAACGGTGAACAAGTACGCACAAGATCTTAGACATACGGAGGGTGTGCACCTACATATTAAAGTCAAACAAAGTACGAACCTTGGTTTAAGATACCTAATTTTATACCACTTATATGTTGTGTTTTTTATTTAACCGCTGATACGCACAGTCCGTTGCGTGATCGAAATTCATTGGGAGTGGAATATAAATCACTTTACCTTGTTACCATATTTTTTATGTACATAACTATATTGGGGCAATGGATGGCACATTCGTGAGTGCGAGTGGAGTATACATGAAAATTCAGTCGGCATATCGTAATAGAAAAGGGGATCGGACATAGAATGTTGTTTATATTTGTGACTTTGACATTTTGTTCACTTTCTTTATTTATAGTGATGAGAAGGATCTTTGTTTATAGCTAATACAAGCACAGTTTGACACGTGAACAAAATTCATCGAGAGTGGAATCTAAACTTTTTTTTTTTTTGGCTGAAAGCAAGCCACATATCATAAAATAAAACCAAAGTCACAAGTGCATATCACAACTCCGAATATGCTCAGGAACAATAGAAAGCAGAATAAAGCCAACAAAACCAAAACGAACCGCCCACTTAGCTAATAAGTGAGCCTGCTCATTACATCTCCTCGAAACCCAAGCGACCTTCCACTTGCAACGCTCAGCCAAACACTCCCGAACACACAGAAAGTCATCTTGGCTCGACGGCTTAATTGAGTGGAATCTAAACCACTTTACCTTGTTACCATATTTTTTGTGTGTAGAACTATATTGAGGCAATGGATGACACATTCGTGAGTGCGAGTGTGGTATACATGAAAATTCAGTCGGCACATTCAGATAGAAAAGGGGCTAACTCAAAATGTTCTTTGTATCAGTGACTTTGACATGTTCTTTCTTTGTCTATAGTGATGGAAAGAGTTCGCACATGACACGTGTGTATTCATGTATGCTATCAGTGGACCAAAAAAATAGATTCCATGTTTCCACACTTGGTAACATGCTTTGATAGACCTGCTTTGTGAGCACACAGATGACTTTCTTAGGTAAGTAACTCAAGTGTATTTCTATATCTGTGATTCAAGATACTTCTGTTTAGAAGGCTGCCTCACCTTTTATATCACTTATTGTGCTTCTAGTCTGGTTGAACAACAAAGGGCCTAAGGGAGTTGTTCAATCATAACTATCACTCTCTACGAAATGTGATTGAAAGATCTTTCTCGCGCTCAACTCTTACAAGCCCTTCAGCATAGTACTCCACCCAATTTTTCTTTTTTTTTTTAATAACAAGGGACAATTTGAAGCACTCTGTGTATTGGTCTCTGATGGATCTGACTTGACTTGGTTAGACTTGAGAGCTTAAAACCACAGCAAATTCCGAACAAATGCAATTACTCTTTACCACACACATCATTTAAATCATGAGTTTTGTTGCTGTGGGAAGTCAAACCAGGATATCATGATTACTTAACTGACCGATGGTTCTTTGACTAACTCATCCACACCCAGGACCTCCACCCAATATTTGGGGAAGCTGCAAATGTTGAATCGCTGTTCTAAGAGTATCGATTTTTCATGCTCTACCACTTATCCATATATTTCTTCATTTCTGCTGAACTTTCTTTTTAAAAAAAAACAAAAAACAAAAAGGTAGGGTTACCGCTAACTAAAGTTCCCATCTAACATTCATTGCTAGGATCTTGAATCCCCCCCAGCTAGGATCCTCTTCATTGCTAAACTGAAGTGAAAGATGGAATTCATCACTCATTACCCATTGCTTTTTTGCTTCGATTACAAACCTGAAAGTTGGAGACTATAACAGAGCAATGGAGGAGTTGTCCGTCACACTTTATCTATTATATCTTCTCACAAATGATTGTAGACTGGGAGTGAGAGGAGAACGCAGAAATGGAATGCAAGAACCTGTCCGAATATTGCTAGGAAAATAATGATCGGAAAACATGCTCTTTTGGTTTATTCATCTTCTCAATTAACACAAGCACATCGTACATGAGAAGTTTGCAATCATTTAGTAACCCTTTTGAATGCGAGTTTCTATTTCTATATATGAAGCATCTAAATGTAGCATTGTTTGAAAGCAAAGACAAAAGATGCCATATCCTTATCATGCAGGTGTGGCAACTGTTGAATCAGCAGCAAATAGGAGTTTATGATCTCAGATTTCATTCCCAAATCCTTTGAAACGAACTGAGATTCTACATGATAAGTATGTAATCTCCCCTGCATTACCTACGTGATTGTTTTAGAAACTAGACCAGGAAACATTTGGTGTCAGACTGGAACGCGGCTTTCTTCTAGGACTTCTTTCCCTGTAATGCCATCCTTTAAAGTTTTGAAGTAAACATTGTAGTCCTTCTCTGGAGGCCGGTTTTCAGGGTCCACTGTGAAAGGTTCACTAAATGGGATGACACTTTTAACCTGCATAAGACACACAAGTACTTGACAATGTCCCAAACTCAAGTAATAAAGTGACAATATCGAAAAGCAGGCGCCTTTCACAAGTGAAATTTGAATAAGCTCAAGAGCAAATAAGAAAGTATCACAGGCTTATTAAATATTCTCCAGCTTTCAGCTCATTTTATAGTAGGTCATCTTTCGATGAACTCATGAAGAAGTTGCATGGTAAATACTTCCAGAGTCAGAGCACGCTTCTTATTTAACAGTATGGCAAAATCTAAGTAGGCAATCGCATGACTTCAAAAGGCTTTCCTATTGAACAAACATTTCCCCTAACCGTTCCTCAATATGCAAACTAAGTGCAATAGTGAACCCTCCGAAACAAATTTTATGGTTTATATTAGGATGATAAATATCCTGCCCTTGAGTCAGTCAAATGACTAAGGACAGAAGGAAGATTATCATAGGATGGATATTACGAGCGTTTGAGCTTCACTTCCAATCGTGTAAAAGATTTTGCATCCAGTTCTCTATTACCACTGTCAAGAATTGGCAATTACAGTGACACAGGTTGTGTAAACAACAGATAAAATAAAATCAGAGCCAGCACGCCCCTATCTCTACTGGTTCTGATTAATGAGCACTCCAAGTGAGTTCTCGATTAAGGTAAAAATTCCAATTATATTACTGTACAAGTATGTGCTTCTGTGGGATGGATTGCTTACGATACAACAATCAATTTTCATACACCATTATCAACAAGCTTTACTTGCTAATGTTTTAATCATTTTCAACCCACGCAACAAAAATCAATATGTCAATCACTATAAAAACATATGAATAGCATAGACTGTGCTTGTTTGCCAAAAATGAAAGGAAGAAGAGTATTACCTCAAAGGTCTTGTCACAAGCATATACGCTTTCTAGAGCAGCAATACATATGCGAGCAACCTCTTCCCTTGATATCTTACCCTGTATGTATTAGAACGCACAGCAAATCATCATAAGAAATCGAAGCCTCATCAAATAACCCAAAAACTCATTCCAGAGCAAATTCAACTCATAGAACTCTCAAGTTGGATATTTTGGCATAAATAACTAAAACTGAGATATAATTGAAACTGCTTACTGTTATATTGTCTCCCTGGTCAAAAATGAGATCGGCTCCGGCAGGCTCCTCAGTTAATGCGCATGGCCTTACAATTGTATATGGAATTCCACTTTCCCGTAATACATCCTCTCCCTATTCCAGAATTGGCCAGTTTAAGAAAATGAACAGGAGACATGTAGAATATACATGTTGTAGCTAACAGCAATATGTAATATGCTTAAGGTTCTAGCAGATGACATGATATCAAGCTAATTTGAAATCGAATACCTTTTCTTGCATTTTATGTATTTCATTTCCTCTTAATTTATGAACTTATCTGTAACCAATTGATGCCACAAAACTGGCAGAACATGAGTTTAAGACAACTTTATATGTATCTAAATTGATTGGTTGATATTCATATAATATCTGAGTGGGTTATGTGGATGTTCTCTAGTCCACATTTAATTTATGCAAATTATTGTGCATCATGTAGACTGTGCAGAACTGGGAATGCCCGTCCTAAGATATTATATTAGTTCCCATGTAGACGTATTCTACTAATCCTTAAGGAGTATACTGTAAACTTTAACAGTAACACAATGTTCACGAGTGTCTCAAACATTTGCTGCAATGCAGGGTTCCACTTATATTGTCACTTCAGTTGGGAAGAACAAGTCAACAATACAGAAACTTTCTAACCGTTCAACACCTATAGAGTCCAAAGTTTGATTCAATCACTTGATACAGCACGTACTTCTTCAACATGTATCAGTCCAAGTCTAAACATCTTTTCACTCTACAACAGACAGATAAGTCTGTAATTGTCAATGACCGATATGTGATTAGAAATGCAATCTTATCACCGAGTACAGCATGGATCAACCTGCATTCTTCCGGTGATATCTTCAGTCTTGATTGTCTATGAATTTATATGTAAACACAAATCTATTCAACATATTTTGTTTTAAAAGCTTGCTTGTATAAGAATCTCTGTAAACTAAAATAACACAATTTACGGTCATTACATATTTCAAATTTTAAAATCTGCTTGGGTTTTGTTTTCAGCAGTAGGGCACTCTCCAAAAATGCATTTTTCTGAATCTAGTTGTTCTAAATACTGGACTGATCAATTCAGAGGGCAGAAACTCAATGAATTATATCCTTAAAAACTCAAAGGTATTAGTATCAACACCTTCAACTTGAAAGTAAGAATAAAACCCAGTTCCTTGTTTAGGCGGACAGCAGGAGGTTGTTTACTCAGATCAAGCCCAGGCCTTCCAGGTCGGGTAACTCCAGCTGAACTTACATGTACAAACCTACAAGTGACATGAACAAAAGAAAGAATCTAAAACAGGAAATGTATCTACCAGACCAGTTACATTGATAGCACGTATTTTCTAGTAACCACAATTATAATCAGAAAAATCGGTATGGAAAGAACTGTTAAACCTGGGACATATGGGATCCTTTATATATGTCTGAATACTTGATACCGGAAGCTGAAATGCACCTTCCACAAAGGTTGGATTCAATTTCCCATCATACTCGAACTTGCTGAACATGAGCTGTGGTAACTTTGATAAACCATTAAGTAACAAGGGATAAAAACCACGAAGCAGAAAACAGACAAACAATGATAAATAGATAGCATGCCTGCAATGATGCAATATTGGTTGGGTCAAAGGGTGGAGCATCTGCTACAGTTCGTGCTCGAAATATAGGCCTCAAAAAAGAAAATGGCAAGCGAATCTGGGTTGAGAAAGGGCACCACAACTTGTGAGTTTCAATTATCAACAAAAGATACGTAATCAACGGGTTTATGATGTCACTTACCGACTGCCATTGACCTGCTACAGTGTCAAAGCTTGCCGTATAACCAACAGTGTCCCAATCAGCACTAGTGCGAATGATAAGTTTATACCTGCGACCATCACCTTTAAGGCGAAGCTCCAAACCATCATACGCAGAAACATCTTCTGGGACTGAGAAATTCTGAAAATCAAACACATGAGTTTTCTGTTCTTTGTATAAGAAATTTGAATGTCAAAAGAAACTCATCCCTAAAGGCCGGGAAAACAAACCAAGGGAATAGAAGACACAGAAGACTTAATGGATATCCATCCGGGTGAAACAAGTAGGAGAGTTGGGCACAGCAAGATTTTCAAGGAAAAGTAACTTTCCCAACAGAGTGTTTTTTTTAATGCTGAGATTGAACTTTATTGAAAATCCATTTTCCAACTTACAACAAACAAAATATACATGCAAACTTCTGCAAGTGCACAAAAAATGAGAGCAAGTGAAAGTGAGAATGTAGCACAATCGGAAGTAACTGTTAGGCTATGAGCTTGATCTGTGTAATGCATATTGGTTGTATGTCCCGTAAGCGGGAAGTAATCAACCCCAAAAATTTTCATGTAAGCTGGGAATAACAATTATGACCACAAAAATTGAATGCCTCTGTCTTTGATACCAATAACAGCCCTCTTTTGATAAGCAAAAGATAAACAAAAATGTACTGGAAAAGAAACAATTAGAGGCAATGTCATTTCTTGTTCTACAAAAGGTGCAATTTTCATCAATAATAACATGGGGCATCAACAAGTAACACCCAAAGGTACAGATTTGGTCATTGAGTGATCTTATCTTATGGTCTGAAAATGAGAGCCCAGAGCCACAAAAACGTGGGTGAGGTTGTTGGGGTTTTGACGGTTGCACATAATGAGGTGATGTCAATCAGCAAGTTTGGAAATAGATTCACAGAAAAAGGAAGATAGAGCTTCATACTTTCTACCTTATATATCAGGCACTGCCAACAGGGAAGCAACGCACAGAGGAAGTATACAAAGACTACAGC
This sequence comes from Morella rubra, assembly GCA_003952965.2. Classification (NCBI taxonomy): domain Eukaryota; kingdom Viridiplantae; phylum Streptophyta; class Magnoliopsida; order Fagales; family Myricaceae; genus Morella; species Morella rubra. Next base: position 4,236,576 of record CM025850.1, on the reverse strand, counting down.
CTCTATTAACAAAAAGCACCAGGACTTGCCATACAGCATAGAGGAAGGTGATTGAAGAATTATGAAAAACATTTTGCGCCAGTGAAACATAAATTTTTTTAAGGAAAGCCGATCCAGAAGAAAACAACCCCCTAAAGTTAAGAAACCATTATGGTCCATAGAGCCACATGGATAACCAAACCTGAGAAATCATCCAAAATTTCATGTCAGAGACTGATGGAAGGTTGTTATTCCGTAACAAATTGACTGAAGACATGTTTGAACATCCTATAAAGGAAACCATTGCATTCAGTTCCTTAAACATTTGAAGCATCGATAAACTGCTGAAAATAACAGACAATGTCCCCTCTTGATCATCTGGACAAATGCACTAACATTTTGTAGGGAAACGAATTGTGCCCATTTTCAATACTTTGAAGGACCATTTTTTAGCATAAATAGAGTGAAAGTAGTCCAGAACAAGGATCACAAAAGCATATATTACACATGATATCAAGAAGACAAGATAGATCATTGAATTATACCCTTGTTCTGATGCTAGTAAAGCCACCATTGTTTGCTGTAGAAACAACACCTGCAGGAGACAAACCAAAATACTGAAAAAATGAATGAAAAAAGCGACGCATTTAGTGATGGACAGTCAATCACCATTGTTCACAAGGGATTGCCATCAAGAAAATAAAAAAGATAGACACACTGGTGGAAGGGTCTGACAGGAACAAACCTTTGAAAACTCCAGTCGGTCCACCAATTTCACTACCTCTTCGGTCTATTTCGAATGTGCTTTCACTAACTCCTCCCATTACAACATCATCTAGAGCACCCCAAGCAAGTTCTCTAGAACTGTTTTCTGCAAGGCGCGGGAGAAAAATCTCAATCACAGAAGAACATATTAACTTATGAATCAGATAATGAGTAATGCCATTTAGGGTTTGGTTAAGTTGCAGAGAACTCATGACATGTATTACATAGTCACTTAAGCTACCTAACTCCCACATTAACTTACTTTTATTCTACTGGAGCAGTGTATCAGTAATCTTGGCTTGATTATTATTGATTAATACCAAATTCGGACACGACCAAAAATGACTAATCTCTCATAGAAATAGAAGATGCACATAATAAATGTATAAAGTCTGAATACAAAGGACCAAGGTGTAAGAAGAATTATTATAATTCCTGTTTTATGAAGTGTAATTTCGTGAACTTTTGTTCTCATTATTCTTCTTGCTGGCATACCACAGATGAACTTGACTCGCCCCAACCCCCTCTCTCCCATTCCAGTTTTCCCTTTTTTGAGCTTCAGTTTTATTTTATTCTCATATGCATGCTAAATGACTTGCTCAAATGCAACAACTTGGTTCAAGATAAAAAAATTCCACCTAGAAAAATGTGTACCTTCAAATCCAAATAGTAGTTTTCCTTTACGAAGTCCAACACTCCCTTTTACAGCATTTATTAGATTTTCCATCCCAATGTATTCCACTGTTTCAGGAGAATCGCCTTTTATCTGCTCTCATCAATTAAAGAGGTCTCATTGTTATCAAAAGTCACATGATTTGAACTTCCAAGTTGAGGGTAAAAAAATGAAAAAATACAGAATGGGCAATTAGTTCGCCACCTCCGGTTCAAAGAACTTGATTCCCTGAGGCACAACATTTTGTATTGTGTTAGAGAAAAACTGATGGTAAACAACGTAGCAAGCATACTACTACTATTACTAAGAGCTCAACAAATTGGTGGAAAGTGGGATGATGTTCTAATGGAAAGGCAAAATGTCCTTCTGCGATAGGTGGAATTTTGAGTTTTCACCACCTTAAAAGTTTTCAGAAACATACTTGGCTGTATTTTGCCCTGTCAGGAGTGTCCCCTTCCTTTGGCCCGACAATGACAGAAACGGCATTAATAACTTTCCTCACTCCTCTAAAGTACTCAGGGACCAGAGTGCTCGCCTTAGTAATGTCTCCAACAATCTGAGATATTGCAGAAAAAGTGAATTTGGAAGCATGTAAAGCAAGGAATCACAACAGAATCAAAATGCATATAAAACACCGATTATCTACAATGTAGAAGAAAAATCTTGGTACTTGTGTTTCTTCTGTGAATGAATCTGAAAGTACACCAGAAACATGATGGCTACTGTCTCATTTACCAGGTACTCAAGATAAAAAAAAATAAATACTGAAGGAAATAATTCCAAGCTCAGGGACAAAATCTGTGAGGTAACCAACAGTTTAGTAAATAAATGGCTGTATCTATAAAGCATCTGCTTTCTTGTAGGATGTACTGATATATACTCAATTAGGAATTCTTCTAAATATGCTTATAAATCAAAGAACCAAATTTTCAAAAGAGATCATTGTTTTCAGTCCAAGGAAGAGTAGCAAAATCAGACATTTAAGCATATTTGGGACCAGATATGGAGTCAGAAACATCTGAAGTAGACATGAATAAGTTTGCTCATAGAGAAGGTGGAATGCAACGCACAATTTGTCTATGACCACCAGATGCACACAAAACTTACATCCACCACATGAGTCTGCCTGATATCAATAGATGACAGCCAAAGTCCTAAACTTGCACATCATATTACTTTTTGCTGGAATCCACTGATATACAAGAAATTGGATACTTTTGATGAAGGCATTAACATAATCACTTAGAAAGAGAAATTATTTGTGACCATATCCACTAAAGGATAATTCCAGTGGTAGCTAGCTCACCAAGTCAATATCTGGGCCTAACATCCTTCTCGCCTTCTCTTCATTTCTGACCTGAAATTGTCATCTATGAGGATGTGGATATACCTTGAATAAGATAGTAGGCAATGACGAGAGTGCTGTAAATTTTTCTAAATTAATATTCCTACACTGCCTTGCATCTCTTTGACCTAAACATGAATTCCAAATTCATTAGGAAGATAAAAGCAGACATACCAATACTCGGACCGGCAATCCTTTCTTCCGTAAGATGTCGACTACTCTTCTACCAACACCACCAGTAGCTCCAGCTACAAGGATAATACCAGAAGTATCCATGGCCTTTACTGGTTTACTAGGTGATGGACCGGATAGTTTCTCTATCAGAAATTCAAAGAACTTCACGATTCCGAAATGGTGAATTCTTGTTAGTAAGGGAGACACAAGTTCTCCATTTTAGACGTGATCAAAATTGGAATAGACACTATGTCTTACCTTAGCAGGTGATGGCGGTCCATTGAAAAAGTATAAAGTTTTAATAAATCTCCCGAAGTCCCAATTCTGCTTTCCAGCTTCTGCTGATATAGGCCTACCATTTGTTCTTGAAGAGAGACAAAGGAAGCTTTGTCTGTAAACAAAGGACTGCGGTCTGTCATTAGGTTGAAGAAACGGTTTAGGAAGTGGAGAGGACAGTAACTGAGGATGCAAAGATTTGTTCGAAAATTTTCTACCAAAAGGTGATGAACAACCCTGCAGCGACAATTGAATGAGCCATGCAAGTTAAATTCATCATGAACTTGGAGATGCCAGCAAGTTAATATCAAGTTATGTGACAATAATCAGGCAGGAAAATTTAGTTTAGATATAGAAATGTATAATTTTGACATAGACACCTTCCCAATTTTCACTATCATTCAGTGTCATGGGAAGTCTTTTGGCTCAAATTTATTATCATTCCCAAGGACTCTTGGACATGGTCACAGAATAGAAATGAGGGGGATGAGCTTCCAAAATAAACACAAATCATGGAACAGTGGGGAAAATTAAAGGAAAAATTTGGATACAGCTTGCAACACATATTTTCCGCCCCATCAGCACAAAATGCATTAAAGATTTTTTTTTTGTTTTTTTTTTTATAGAAAAAAGAATGAAAACATGTCCTTGTGATAGGAAACGATTAGAAGTCGTCTCAGAACATCCCCAATAAATCAACAACAATTTTGGATATTCATGATATAGTCATAATTAAAGTGATACCTTAAAAATCAGTGTTTCGGTGCCTAGAGTTGGGTATTAAACTGAACAAAAAACCAGTCACCTCTCCTAGAAACGCAAGGACTTAAAATCAGTCATGATATACAATTCGATGCTCCAAGGAAATTACTTGAATACGGCGCAAGTCTTTTAAAACAAAAAGTAACTACGGTTCGTCTACATTGACATAACGTGCAACAAATTTCTTTCTGACAGACTAAACACTGAATCAAAATAAGGAAAACAATATTATTGTTTAGATTGTCTCTATCCATTTTTTTTCCTCCTAAGCAAGATTGCCTCTATCCTGCACCTCTCTTTTAGAGAAAACATACCATTTCAGCTCACCGTTGTCCCTCTACATTTTAAACATTCCATGATGACATCCTCCACTTATAAAACATAAAGCACTCACTAGCTTTACGGGCTCATCCCTTACAACATACACATATCCCGACAGTTCAAAAGCTCAAACTTATCTTCCATCTCACGTCGTATGACTGAAACTGAAAGAATACGATTAACCAACATCAAAACGACTGGCTATGTTTTCCACACGAAAGCTCTCTCTTATACGTTTGTCATACACTATAGCTCTAACCGTGTAGTTTATACCACAGAAAGTATCTTTGAGTTCTGAACCTTATTGAAAAGTGGGAGATACTTAAATGTTACTAAGAAATAAGAAAATTCTTCCAGTTTTTTTCTTTCTTCCTTTTTTGGGTGTGGGGTTACCTGAAGATTGAGAACAGAGGAAGACAAAGGCGACGATATTTGCATCGAACAAGATTCCATTGCTTTACGCAGAGAGAGAACAGGTGGTGTTTGGGAACTGACTTAGATACTCAATTACTCAAGCAACCTGGAATTACAGCATGCGAACCTCCGCATATGTGGTGTGGTTTTTCTCGTTGGTGGTGCTGCTGATGATTGAAGCGGAGAAGGAAATATAGACCACACACTAAGGGAGTAAAAGTCGCATTTTAACAGAAGTTGGAGAGCACTCTAGGATGGGACCGTGTCATTTCCATTATTTTCCTTTCAATTTCCAAAAATACTAAGTGCATTTTTAAGCTTCCTCTGCTGGAGAAGAAAATAAAAGAAAAAAACTCTGTTTTCGATTCGAACAATGAGTAATCAGTAATCATAGCTATAAAACTTGGTAAACCCATTGAGCTTCTGACGTAAATCGAGTAACCCCATTGATTTTAAGTATGTCATTTCAAGAGATTATTTGCCAATATTGATTAATTAGGAATCCCTTCCTATTTCAGGCTATTTGGACGGTTGTGGATTTTGCCATTTTGGGTTTCGAAAGAATATTTAGTATTTTATTGTTAGAATTTGTTTTGGGAATAGGGAAAAAAATTGTTCGGTTGGTCAAATAACTCTCTAATCATGAAAACAAAATAATCTCATAATAGTTCACTGTCAGACTTTAATTTTATTTTTTTAAAGACTGTTTATGGATCCCAAAAGATTTATGGAATTGAGATGGTATTTTGGTCACGTTAATGGCTGGGCAGGCCATTTATAGCTCTTAAGAGTCAAAGTGATCATGAAACATTAAACGCAGCAAATTCGGCTTGGGATTTAGCATTTTATGGACTTATATATATGGTTGAAGTAACTTTTATACTTTGAGCAACGGATTTATAATTCTACTGAAAAATTGGATGTATATTAGCATTTTGAAATTTTGATCTCGCTCTCTTCTCGTTAAAAAAAAAAAAAAAAAAAAACCCTATTCACGTTTATATTCTGCTAGTAAACATTTAAGCAGACACTTGTAGATCACGTGCATCATTAAAGGATATAAAAAATGCTTACAAATATTGAAAAATACTTAAAATGATTTGGTTTTGGCTCCAATTACATGAGTTCCTCCTATTTATTGTAATTAGATGGTTGGATTTAGAAAAAATTAAACACAATATATGGGTTCTATAATATTCAATATTGTTTGTATTAATTCCTTCAGTTAGAGCTGCACAGAATCGGATCAGACCACAAAACCGGACCGAATTTGTGGTCTTAGTGATCCAAATCCGATTCAGTCCGAACTACATTTGAAAAACCGGTTATATCCGGTCCGGTTCGGTCCAGGCCATTTAGGATCCAGTCTGGATCGAACCAGACAGGATTTATTAATTTAAATAATAAATATTTTTTAAATTTTCTTAATACAAATTGTAAACTTAAAAAATAAAAACCCTAAGTTAAAACTATGTGTTTTACACCCTCCCTAGTCCCTTGAGTTCCTTCTAGCCTTCCCCCTTCGAAATTAAGTTTCTCCCTTTTTCCATGATTTAAAAAAAAAAAAAAAAAATTAGGAAAAAAAAAATCGATCCTTCATTTTAGGTACGACCAGAAATCCGGTCCAAAAACCAGACTGGATTTTCGGTTGTGCAGCCCTACTTTCAGCTAGCAAATTAGAGAACATCTTGATACAACTAGCATATTTAGATTTGTGAGTTTGACACAGTCGTTAAACTTCATGCAAAATGACTAAAATGTTTCTCTAAGACAAAATTATTAAAATTATTAATTTTTTTATTAAAAATGATATATAAATAAAAAGTAATGATCTAAATAAAAAGTGAATTTGAATGTTGTATATGATAGTTTTGTATTCTTCTATTTTTAGGCCACGTAGGCACTTCTCCATTAGTTGGTCAATAACAATTGAACTGAGACCAATTCTATGGCAAAATTGTAAGACCTTTGTGTTGAAATAAACTAAAATATTAAAATTTTGAGAAAAATTGTCATGCCACACGACAGTTAGTCTACAATTGGCTCTAAGATGACATTTAAAATCTATGTGAGTACCATTTTGTTGGTTGGTTAACGGCAATTGGACAGTGAATCGATTAGTCTCAAAAACTTACCTCAGGGACTAGATGATTGAAATTGATACTTTAGAGACTAAAATATCAAAAATAAAAACCACATGGAACTGTACGATAATTAAGCTTTTTTGTGCAAATACCTAAATCATTAAGATTGTCAAATATATATAAAAAAAAAATGAAATTTTTTAAAAAAATAACCAAATATTGAAAAGAAAATTTTTTCTTAAAAAAATTCTAATGAAAAGTTTTTTACTTTAAAAATAGTTTTACAAGCAAAAAAATATACCTATGAGTGAGATGCATCCAACATCAGAATCATATCACGTTTTCAGTTAATGTTGTCCACATTCCACATATAATAACTAGCCGCGATATGCCACAAGCAAATTCGTCTTTCTCGAAGGTGCCTATTTTTCAAACTCAAGTTGTCACCTGTTTTTCCTTTTCCTATTCAATTTGGAAGAAAAGGGTCTGGAAAGAAAATTCACATTTTATATCATGGCAGGTATACTTGTTATATATAATATAATCATAAAACTATAACCCTGCATATGAACCTAACTACTAACTACGTTTATACAATACACTCTTTTTTTCTTTTTCTTTTTTAATATGTACTCGTTAAGATTATTACACTGGGCTTATTTTTTACGAATTTATTATGGTCAGTATTTGGAGGTATAATGTGCCAAAGTATATTCTTATCTTTTTATACCTAGTCTATAAATATTATCAATTAACAGTATCAGTTGTCTAATTCACAAGAAAATTAAAGGACAATTTAAAACACAACAGAAGCTTACTACAAGCAAATGTCTTAAACAATAGTGAAGCTATTCTTACTAAATTAATGATAATTATTTTGCTTACAATCAACCCAACAGCGCACTGGTTTACAAAGAAATTAGGTATCAAGTCTTGGAAGGAATAATTCAGATGAAAATCAATTCATAGTCCTGATTTAATTTCTTGGAACTCTTGATCTTGGTCTTCCCCGTTTTCTAATTTGGAAAGGTTGATTACCTATGACAACTTTCCTTCTGTTTCATCAGACTTGGCATTTCATATATCTCTTCGAGTACGGATCAATTCCCAAGTCAGTCTGATCTTCAACTAGATAAGTCTACTTCTATGTCGCCAGAAAAGAGACCTGGACTGGTATGCTGAACGGATTACATCAACCCAGAGATCATAATGTAGCCAAATAAACAAAATGACTGGGACAGCAAACGAAACGATTATAAGATTCGGAACCTTTGTCATTTTGCTCTCACAGATAAAAAAACAGGTTGCAGTGAAAGCTATCACCATGCCAACTATAGAGATGAAGAGTGCCGCAAATCCAGACGTCAATCTTGCAGGTAACGGCTGGAGGAAATCGTTCTCAGTGTAACGTGACGTCAGAATCGACAAGAAAATCGATATCGAAGTCGTAGAAGATATAAATGCTATGCATCTGATCTGAAGAATACCATAAACCCGTTGCTTCCTAAAAAGACAGGAGGGCCTGTCTGTTGATTGTCGCCGCCAGGCAGAGTGAAGGGGCGCCGCGAAAACGACAGTGGCAATCAGTGTTGCCACTATCATGCAAGAGTTTGAAGTGTCCTTCATCCATTTTTCACCAGCTTCCTGTAAACCTTGATGCGCCTTTGTAAACACAATCACCGGTGTTTGGCCGTCTGAATTCTTCATGTTTGCGCGTGGAGGTGGCAAAATCTTTTCTATCTCCTAGAGTGATCGAGGCGTAAATTGACAAGTGAATTAAGATTGCGACCGGCCGGTATGTGCATATATACTATGCATGAAAAATACATATACAAAATAAATGAAAACGACGGGAACACTTACTTTAACCCAAAGCAACTCTCGTTGCATTTGAAGGGCTGCTCCTGATACGATATTTAGCCGATCTGGAGGAGCTAATTGCCCAACTAAGTGCAGCATGTTGTTATTCTTTTCGTCAAGAAATCCTGCAATGATATCCCTCATAGCACCTAGCTCATATATCAGACTGAACACATTCTCTTGTCTATGTAAAACAGCAGCAGGAAATTAATTAAGTCATGCCCCTTTTTTTCAGCGCTCGCACGAGGTCAGGGGTAGAGCGTACAAGTATAACTAGAAATTCAGCATTCCCTAGTTTTGCAGCTTCAAAAATTAAATTCAAATGATTGTCAACCAGCTCATAGAACTTTCTCTCTGGTAATTTCAGAATCTCTTTCCAGAGGCCTTCAACCAATTGATGGGCAAATGTCCGCATCAAATTAGCTTTGTCATAGAACTCTTTGAACCCTATATAGGATAAGAAGAAAAGATCCATTCAAAAGCCATTTGACAAGATCCATGACAATAACTGATAGAAAGTTTTATGCAAACATGAAATACAAAATAAAGAATTTAATGCGGCTATTTGTTTCCTAATTATGGACCTATTAGTTTAACCTCTTTTACCTTTTGAAACTAGCTAGGAAATGCGACATGCATGCTTTATCACAAGGCTAATGATTTTCATTTTTTGTATATATATATACATATAGTTTATGAGAAAATTATGTCATATATAGGCTTCTAATGCTTAAATCTAGTTCGATGGGAAATAGTAAATACCACTAGATTGATTTGATTACTATACTGGTTTTCCCAGCAGTTTAGTAGCTGATCAACAATGGACTTTGTCCGTTTAGTCAAGATCTCTAATTGCTTTGGATCAACATATCTACTGTTTCTGCCACACTTATTACTGTAGGCGCGCAGCGTCCTATACAGCTACTTCAGTAGCTTTTGTCAACTTTTGCATATTACACTGAAATTTCCTAGAGAAAGTAAAAAACTCGTTTAAGATTTAATTAATGAGATCATATAAGACTAGTTTTTTCACACCAGGGCTATTTGAGTTAATATATACGCACGACATAAATAAAGAAAGCTATGATCAGAATCAAACTAACAGTAGCTTAAGCATCTTTGCCAGACCGACAGTTGACTTTTGCTGCCAATTGCACCAGGTTTTCTGGCCAACTACTGCAATGCGATCTTCCCATGTTTATCATGGGCAATTGCTAATGTTTGATCCTTTTCAAGAATTTTGACTGCGATGTTTGTTCACGATAACAGAGCGTTCGATCATTGTCAAAATATTGGTAATTAAGAAAAAGTTTGTCCAAACATGTCATACGTAAACCGTCACTAATAATTAATAGTGTCAATAATTCAAATAACCAGTAATCAAGAGTTAGAACATACCATACATATCGGTGTTAATCGTAGCAATAAGGAGATCAACGCGTTCTCCATGGGCCAGTTCTTCAAAAGGAGTCACTGAGAACAAGTACGACACCAAGGATCTACGTCCATATAAAGCTGCTATGTGAAGTGGTATTTTGCCACTCTTTGATCGGATCAACAGCAGTTTATTATTCATTTTCACCAATACCTCGGCAATTGTTAGGGCTCCGGATAGAGCAGCAGAGCACAAGGCTGTGTTTCCTTTTATGTTTTCAAACTCCAAGTCTGATAAATCATCCATTTCACCAATTTTTTCACAAAAGCGGTACGTCTTGCTACAGCTGCAATGTGAAGAGCTGTCTCCTTCCACTTTGTTGCGGGAACTCGAACAGCATTCGGATATATCTCAAGTAGAACCTTAGCTGCTTGCCAATCACCTTTTAGAGCAGCTTGATAGAGGGGAGCACGCAAGTGAAGGTATTTGTCAGATCTTTCCCCTGGAATTTTGAAAGAAGTGGACGTATTAAAGATCACCACAATATTTTTGGTGATAAATCATGCCGTTTATATTCTAATAAGCTGAAAAAAAAAGAAGCACGTCATAAGGTCTTCGTAGAGCAAAAGCCAGCTTCATGATTAATACACGTTCCGCTTCTAAATTAAGAGTCGATCGAAAGCTTATTCCGATTCGTGTCTCACATGTCTATGAAAAGTATTTAATTAAAACGAAAAAGGTAGAGATTTTTCTTCTGCAGCACTTACTTTCATGAGGAATTTCAGTTCCTTGAGATATGACGACCAAGCTTAGGTCCTCTAATGCTGTTCTAGGCGTGTTGGGAGCAACCTTTTCCATTTTTTGTCTTTTTTCTATTCGCGCATGGAATAAAATCAAATGTAAAATTATTAATTAATGAAGTATAGGACACTTGTAGTTCGAATATGGTGATATATATTAGTGTAAAGAGACATAAAATAAACGAACCAGCTCATACATATATATACTATAGCAAGTTAATTGAACCTAAACAATGGAAAGCGTTATCTGTAGACACAAGTTGCATGCATTGCTTGGCATGTGATATTGATCTTGGTTTGCGAGCCAATATTTACAGGCCGGACAATGACAATGCTAAGCTAGCTAGCCTATTGCTAGTGAAAAATATTTTATTTTTTTCGATAAAGTTCTATATATATATATATATATTAATCTACCCTAATTTCAAAGTAGTTAACTAGCTAGTATGAACCACCAATACGACAACATTGACAGGAATATATACCAATTAACTTCAAGATTCATGTCTTGAGCTCTGCTTGTTAGTTTCTCTTTGTAAGGTTTGCTAAGAAAAAAAAAATTCACGATTCATGGATTGCAGAAAAGAAGGATATGATGTCTATCTAGTTAGCAATGATTCCAATCCCTGCTGTTTTACTTAATGACAAAGAGAAACAGAAACATGATCTGCTGCATGAGTTAACCAAATTTACGAAACAAAGTTCACCATTAATACAAAGATCAGAGGAGAGATGAACTGATCAAAGGGATCATCAAACACTAATATTGTAACAAACGCAATCGTTAACAGGTTCCCTTCGAGACCCAATCGAAAGCTTATAATTTGCGTGTCAATGGCGAAAGAGAATGCTTACTTTCATGAAGAGTTTCAGTTCCTTGACATATTTCGAACTCTAAGGCTGTTGTAGGCATGACCTTTTGCATTCTATTTTTTTTTTCTGCATATATGGAACAAGATCGAGAATTGTTAATTGAAGTATATTGCATGATTATTAGTTTGATATTAGTGATATAAACAGACCAATTATAAGAAATAAATGGATAAGCTCATATGATAGCTAGCTAGCTGCAGATTAACGATACTATAAAGGGAAAGGGTTTAGCAAAGAGAAAGATTTAGAGAGGAAAAAGGGCATTACGCTGAATGAAGATTTGACTTTGACGCCTCTAATTAACTGTTCGATCTCAGCTAAGTAGAGTTAGATATTGAGCTTCGGAAGCCTGTTTGAGCAGTCAAAGGAAAAGCTTGCAGGCCAGAGAGCTATAGCTTTGCTGCATACGAAGTTAGCCAGATTTGCGAAACAATTTGATGGAGATCAGATCGAGAAGAGAGATGCATGGACACAAAGGAATCATGAAATACTATCTTGTCTTTATAGAACGACGTATTGACTTCAAAAGTACTTTGGAAGTTAGTTGAGCAAAATAGTTTTTTAAAAAGACAAAGTTTTTGGCACGAAGCAAATAACATTATAAAATCACGTGTTCAAATTATTCAGATCAATTTCTTCCATGATACGCAAGCAATGCTTTCGTGAGAGATTGACGTCAGTACACTGCTCGATCGAGGCTTATTGGACCGACACCTTTTGTTTTCTAGCATTTTTTTTTAACTAATTATGAATTAAGAGATCATGTCTACATTAAGCTGCAAGAAGACACATCTCCAGAACTTATCGTTCAAATACAAAGAAAAAACACACTTGTTAAGGCTAGGTTGCTATCCGCGGCGCTGACATCCATATGCATTAATAAGAAATTATGAGAGATAGCTATATATATATATCTCTCTCCTTCACTGATTGCTCCACAAAAGTGCACCAACTCTTTTGATTGCCACTGTGCAACAGGTAGCTAGTTTAGTTAAATTTAAATTTCCGTGACAGCGAGCTTCGTATCAAGTCATTCAACACTTGTAAAAATACTATATCGAGCGAATTACGCGGTGGAGGTGTGACCAAAACGGTGAGGACTTGTGGGACACGTACGCATACTTTCTCGGCTGACCCAGACTACGTACATGGAAGAAAGAGATCAGACTCTGACTAGAAAAAGTCCAACGCATGTCGTCTGATTGAAGAAAAAAGTCGCGTTGGCTCTATTGGCCCATTGAGGGTTTGAAAGTCTCAGTGCAAAGAATCCTCAACATTTGGCAATCATGTGTTTACATGATACTTACATCTATGCAACCATAATATCATAATATCATAATCATATTTGCATTTGATAATAAATGAAGCTGCGTACAAGATGCAGGGTCGACGGCGTAAAGTCTAAACCACACTTTGAGAAACGTTTAGTTATTTTGTTCACATTATATCGAGAACACAAATTGTGTTACAATTCTAGAAACTAGTGAGAGCCTAGAGAAACAAAAAATAAAATAAAAATACTCACGGAGGGCCAGGGCCTACCTAGAAAGAAAGCAATTGCTTAGCAAAAAAGGAAGAAAGAAAATTAAAAAAGCAATTGAAAAAAAAAAATAGAAATAAGAGTTACGAGAAGATCTTTCAGTATATATTAATAAATTTTGCACCTCTAATTAATTACCCGTATTCTTTTCAATTTATACCTTACATATATATATCTACAATACTTTCAAAACAGTTAACTAGCTAGTATGAACCACCAATACGACAGCATTGACAGGATAATATATACCAATTAACTAGTAATACCAAACAAAATATTATAAAAAAGGCAATCATAACAGGTTCTCGAAGGGTTCAGGTACTATGCGAAGCAGTTAGGTGTGAAGCAGAGTGAAACGACGGTCGAGATTAATAGTTGACGATCTAACGGTCAATATAAAGACCCGTAGTTTAATGAAGAAACCCACCCTTCCAACCCGTTTGAAAACTCAACCCGACTCAGAAATTTCCACCAATAACAGATTTGGCGTCCCCTTCATCGTGCAAAACTGTAAGTTCAAATCTCGAAAACCCCCTTCTCTGCTTCATCGTTGGAAGAACAGCTGCATTTTGTCGAGGTTTTTGTGGAAAAATGGAGTTGTAACAAATTCTGGGAACTAAGTCAATTAGACTATAAGTCTGTAAATATCATCGAAGGAGGAGATTCGGAAATTGTCACCATTCATCTGATCAACAATTGGTATCCTAACTCTCATTGAAAAATAGCTGAATCTTCAACCTAGACCTCATCTTGGTCTTTCACTAAAATCCATCGGGTGGAATTGTTCATTATTTTGTGTGAACCGATGAAATGACTTCAATATTTCAAATTGATCAGATTTATTATTTTATGTGAACCAATCGACAGCTTCTTATTTTATTTTTTTCTTTGCGCTACCTGCTTTAACCACATGCCATGAGAAACGATGAATTAAGATATCTCATTCACACTGCAGATTGCTCCACGCATCTCTTTTGACTGCAAGTCTGCAACAGCTTGTTAAATTTCCGTAACAGCGACCTCCGCGTGTCAAGTCATTAATTAATCATTAACGGTACTTATACTATTATATCGAACGCGGTGGAGGTGTGACCAAAACAGTGAGGAGTACTTGGGGGCAATGAAGCGTACAAAGATGGGACGACGTAAAGTCATCTAAACCACGCGGGAGGATACTTATAAAATATTTGATACACATTTAGTTTTTTTTTTGTTCACAATATTTCTGGCTATCGGGAATACAAACTGTGTTGCAGTACTTCTAGAAACTCGTGAGGGCCTAGAGAACCAAAATATAAATACTCACGGAGGGCCTAACTAGAAAGAAAGCAATCGCTTAGAAAAAAAAAAAAAAAAAGAAGCAATTGAAAGAAATAGAAATAAGAGTTACCAGAAGATGTTTTGGTATAATGAATTTTGCATATATCTCTAATTACCATATTTCTTTTCCATTTGTACCTTAAATTATTCAAGTTCACATATTACGTACGTACATGCACTACAAATTATTAAAAATTAATTAATTTATACCTTACTTTAATTTGATCGTAATTAAGATCTTTCATTGATTTTTAACTACAAGATCTTGACATGGGATGAAAATAGAAAATTTGGGGTGCAATATATCAGTAAAAATTACAAAATTGTGTGATAATTATAGAATGTAAAGTATAATTTCTCCAATTTTCTATGATGAATGTTAATTTTATTAGGATAATTGGTAACCATGAATTAACTAATCTTTTTCTCTTAGCTGTCCCAACAAATGGTTTATCAGTGTGGGACCAGGTTGTGATTGGGTGGAGCTAAAACGTTTTTGCATCTCATTCAATGCATGCAGAGTATATTGATCGGTAAACATTTGTTGATATTTAACTTAAGGGGAGAATACAATTTACACTCTTGAACTATGGAAGTATTAATACTATGTAACCTCATTTTTCAATTTCATGAATTGAATGTGACGGTAAATATCTATGTGCCATCCACATGATTCACTTCCGCTTGTTAGATCTATTTTGTCATTTGAGAATAATACGCTTTGCATCTTCAATTATGGGAGTGCTGACACTTTGCACTCTCATCTTCTAATTTATGATATATCGTTGATTTGCACCTCACAAACTAAGTGACAGTTAAATGAGACGGAAGACTTTTTAGTGGTTAAAGACTTAAAACGTATATTTTTTTTGTAACCAAAATAAATTTTTATTGCTAAAAGATTTTAACGACAAAACCGAACGCCATCGTTAAAAATACCTATATGACGAAAATGTATTTTGTCATTGAATTCTAAAAACACATGCGACCAAACTCTACATTCGACGCTGAAAGTGTCATCAGCAACATGAAATCAATTTTATTATTAAAAGTATTTTTTATGCGACAAAATATATTTGGTCTCTAAAGACATTAAATACATATTTTTAGTGACAAAATTTTAAATAGTCATTAAAAGGTGTTAAAAATAACCTTCTGCAGTAAAAATATTGTTTCATAACTAAAGACTTTAAAGACATGTTTTTAACGATAAATGTAAAATTTCATTGTTTTTTTTTTTTTCTACGTAAGTAAAATTTCCTTGTTAAAATACACTTTTAGCGACAAAAATGCTTTTCGCCGAAAAAAATAATAAGTAGCAGAGTAACCACGAACAGAAATCGGTTGCTGATTCAACACTCTCGACAAACACAAACACTCGTCAAAGACGGTAAGCGAGCTTCCAACCGTCAGCTAGGGGGCGACGTTTTAGATGGTAGCTACTGATCAGATTTTGTGATCGATGCAGGACCCGTCGCTAGTTGTTTCCAGAGATTGGTGCCAAGAAAGTCGGCAATCACCCTTGCAGTCAGAGTAGCAGATTTGGAGGTCAGTCCTGTATGCTGTGATAAATAATTTGGCAAAAATTGAGATATCTCGGTACATGTTTCTGGAATTACTTAATTGTGAATCTGTTGTATTTTGGGAATTCTATTGTAAGCCAATAAGTTTAGCACCTTCTAGAAATTTGATGCACATGATATGTTTGTTAGAATTGCCGACAATAATGGGCAAGTTTGTTAGCCTCTCTTGTATAGAGGTAGACAAAATGCTGCAATTCAAACCACCCCCTCCCTCTGTATGATCTAAATATTATCTGCAGGCTATCCCTTTGTCTCTGGGAGATTTCCATGCTCCTCTTACTCTCCTTGACGCTTTCTCCGTCAAGGCTAAAACATTCTTTCCTTTGTTTTCTCCTTGTCCAATTTATCTCGCACATGATCGAATACCTTTGCGCCACTTACCTTACATGGACTAGAAGATTTTTTTTTTTTTTTTGGTTCTTACGATATATATAATATTTATCATCTAAACTTGATTGGTTGGGGTGAATCTTATAGTGGCATTCGATTGTTGAGTGTTTGTTTGTTTCGTGGGTAATGCATAATAATAATCATTAATAACAATAAAGGTATCCGATTACGCCTCTCAAGTTGAAAAAAATAATAATTTAATTGTCGCCTCTTGTTGGATTGGACCGTTAAACAAGCTAAAAAGTTATCGAAATACCCTTTCTGAAAAAATTAAGAAAAAAAAATTAAAAGATTCAAATAACTAAAATTCATATAAAAAAATTTAAAACCTTAAATACTACTTATATTTTTATTTTTATTTGTTTCTTCAATTTTTTATTTTTATTTTGTCTTGACGATCATTTCCATCAATCTACAATGTTCTTTTAAATAAAATTATTAAAAATTAAAAAAATTAAAAAAATATAAAAATCAAAAAATTTTAATAAAATTTAAAAATAAAACTTTTAATTTAATTAAAAAAAAAAATTTTTTTTTTTTTTTAAAATTTAAGAGATGTAAACAGGCATTAACTTTGCTCTTATAACCGCACATATTCTTGTGTACGCCTTAAATTTTGGTAAAACGTCTTGTCGTCACTCTCAAACAAGGTAATATACCGACAAACAAAACCCAAACTGGGCTGGATTGGTTTGGGTTTCGGCACGTACCGGAAAAAGGATGGTTCGGCCATATGGCCCAACTGAGCCTCGTTACCAACACCGGGCCCCAGATCTCTCCCTCTCGTGACAGGGAAAGAGGGTTTGGAGTTTTGACTCGATTGAACATGCTCACTTCCATTTTTCGGGTTTTAGGGAGCTGAACGGGGGTGCTTTCTGAGTCCACCTTTCATAACCGAAAGGAGTACAGAATAAGAAGAAAAATCAAGGTTTGAATTTTTCGATTACCAATATAAGTTGGGTTCTATTTCTTCTGATCATGCGTCATTTGCCAAGTGCTACGTTAGATGTGCATACTAACTTTTTGATAATTTGTTTCTGAAACTGGAAATTTCGATACTAAGGCTTCCAACAATTTATTGCCCGAATAGCCCCTAATGCACATTTGTAGCAGTTCAAGTGGACACAATTATCTGTTCTTTGAGCCATATTAGCATCGAGACAAAAATACAAGCATGTCTTGTTCATTAGATATCCTTTCATAACACATTATCGCTTCTTCTTTTTTCCTTTCTAGGTTGTTGGCGACAATGGCAAGAGTGGTAACAAAGTTTTTCATTGCGTCTATGTTAATGTGGGTTGCTCCTGTTGCAATATTGTATGGTTTTAACCATAATTTGCTTCCTGGTAAGATTCTTTTGTTTCAATCTCTTAATCATGCATCTTAGATTTTTATCATAAGCTATATATGACAATGTATATCGGTTGTTGTTGTCTGTTATATTGCTCACATATATCAGTGTCTGAAAATCTGTTGGGAATATTATTTGAGCTTTCCCTCTCAATTCATGCTGGTCACTGGTTGACTCTCACTGTTTTCCCCTAGATTCAGCAGTGTTAGATGGATAATCTTCTCTAATATGCTGGGAACGGTGATGTTTTAGTTACTGTTTCCCCCCACCCAACACACACAGCAAACCTATCTTAGGTTGAGCAATAGTATCTCAGGGTAAGAGCATCGCATCTCAGAAATGAAAATTAAATTTAAGGAGGACTAAGAGTCCTAGGTAACAAAAACCTAGAATGCCCAAATTTGCAAGTGTACTACTACCTCTGTCAGCTTGCCAACATATGTAACAAGAAAACATAATTAAGGTGCACATACAAATCTTTTAATATGCCTTGGTTATTTTGGGACATCAACTTCAAATAGATTGAAGAAAAGCTTTGGTGGCTTTTTAAGGCTGTCCCAAGCCTGTTTAAGGCAATCTTTAAACCTGTTATTGTGACCAATAAGAACATTGCTAGCTGGACTGTTGTAAGGCAAAGGTAGCTGTTCTTCAAAACAGACCTTTGAGAGTTAGGTTGGATGAAATTCCCTCCCCTTCTGTTCTGATAGCTAAAGGGTAGTTTTATGTTAATTTTATATGCTGTTGGTTTAAGATGATCCGATACTGTACGGAGTTATGGGAGGGGTCCATGCAATTCCTTTGTGGTGCTTCTTCTGTAGGCTTTGCAGCCAGATGAGCTCAATTAGTTTTTACTCATCTTGAACAGGTTCGACCCAGTTGTCTCCCTATTCGCTGACATTGGTCAGTGGCTTCCTCGCTGTCATCTCAGTCAATTTGGTTATTGGCTTCTATATCTATATGGCTATGAAAGAACCTTCAGATAAACATGAGCCAGATCCAGCATTCGTAGCTGAAGCCAAAGCTAGTGTCAGTCAGTCTACAAGTCAAGCCGAGTATCCTACTGAGTCCAGAAAGAAAGAAGAGTAAGTTTAAGCATTGAGACTTTTCGTCTACCAAAAAGAAGCTGAAATGTTGGGAGAACCTGTTGTCTGGACAATTGCTACAATTCCACATGATAAAATTGTTCTCACGCTCCTTGTTTGACAATTGATCTTTCGTTAGGCCCGAGTTTTGATGTGAATCTTTTAAGGTTGGAATGGATTACTGTATATTCTCTCTATTTGGTTCTTCTAAGTGATGTTTCTTTTACATTTGCTTAAAGCTGGACCTATGGTCAAGTTATTCCCCCCCCCCCACCAAAAAATATACCTCACCATATGAGATGGAAAGGTGTGGTACTAATTATAATCGCAAGCAAATTGAAAAAACGGACTGTAGTAGTCACTGGTATCTTTTACTAACGCAAAGAACTCCTTTCCGGTACTCTTTTGCCCCCACTCCCTCTGTCGGTTTATTAGTGCATAAAGGTAGGCAAGCATCTTCGGCTGTTGCCTCCTCCCCGTCTCCACAGTCACATTCCTTTTTCGTCCTAGTCAACCTTCTCCCCTTCTGTCAAAGAACAAACGAAGCTAGACATATCCTCCGCCAGCCTGCTCGCTATTCACAGAAGCTAGACATGATATGGCTTCTCACTACTCACCGCCCGAATGTACGTCTTGCAGCCATCATATCCGTCATTCTATTCATCCATTCCAGCCATGCTGGCAGACTGTCTTATGACGCTTGTGATTCACATGTCACCTATTGGCACAAGTGGATCACACACGACTTCCCCGTTCATGGTTTTTTTTTTCACACATTATCGGTCTCTTTTCTTAGAAGAAGTCTCTGATCCTTTTATGAAAGGTTAATGGACTGGCAGAACTTTGCAATTTTTTTTTTTTTTTTTTTGCACTAGAAATGTCTGTTCTAGGGGAATTGTAGGTGTCCCCACCGCCATCTTTTGTATCCAGATTATTTATCAACTTAATGAAATTAACATAGTTGCTTAGAAAAAAAAATGATGTGATTCACTTACAAGCATTGCTAGAGCTGTTTCACTTCATTGCCATTGGAGGTTTTTCACTACCAAGGTAGTGTTGCTTCAAGTATGTATCAGACTCAAATGAATGATTTTCTCATATTGTTTACATTAAAAGAAAGGGAAAAAGCCAAAGCAAAACGAACAAATGAATTCAGGCAAAAGAAAAGGAGGCCAAAAAAACACCCCCTGGGGTTAAAAAGGGAGGTGAAATCTCTTGTAACCGCTGCATGCAACATTCCTCCCACAGTAGAGGGAGTCCACAAGAATGAATACCAAACAAACGAATGGTATGAGGTAATTTCTGCTAAATGTTGCTGAGCCGCCTTTTGCAACCTTTGTAGAGGCTTCTAGTAGTTGAAGCTTTGCCAAAATTGACAAGTGTGCAATATTGGAAGTAGAACCAGCATTGTCCACATTATACTACAGTCCGGCGCAACTTGGTGAAAGTTAAACGAAAACTAAAACCACTGGATGGGGGATGTAGATGTGGATATACGAGTCTGACAAAACTTGATGGTAAATCTTAAATAGAAAGAACAAACAAGGTAAAATCATACAGTCGAATTTCTTTCCAACTGACCATCCAGAAGTCCCATCAGACACACTTAATTATCTCAATCTGTTACAGCAAAACAAAGCTTAGCCTCATCCCAAGGGCCATTGATCTCAAACTTGTATTCTTGAAGTCGAATAAGCCAATAAGGACACACCACCGTAACAAAAACCAGTAGTCCTAACAGCAGGAAAAAAAGAAAGTGATGCAGTGAATAAACAAAAGCCAAGGTCATAGCCATCAAACTGAAAGAAAAGCATAGGTGCAAACGGAAGGAGTATTTCTTGATACAGTAAGTGGCTAATGGAGCAAAAAGGAAGACTTGCAAGGAAAACAGCAAGATTGCAAAAACATGTAATCTTGAAGGAAGGCGAGAAGCAATGAAAACCGAGGCCACTATGGAGGCATTTAAAGAGATGCAACTGGTCATGGTTGGATTCTTCAAAGCCCCAGGTGCTCTAACAGTTGATCCAGAGTAGTCATGAAAGAAAAGATGTAGTATGAGAAGTGAAAAAGTTACCGCCCAAATGGAGTCTGAGCTAATGGATCTTGTCAGAGTTTGGTAGATAGGAGCCAGAACATATAACCCAGATGTGAAAAATGAAATGTTAAGCAAATAATGCAAAAGAAGATTGAGCGAAAGCATTTCTTCGGTTAAAAGGAGAACGAGAAAACCTGATCCAAGAAGGCCCACATCAAGATACAAGAGGTTAGTTTCATTGAGACTTGATCTGAGTGTGTATGTCCAAACCAAGCCAACAAGAGCAACAATGCACAGATACTCAGAGATCGAAACTGCATCTTGCATTACTTTTAGCATGTCCCTTTTTACAACATTGGCATTCATGACCATGTCTTCAAGGAAAGACTCATCTGTGTGATTGTCATCAAACCCAGGTTGCATCCCTCCATATGCCACCTTTCTCCATTTGTGTCGAGTTGGTCGAGTTGGAGATGGGCTTTCAGCAACACCGTTATCCATTACTATAGTAATTCCTTAATTGCAAACCTATCTCCTCAGGGTCAAATTGGTTAGCAGGAGTGATATCATAGTATGTAGCATAAATCCTGCTCTCACAGACAGTGTTCTTGCAATAGCAGAAGGCATACAGAAGTAAAACACATTTCTGAGAAGGAATGTTTCACTGCTGTTGGGTTCATTATGAGATGAAAAAAAACCTGTACAAGTATGAAAGCAATCAGGTCCACAACATTGTACAGGATTGGCATCAAAGTAAACAATAAACCATTACTTGGAGACTAAACTATAAAGATAAGGAACACAGAATTTAGACTGGGGAAGATATAATGTATCCATTGTCAAGAGGATCATATGTGATGGGCACTTACAAAACTCCAGTTCCTGACATCTTAAAGTTGACTGTCAGGAAGAAAATGAATAGAAGAGGGCTCTTCTATATGATAGGTATGACTGAACATACATTCTAAAGATGGCTAAGTGTCGGACCAGAATGGATCTAAACTACAAGTGGTCCTGTAAATGCAAGAAACCAAAGCCAAACCCATTTCTCAACCCTAGTTTGGTTCATTTTTTCAAGTCAAAGAAAATGCAACCAAACATACTATTGATGTTTACACAATATTAGGCTACACACCTCAAATGTATGATCCTACTCATTAGTGAATGGATCACACCCAAACTTTTTCCATTTCAAAGAGACGAACTGATTCCCTGAGTTTGGCTGCAGAGAAAGTACAATCACGTATAACAGAATCCATAAGCTCAAGTGAGTTTGATTGGGCTATCGGGAAAAAAAATTAAATTTCGCATCGAATAATTGAAAATTTCTGTTCCGTGAAGAAAATTAGTACTTTCCAACTGTTCTTCTCTTTCGCAAAAGTTTCTGGGCAGCCAAGCAGAACCATTAGTGTGAATCATTTTGATAAGGTGAAAAGAAAAAAAAGAAGTCGAAGAAACAATCCATTGAAACGATAAGCTCCTAGCATTACGAGCTAAGGAAATAATCCACCAAAGAAACTGCAAAGATGAAGAAGAGAAAAGCAAAATCGTACACTTCACTAACAATAGATCGATGAATAGAGAGAACCTGATCTCTCCGATTCTCATGCAATCTTCAATCGCGGATCAAAAAGAAGAAACAAAATCCCAAAGTGCGTCCTAAATTATTAACCTCAGTGATCACGAAAGTCAAATTCCAAGTAGGAGTTTAAAACCACGAACGACCATATATCTACTCATAAAAAATCAAGCTAATTCGATCAACCACACAAACCCCCCCCCCCCCCCCCCCCCCCCCCCCCCCCCCCCCCCCCCCCCCCCCAACCCAAAAAAAAAAACAAAAAACTAGTAGAGTAGTTACCGCAAATATACCAACTAGAACTTGTACAGAAGCCAGAGGTTGTCCCCAAAAAGAGAACCTCCTAACGATCAGAGAGATGCGTAAGAACTATGGGATATTTTGAGAGAGGGCGGAAGGGGATGAGGATTTGACGAAAGGCTTGTAAAGAAGCAGAGAATGATCGAGGGAGGGAGAGGCTGGTTTTGAGATCCCAAAGTGGGTACCAGAATTCCACAGGACCACAACTCCACAAGTCTTCCTGTACTCTGTCTTCTTCCTCCGTTTTTTTTTTCACGTCTTCTCCTAGGGATTTTTTTTTGGGTCCAAAAACTCCGAGAGAGGCGAGAAATTTTGGTGCTAAACCATGAGGTTAATGTGAAAAAGGTAATTATTTTTAAAGAGAAATATAATTTTAGTCTGCTAATTATAAAAATTTTGACACTTACTTTTTAAATTATTATTTTTATTCATAAATTATTAATTTTAATCACTTTACATTTTTATTAAAAAAATTAGTAAATACAAAATGTATTTTTCGTAGAAATTAATTTTTTTTATCTAAAAGATATCAGCTCCGGGAAGTACAATTTTGATTTTGATTTTGATTCTAATAAATGCAGCGATATCTTGTTTATCTTTAGACAAATACAAAACAAGGCTTTTTCTTAGATAAAAAAATTTATGATTTTTTGCTCAAATATTAGATAAGTAAATTATATAGAGTACAACATATCAAGTGATTTCGGAGGCTAGTTCATTTTATTAATTATTATACATTATGAAGGTTAAGATTATATTTTCGAATTCTCTGCCCCAATAATATTTTTGAATAATTAAGTAACACAATTCTTACTATTATAAGAACTTATCTGAGGTAGCAGCACCCATCCAAGTCATTCGGACCTATTAATCGGTCCAATAATCCAGCTCCAAATTTAAGATGGAATGGTAAAAAGCGCAACAACAAACAAAAAAGAAACGAACCCTGAGGGTTTCTTTTCTACTGGGGATTCATTTATACGGCCGGGCAATAGCAGAGCTGCAGAAGATCGCGGGAGAGACAAGAGAGAACGAGGGAGACCCTAAATACGAAGCAGAGGCATCGACCATTAAAATCGGAGGACGAAAGGAAATTGTAGGGAAGGGAAAGAGAAGAGAACAGAAGGGGAGAGAAGAAGGGCAGAATGGGAAAGAAGAAGAAGAGGGCGTCGTCGAAGGTGTGGTGCTACTACTGTGACAGGGAGTTCGAGGACGAGAAGATACTGGTGCAGCACCAGAAAGCCAAGCACTTCAAGTGCCACGTCTGCCACAAGAAGCTCTCCACCGCCGGTGGCATGGCCATCCACGTCCTCCAGGTTCACAAGGAGTCCGTCACCAAGTAATTTCCCCAAACCCTAATCAGCTTTCCATATGCATATGACCAGCTTTTGGTTTTGTTCGGATGGGTTTTCTAATGTCTTGGAACTTTTACTTGATCTGTTTTTGGTCTTTTATTTTTCTAGGTCTCGAATTATTCGGGAACTCTTAGGGCAATCATTTACTTGGTACTACGATATTGAAGCCATGGGCCTAATTGTTAGCCCAGGTTTTTCTTGACTTCTGATTTAGAAGAGTGCTGCCAAATAATGCCTTTTAAAAGTAAACATACTGGGTCTAAATGATTTTAGATATTTTTGAAGCGATAATAGACTACCCTTTTCACCGATTTTTGCAAAATCACTTACTGTTAGCATTATGTATTTAAGTGGAGGGGAATCTTTGGTGGCAATTAATGGTGGAAATTGATCAAGGTGTTATGAGGCATTAAATGAAAACTGCTATATGTGGCTTTAGCCGCATGTTGGGGTCTGCTTACCTTCAGATAAAATTATATGTTAACTGGGAAAGTAGGTGCTTTGTTGTTTGGCCAATTGTGGTTTGTATGTTGTTATTTGCTGCTTAAAAATTGTTTTAATTATCTTCAGTAATCTTGTGTATCTGTTATGCATTCCTTGTGAATTATGTTGACAGTCAAAGGATTCTTTTTTGTCAATGATGTTGTTTACAGAGTTCCCAATGCAAAACCTGGTAGAGAGTCGACAGATATTGAGATCTATGGCATGCAAGGAATCCCACCGGATGTCTTGGCTGCTCACTACGGGGAGGAAGGTGAGGAAAAAATGTTTTATTTGATTACTCTTTACATCTTTAGTGTAGTTTGCATTATTAAATTATAGTGATTTCTTTTGCATCAATGTTTCTCTGAAAATTATGTTATCAGCTTTGGAATCTGGGACTTAGGCATTGGCTGATAAAGCCTTTGATCAATTAAGCTTCCTTGAGAAAAAAAACTTGATTTTTCAACCTTGGTTCATGGAGTTCAAAGGCAAGGGCAAGTGTTTGATGTGTAACGGGGATAGCTAAGTCTAAAATTGAGTGTTTTGGCTTTAGTATTTTAATCTCCTTTTTCTGCATAGCAACTATGGTACCTTTCGCTTCTGGTAAGAAGCTCACTTCAATAGCCCAGTCTCGCAATAGCCTGTTCCAGTCCAATAAATTCACCTTGTATATGAGAGCTGGCTGAAGTAGTTGCGCTACATCTCAAGTCTCTGATTGACATAGTTGCAATTGCTTCTGCTGGTTTTAGCTCTGGTTTTTGGTTATTCTTCATTGGGTTTGCCCTTGTGGTAATGCCTTCAGATAATAAGATCACTGACTTAAATTTGTAAACACTTGGTCCGTTTTATATGCTAATACATGAACAATCTATTTTTCATGTGTACGTAAATTAATATATTTTTGTTGCTCATGTCGGTCTTAAATGAGGTCTTGAGTGGATCTTTTCATCTTAATTGTGTATCTCTTAGTGTCGCCGTTTAATTGCGCACTACTGCATTATGTTAAGAAACAATCCCTTTCCTAAGAACTGAGCTGAACCTCCTCGAGATGTGCTGTCATTCTGTTTGGTTACCTGGGAGGTCCACTCAGGTCCTAAGTCTGGCAAATAAATTATTGAGGTAGGATTTGATCCATTTTTGGATTGAAAGGTGGGTATCTTAACCAGCCAATGTGCTAATCTCTATGTGTGTAACATTGAAACTGCAACAAGCCAATGTGCTAATCTCTTTGTTGACCACTCGGGAACGGAGGTTGGGATATGAAAAAGACAAAGGGTACTTTATCTGTCAATTGATGGATGCATTAATGTGGTTGGACTGAAATTGACTGCCAAAATATTTCCCTTCCCCTCTGTTTGAGTAGCAGCATATCCCAGTACAAACTGACATCTAGAATCAAAGGATAGGAAAAAACAAGAAACTGCAACTTTCAAGGATATGAACCAGTTGATTAGTTCCCAAGCTAATGAACCTTATAGGTTGCAGTTGTATTTTTTGGAGGAAACACTTGTTTGTGTTTTTTATTTTTCTTGCCATTCTAATCATCAAAGTAAAATTTATGGTTTGCTAACACCAGGTTCAGGTCTATGTTCTTAGAGAGCAACATGAGCCTAATTCACTTGCAAATGTAGGGACACACGCACACAGCACAAGCACCCTCATCTTTGGGTGACCTAATATGTGTGGCTTTCGCTGTCCCTTGAAGTTCACATGCATAAATTTTTCATAGGAGTTAGAAACTAAGAAAATCAAACATGGGATGTGTTGTGTTTAGTCTGATTAGATCAGTAGAACAATGTTCGAACTGTGAGTTTGTTTTGGCATATTATTGGTAAATTTTGAGTTGCATTTGGGAAGTAAAAAGCTGTGATGTGCTAAGATTTCCTTCTGATGGTCTTTTGTTTCGCAGAAGATGATAATCCATCAAAAGTAGCTAAAGTGGAGATTCCATCCACCCCTCTTGTTGGTGGTGTTGTGCCAGGGTCAATGGGCGTTGGATATCCTCCTCAATCAACTTTAGGTGTCATGCGGCCAATGTATGTTCCCTATTAGATTCTTCTCCAAAGATTTTTCTGCTTCAACTTTCTGACCTATTTGGTCGGTTCTGAAAGTAATCCAAAATCCTCAAAATTTACATTTTTCATTGCAATTGGTCATGAGACAAAATAAATAAGTATATATGATATGGTTTTCTGTCCTGGAAGGTGTGTAATTGGACCATCTAACAGCACTGAACACTTTTTTGGTTGTCCCACTGCTTTTTTCTAGTTTGGGGAGAAATGGAGGGCGCGGTATTATTCACTTTAGCTGACATTTTGATTTTGTCTGTTTGGGGGTGGTTGCAGTTACAGTTCTGCAGTACCAGTGCCTCCTGCTGGTTGGCCAGTTCCTCCTCGTCCCCAGCCATGGTACCCACAGCATCCAGCAGTTTCAGTTCCTCCTCCTCCACCACTAGGTTATGCACAACAGCCATTGTTTCCAGTGCAGAATATAAGGCCTCCTTTGCCTTCAACCACATCACCTGCACTACAGCCTTCGCAGATAACTCCTCCTGGACTGCCTGTATCCACTCCTGTTCCTGTTTCGCAACCATTGTTCCCTGTTGTTGGGAACAATAATATGCCTCCTCAGAGTTCACCCTTTTCTGCTCCTATGCTTTCAACAAGTGTTACGGCAAGCTCTCCAGCAGAAGTTAAAGGCTCAATTGACGCACATTCAGGTACTAATATTTCTGTGACAAGTAATTACCAAGCACCAACTGTTCCAGGTTGTTTTATGTGGACTGGTGTTTCAACTTGGTTTTCTAACCGTTCTTAGTCTGGTTGAATTTGGAAATATATTTCGAATTGAGTTCTAAAAAAATATAGGGACTCAATAAATTGTTTAGCTATGATTAGAACAAAATGTCAAAAATCCAGTAATGAGGTTATGGGGCTGTAATTTTACATTTTCCATGTTTATTGGATTGGTACCACATCCTACAAGGTCCTCTACTCTCTCTTTCTCCTCAGAAATATTTTATAGTTATTATCCTTGCTTCCTTAATAGCGGTCAGATGTTGATGTTAGGCTAGTATATAAAATTAGACTGCAATGGCTTTGTTAGGACTTTGGAGAGCGAGGGGTTTTCTGCTTCTCCGTTCCATATCCATTCTTTTTCTTTTCTCTCTTGTAGTTCTTAAGACTGTTGTGTGATTTATCGGTTCAATAGGTGTTTGGAAATTTATATATTGTTGTTGACAAAGAGACAGAGTAAACCAAACTCATTGAAGCGATGCACTAGATGCATTCTATCGTAACATGTTCAAATAATGCATGAAGACTCTTAATCTTTACCTTTCTGGCCGACGTTTCTCAATGCTTACACTATACTGGTAGGCCAATCATCCATTTCTCATGCATCTCTTACCCTGCACAGTTACACCCTTGATATATATTAAGGAGTCAAATTGGCATTGCCTTTGTTACGAGTGTAAATTCCTCCTTTCACTAGCACCAATCTACATACTGTTTTCTGTGAGTAATTCTCCAAACTATGTTCACTTCAAGTACTTATTCCTTTGGCGGGTCAATTCTCTCTACGTACACATCAAACCATCACCTGTTAAATGTGAACAGAAGTACTAAGGTTTGAACCAATTTGTTCATTTTACAAGTAACTTTGCTGCTGTTGTATATTGGTTGGGCCCATGTATTGGTATCAATGTTGCTCCAATTTTGTTTTAATGTGCCTGGTAATGTTAAAACTATATGCATCGGATACCATTTCAAGAAGTTGAACTTTGATATGTAGGTGTTACACTGCTTTGTTGTGGCTTGCCTATAGATTTATCTGTCACTCCTAATTGGTGTCTTTGTGAATCTTTATAATTTAAATTCTTCCTTGCATGTTCCCTAGGTGTGCCTTTGATCAATTCACACTCTTATGCATCTGGTCCAAACACTGGTGGTCCTTCAATTGGACCACCACCAGTAATAGCAAACAAAGCTCCTGCTAACCAGCCAGCTACTAATGAGGTCTATCTAGTTTGGGATGATGAGGCGATGTCAATGGTTAGTTTTTTTCTCCAACTGCCTGTGAAGGATACTTTTGACTAGTATTATTGCTAAAGTGGTATATATGTGGTTATTGCAGGAGGAAAGAAGAATGTCCTTAACGAAGTATCAGGTGCATGATGAAACTAGCCAGGTAAGTTATACTACCACTTTGTTTTATGGAGTTGGTTTGGCATCTAACCAGATGGTAGGCTTTATTTTCCTTGTTTTCAGATTCAATTCTTAATGCATTCTTTCCTAGTTAGAGAGGTATTTTCTGTATGAAGTTTCAATCTTTTCTGATTCAAAAGAACACTACTCTTGGTTAAGAATATCTAAGCCCATTTATCCGTCCATTTATCTACTTCCATCCCATTTGGTTGATGAGCATGTAAAGTGCAATTCTTCGGTTTGCACGCAATACCCCACTCCTGTGGGCATCAAAAACACAAGTAGGTATTTACATTATTTTTGCTGGTAAATAGTAACTATTTTGTCAAGCTTGCTGCAATCAACTCCAGGATTCTCCAACCTAGCATTGTAGTCAGTTAAGGTCAACATGTATGTATTTCCTCTTGTAACATTTGGATTTACCTGTTGTTACTCATTCTCCCTATGCTTGATTCCGAAGTGTGGGGTTTTGGTTGGAACAAGATGTTACCCATCAGATTTTTGCCTATTCGTACAATTTGTTTTATGATCGATCAGTGAATTCAGGCTTGGCCAGGTCAGCTTCTTTTGCAAAGTTTGGTATCTCTTGCTTAGGACCAAGCTTTATGATGTATCTGGTTTGTCCAAGGAGTTGATAGTTGCGGTTCCTTTCTGATCGTCGCTCTTGTGGTTTTATGTTTCAGATGAGCTCAATTGACGCAGCTATAGACAGAAGAATATTGGAAAGCAGGCTAGCTGGTCGAATGGCCTTCTAGATTAAATGCAGGCCATGATGAATTGTTGGGATGTTCTTTCAATGCATCGTCCTTAAAAAGCTGCGGAAGCAATTTAAACTACAAGACTATGCCCTGGTCCTCTTCACTGGTTTGTTAGGGTGTCTTGTAACTGGCCAAACAATAGCAATAGTTTATTGTTGTATTCTTTGCAAGAGATGTTCAGGGGATTAAATTTTGTTAATTACGAAAATAGGGTCCACAGAAAGTTCCAGAACTTTTTCTCATGTTATTTTTTCTTCCAAATTTATCCCTGTAATTTAGCATTAGACTTTTTAGGGTCTGATCTACGACTCTTTTAACATCACTTCTAATTCAGTTCTTCTTGGTATCTTTTTCTTTTGTCCTTTGGGCCAGTCTTTTGGGAACCTTCCCAATCACTGGATTTCTATCTTTGTGAACACATTTTCCGTTAGTTATATTTAGGTTATAGTTTACATCTTCTCAAAGTTTTGGTCTAATAAGATAATTATAAAATAATCTCTTCAAATTATTGGGAACGGATGAATTTTGTTCTCTTGCATCTTTATTTTACTGAAGTTAGATCGAATTATCAGATAAGAGTGAATAGAATTCAGGAAAAATCAATATGCAGGTTGATATATGTACAGGCCACTATTTAATGTAACCTCGAGAAAAATATAAAGGCGGCAAGTCTCGTACATTCTGTGATTTTGATCCACGTTTTCATTAACTCAAGGAACAGTCCGTGGCCGGAGGTCCTTTTAACCTTCATGAAGCAATTCTTGTGCTGTGACACTTAGCCCCAATGTTACCCGTTAAAGACAGTGTGAACTTGGCCTCAATATCCCAGGCCAACGGTTTTGTTTGTAATTTTTTTTTGTCATGTAAATTTTTGTTTTAAATGTTTCTGAGTTTTGATGGTTAGAAATTCTAATTTAGAAACAAATGAATAACATAAATTAATTCTTACTTTGTCCTTTTCCTATGTATTGTTATTAAAGATTAAAGATTAAAAATTAAAGATTTTTTTTTTTGTTGTTCCAATTTTACTGTGATCATAGTAATTCATGCTATTTTTTTTAGGTTAACTAGGAGAAAAATAATCCACATATCATAAAAGTTATAAAAAAAAAATAGAACTTGAATTTGCTTGATATCGTCTCTGTGAATTTTTTTTTTGTCTATGATAATGCAAGGATTTTGGCGTAATTTATTGGACGGTCTAATATTATGTTTACCAGTTCCAAAGCAAAAAATAAAGAACACAGAAATACTATCGAAAACATAGTAGTGGAATTATCTTGATCAAAATTGAAAATACATGTGAGGGGGATGTCCAATTAATCCCAATAACTTCGTAAATTTTCCTTTTTCAGACACTCAAGTTACCTCGGTTGCCGCTGTCAAAATGGTCAAAAGCTAGGAAAAAGAAAAAAAAAAGGTTAGGAACGAAAAGAAGGTATAAAAGATCCCAATCCGCGCCTAAAACCCCCCAGAACCCCAATAGCCCCTTCAACCGTATCTCTTTCTCTCTCTCTCTTTTCTATGTCGAGTCTGTAGAAGCTGCGAGATGAAAGCTTTGAGAGCTCTCACGACCCTTTCTCCGAAGCCCTACAGAACCCATCTTTATCCGACCTTTCTTTACCAATTTTACTCAGCCCAGCCTCAAGAAGAAGACCCCACACACGCCCCGACCTTCTCTGACTCCGAAAATGGTTCAGACTCCGTCTTTGACAGTACCGATTACGCAATACCAAGCGTTGCTTTGGAACCCAACACTCGAACCCCTCAGCAGCCCACTTGGAACGAGAAATATAGGGAAAAAGCTGATCAGTTGATCTTTGGGAAGGAAAGCCAGAGAGGAAAATTGAGATTTTTGGAGGAAGAGGAGGAGAGAAAGAGAAGAGTGCTTGCCAAGGCACTGCTCGAGGCGGCGTTAGAGGCACCGGACGATATGGGTGAGGAAGAGGATGAGGTGATGGTGGTGAAGGAGGAGGACCAGAAGTCCTTGTCGGTCGGGATAATTGGTGCTCCAAATGCCGGGAAGTCTGCACTGACTAACTGCATGGTTGGTTGTCTGCCTAATAATTCGACTTTTAGATAATGCATTTTGTTCTGAATTCGCTTGAGATATTGGGTTATATTTTATTAAACAATGATTCTGTTGAAGTTGGAGTTCAGGGAGGTATGCCTTTTGTTGTTGATTATGAGCTGTACATTTTCTTTTATATTGTGGGGAATGTGGTATATTAAACGTTGTTGCATAATTTGAAAATTTCTAATAGTTTGAACTTTTAGAATTGTTTTAAGAGTAAATTCAACTTGTGCCTGGCTGTTCTAAGGTATGTAAACAGCCTTACCTTAATATGTGTCAAATTTTCCACATTTTTTATAGCCTATTTTGCATGACGCTTATGGTTTATGAACATGGCCACTTAAAAATACTTTTAAGTTAACGCATGTATGAATCCTACTGTGAAAATTAGTATTACAAACTTGTGTTTAAGTGCCTTGGGAATCCCTTTTCTTTTTAACCCTGTCAAAGCAAATGCTACGTGTGACCTGGAGTGTTATACATGAATTAAGAGGGCGGTTGTGCCTAGTGTACCAAGTTTTAGTGCCTGGATGATGTTCTTTATTGCCTTTCCATGGTACCTGGATATGTTTTTCAATTGCCTTTCCGCCTCGTGTCAGAGTACCAAGTCTATTTCTACTGAGCTTTGATTGTTGTTGATACAATAATTGTAAAGCCCAGTACGTTAGTTTTGGCATCTGGGAGGCTTGGGCAATATTTCTAAATTTAGTAGCTGTGAGGCAGGAGTTGGTACACGAACCCAATTTTGGTATGGAGATGCTTTGTTGACGGTGGAGTATCCTGCACTTCTTTGCATTGCGAGGGATAGAGAGGCAACAGTGCACATATACAGACTGGTCTAATGATAGCGAAAATCCAAGACTTTTTTTAGCATTGGATTGCTGCTTCTCCAGATGATGTTGGACAACTTTTCAATTTAAGTGTTGGATTTGTGCATCAAGGGTGGCTATGGGACATGGAAAACTTTGATTCTAACAATGGACTTTGATATGGTTAGGGAGTTTATTCTTGTCTCTTGGCCTTCAATTCTGCAGCAGTTCTGTTTCTTTGTTTTCAATAATTTATTCTGTCTGCTATTATTGCATTACTTGCAGTATTGATCTGGTAACCACATGCAGATCTGTTATATCTGTGATACATTTTTGTTGTAGGTGGGAATGAAGGTTGCTGCTGTTTCCCGTAAAACGAACACCACTACTCATGAAGTGTCAGGAGTGATGACAAAAGAAAACACCCAAATTGTATGTATGCAATTCTGATATGTAACCTATTCACCTTCTTGTACGTGCATCTGCTTCCAAAAGTGAATACTTATAATCCATTTTACTATCACATGCATTTAATTTCTATGTCCCACTTCTAGTGAAAGAATGTAAATAAACATTTTGAGTTTTCTACATGACATGTTTTTTCATCAGGGAATGAGCTTCAGATGTTTAGAGAAATATAACAATTGTTTGTAAGATCTTCAATAAAAACTTCCTGTGGATGCAATAGATCCTTGTGCATTTGTCCTTTCTTTTGTGACTGGTTAAACTGGTCAAACTTAAAATGTTTAGATCCTCTGCTTTGTTATGCCTGTAGTTAAAGTCTATCATAAGAGACCAATCTATAATTTCACAACTCCAAAGCTTTAAATCTTGTAAACATTATCATAACAAGAATGTACTCTTTTTACTTTAAAGTAAAACAAGAAAATATTTAGTTATTAAAATCTCATACAAAATTAAATGAAGATTAAAAAGCTTTTCCTCGGCATCTAATAAGAGAAAACCATTATCCTTTTATATTGTGGTCAAAGGCTTTTTCAGTTTTGTTGACATCACAGCACAAAGCTTCAGGAATTTCATTTCATAAAATCATGGAAAATTTATTGTCATATTTTATAGATGGAGACAGAAGTTTCTTCCTTTTTTTCAGTAGTTTTTATTCTCAGGAATGCCTTGCAATTAAGGAGAAAATTATGAATTTTGTGGTTTAGCTTATGTTTCCCTTCAGTAAAAACGGAAGCATTTCTCTTCTATAGAGTGATTTCCACCTTTCTTTTCTGTTTTCTTTCTACTCTATCTACTCAACAGTGCATAAAATTCATTCTTACAACATGACTTTAATGGTATTTCACTGTATGTGTTTGTAGTTAGTTAAGAGAACTTAAGGAATACACATTTTGACTTTTGTAACCTCACAATTTTCAATCATGTAATTGTTGGTTTGTACCGTTTGAGTGTATGTCGCTAATGAATTCATTTATGCCCTATGCAGTGCTTTTTTGATACACCAGGACTGATGTTGAATAAAAGTGGATTTCCTCACAAGGACATGAAGGTTCGCGTGGAAAGTGCTTGGGGTTCTGTTAGTCTCTACGATGTGCTCATTGTTATTTTTGATGTCCATAGGCATATTACCAGGTGAGTGAATAGCATTTGACCACAACTGGATTTTCTTTCCTTTTAATTTTAATCCATGTCAATGTTCTTTTGTTCTTTTGTTAAAGAAAAATATCTTCAGAAGCTGCTCTCTGTCTGTATTTTCTTGATTAGCACATACTCCAGATTACGGCAGAGAGCTTACTAAGTTGTCTTTTTAGTTTTTGTGCAGGTGTGTTTCTGCTTGCATTTAGTGTCTGGGTGTGTATGTCAGGTGTCTATTTAATTTAATCTACTTACCAACCTGCTGTGAAGAGTGTCTGCTCTTATTATCAACCGGTCATGTTAATTGCACTCTTTTCAATCTGTTTAGTTGGCATTGCCTTCTGGTGCACACCACAACTATAGTGTTTGTGTCATTACTCAAAGGGCAATACATACGATCAAGATGAGAGATATAAAAGCTGTTTCCTTGAGGGTGTCACTTGGCACAACTGCCCTTTTTCTTTTTTGTTTAGATTTGTATATTTCACTGGGTTTTTTCACACTTTATTGAATGCGTACTCTTTTTATTGATCTTGTTCAGATATTTCCTGTTTCTTTGTACTGAAGTTACTTTTCTGATTTACATTTAGCTTTATGTAGTTTTTCTACCCAAAATTTGCCTTATCGATGGTGATTATGAAAAAGAGTTAACTTTTATTTGATTTGCACTATTTAGGATGTTATCCTCTTTTTCAGTTTTTTCCTAATAACCAAAAGAGCGTTCATGGGAACTGATACGTAATGTTCTTTTTATAGTTGCTAAAAACTTCCTAAAACAAAAAACAATGAGCACACAGGGTTTAGAAACTATATCTTTGCAAGAGGTTGTGATGGAACATGTAAGAGAAACAAGGTCCAAAACAGAATTGAGCCTTTCGTCGATTAGTTTTGTGTAAGGTTGGTAGAAGAGCAAGTATTTTAATGATGCATGGTGCTGGTGCATTGTCATAGGAAAGAGGTTTCTTGATTTATTCCTAGTAACTGAGGACAAAGATTGTTTTGGGACTCTAGGGCAGGTTGCCAATGCTTTTCAGGGCTATCAAGTTTGTGTGGGAAATGGTAGAAGGATAAAATCTTGGCACAATGACTGGTGTGAGGAAACTGTTTAAATGAAAGTTCTCTTTGTGATAGCTGAAGATAAAGAAGCTTTGGTGCATTTCTTTTTTAATGTGCCAGCGGATTGGGGAACACATTCTTGGAATCGAAGATTTATCCATGCTTGACACGATTGAGGGTTGCACTTGGTTGATTCTGTTCGTAATCCTCTATAATCAAATGGATTAACGGGTTTTTATGGGTTTTATAGGAAGTGGAATTGCTTTAATCCAATCAATTGGACTTTGGCATATGGATCCTATATGCCTCTTGGTTCTAGTGAAGCCGTGTCTAATTTACCTCTCTTACAACATATCTTTTGTCATAAATTGTGCCCACATCATTTTTTACCTCCCTTTTGCCCTTTCTAAGCTTTTGTTTATGTTTTCAATTTCAGGATGTAGTTTTGCAGTTAAACATGTTGTTCCATTTCCTGTATGATAGCTATATCCTGTATCTAGCACACTTCCTTTTCACTCATCAAAAAGTTCAGGAGAAAAGAGAGGTTTATCAAAAAGCCCAATTATTCAAATCATGTTGAGGTAGCTTAACTTGACAGTCCATTTCCATCAACTTTTATCCAATAAGCATAAATTTTGGCAACACTTTTGCTTACCAATATCATGTTGTTCCAAAGGCCCGGATGAATAAAAATCTTCTCGAGTTTGAGAGGATTAATATCTGAAATTGTCTTTGTTTTTTGTTGGTTCTTTTGTGTCTCGTATTGTGTTTTGTGCTTTCCTTTTGTTGGCTTTTTTTTTTTTTCCTGTAGAAAATTTCCCACTCTTGTCTACCGATTTTTTTATCTTGAATTTTTAAAGTCTTCCTAGTTTTTTCTGTTTCTCCTCAGTTATCTGTAATAGGAAGCAAATGGAAACCCTTAGTCATGCCTTTTGCATAACAAAAAGATTACTAAGTCTCGCTCAAGGGAGTCCATCATTCATGGGTGTTGGATGCTTAGTATTGACACCAGTATCTTACATTGACTTTGCCAGAAGTATGAACATGACTTGCTTTTTATAGGAACGTTCCAAAGTGTAGTTCCCATATCACTGCAACTTTTGGCTTTGTTACTGATTTTTGTGAATGCACTTCATAAAAAACAAATTGTAAGTTCTATGAGACAATTTGTTAAAGAAACACTTAAAGGGGAGAAGGCCACATATACGGGCTGTATACAATCAATTTTACCAAGTACTTGTTGCAAATGCTTTGTATATTTAAGTTAAAAAAAATTTAAGCAGACTAAGAATTCAACATCAAAATGATTTTGTGAACTTCTGTAAGGAATGAGACGAGAACATTGACTGTCATAATGTCAACTCTTCATTTACGGGGAACTTGGTGTTTAAGAGTTTTTCTTGGTTGTCTTATTATTATCAAATTGTACCTTTGGTGGGACATACAGCCTGTTATCAGATCATAGTTAACGATAAAAGTAAAATCCCATATGCCATTGTCATGTTTTACGGATGAGCTGTCCCTCGAATCGCTGATACCCACTCGATCAAGTGGCAAAAGCTTCCTAAGTTTGCTAGAAGATCCTGCTGAAATTAAGGCAACGATTAAAGTTTCTGCTTTTTTTTGAGTTCTATAGAAACGTAACTTACTATCAAAGATCAGCAGTACTTCCAGAAATCGAAGAAAATGTTGGCTCGTCAAATATCTGATTACTCAAATTAATTCATAAGTAAACTTAATACAAGAGAAAATGACACAACAATCTGTATGATGCTGTTGCTTTATCCTTTTTATTGTTCTTCTTTGTGAATAAATGCTTGTGAACGCAATCACAGTTCAATCTTTGACTACTTGGACATTTTTGTTCTTCCATATCCATAGGCCTGACTCAAGGGTGACAAGATTGATTGAACGGATAGGAGCACAATCACACCCAAAACAAAAGCGCATCTTATGTATGAATAAGGTTGACTTAGTTGAGAAAAAGAAAGATCTGTTAAAGGTTGCTGAACAATTCAAAAATCTTCTCGGATTTGAAAGGTGAGCATTTCTTGTAGGTAACAAAATAAGGTTAGTTTATGACTTTTCTGAAAAAATTTCTTTGGTTGTAAGTATAGTTTCTTACTTTTATCTTTTTCACTTTCTTTTTTTTTTTAGGTATTTCATGATTTCAGGGCTGAAGGGCTATGGAGTAAAAGATCTTACTCAGTATTTGATGGATCAGGTATGTAGTTGTACCACCATTACGTTGCTTTTCCTGATTGAACTACAGTTTGCGATGTTTGTGCTGAGTGCTGACAATCAGATGACATTCTAAAAGACAGAGATCTGTCTTACTATCTAACCTGTTTTGTATGTAATAAGTTACCCCAGTAGGTGTCATTCGTAATTTGGGGCACTTGTTTCTTCTCTCTCAAAAACTAGAAATTGGTCGTCAATTTTCTAGGAGTCTACTTCAGGTTGTTGAATGAAAGAAGCCAAACTGCTATGCCCTTAGCTTCTTTTCCTGCCATTTGTGTGCATTTGCAATATATTTATGGCTGGAAAATTTTGTAACATTTCGTGGAATCTGATGACGAAGAATGTGTGCCATTTTCTTTTCATGGATAAGCCTATCATCTTTTTTCTTTTCGTGTCAATGAAGTTTTGTAGCAAGGCTTCTCTTAGAATCCATTCACAATGCATCTGCATTACCCTGGATTTGTAAATCAAAATGGCTATGGGACACAAAAGAGGAGGTGATACATCGTGTATGGATAGAGAAATAATATTGGTGGAAATAGCATTTCTCATTCAGTGTAAAATTTTCTAATTTCTCTATTTACTCAACAAGGTGCACTACTAACTCTGGCTTGTCAGTCACTTTTCATATATAGGCAGTTAAAAGACCGTGGGATGAAGATCCTCTCATTATGAGTGAAGAAGTTATGAAGAACATATCATTAGAAGTTGTCCGTGAAAGGCTATTGGATCATGTTCATCAGGTAGGCCTGCGACCTTTCTATTTATCTACTTCAAGGAGGTGTTATTCATCTGCCAATGGGTTCTGAAGAGTGAACTTACATAATGATCATGTATCTTCGCCTGACAGGAAATCCCATATAATATTGAACATCGTTTAATGGACTGGAAGGAATTACGAGATGGTTCTCTAAGGATTGAGCAACACTTAATCACGCACAAGCCAAGCCAGCGCAAGATTCTCGTGGGAAAGAATGGGTCCAAGATCGGGTAATCTGCTAATTTTCTGTCTTCAAGATTACCTTATCTTTTTGTAGTTTCTTATGGTTGTGGCTAGTATTTCCCTTTCTCACCAGATGAAGCTGTCTTGTTTTGTCCTGCATACATACTAGAACATATCCTATTGCGGTTGTGGAATGAGATAGATCTGCAGTTCCGAAGTTTATGCATTACCAATCGGTTCCTCACTCGGAGAATCTAAATACACTATTCAGGATTTTCATTTTGCCAGTTATTTACGGGATTTAATTTGACCATATCTTAGACATCAATCTGATGCTGCTCATAAGCTTATGAGGTTGATCTTATTCAGGAATTCATGGAGTACTCCGAGCAGATGGTGACAGGTCACTTTGAACTTGAACATGACTATCTGATTCCCATCTCGATGAAACCCCCTAACTACAAGCTGCCAACAAGGCAATGAAAAAAGACAAATCCCTGAACCTGATTATATTGCAGGAACTGGGGAGTTGGGGCATCTTTTTATGAGATCCTATCCAAAATTAGGGAAAATCTGTTTAAAGTGTTCATGCTCCTAGTTTCTATTGGTTCCCAGATATATGCTGTTGGGTTCTTGCATGAAGGCGCTGTTTGTATTGTGGACTTCATCCTTCTTTGTTATAGGGTTCTATTACTCTTCCTAGACTTGGATCTCTATTTTACATCATTCTAATCATAAACATGTGCTTTCTACTTGTACAGGAGAATAGGCGTTGAGGCTAACGAAGAGCTAAGGGCCATCTTCCAGAGGGAAGTACATCTCATCCTCCAAGTCAGACTTAAATGATGTGCTTAACGCGTTGAATCCGACATCAAGGATTGTTCCTCCCCTGGATATCGACCAGGAGTGTATATAAGAAAGGCCTGTTAGGTGCACTTGTATCTTGCGCAGAGAAAGAACCTGTGCACTCGTACCTTAAATCTCACATTATAACCATTGAAGGCGACATGGAGGTGAGCTTCCAAGTGGCAATTGATTCATAAAATCTGGGACACTCTGGTACATGGGTTTGTGGACACTCCATCCTTGCCGGAAGAATTCCCATCATGCTGCTTCTATTTTGTTAATCTGAGGAAATTTGAGAGTTTATATTAAATTTTGTATTAGTTCGCTGACATTTGCAGCTTTGTACCAATGGATGAAAGCTTAATGGTGTTCATTCATTTAAAATAATCACTGTGATATGGCTCCATTTATTTTTAATAGTTACCCGGTTACCTCCCCTCATCTCCTCAGATCTCAATCCTGGACACTGGGAAATGAAATTAATCCAAATTCTTCATTCCCCGTGGATTTTAGACACAAGCGGACGTTTATTTTCTATGTTGTTGTAGATTTAATCTGATACCCTTCTTGCTATTTCTGGCATTTCTGATCCATCCTTGGCGCTTTTGGATCCTGCCTGCGGGCGCTACATTGAAGTCATCTCATGAATGACGTCCCCCACCCATTGTGGAACTTCATTAAATTTCATGCCGAGTAAGTTAATTCTATTGCGGATAGTTTGGCTGTTAGTCATTTTTTTGGGGCCATTTCTCCTAATATTCTTCCTGTTTCTTGCTTAAGATTTTGCGGTTTCTTTTAGCTACTTGATACTCTGTTTTCTATTTGGGTTGGTTCGAATGATATTTCGTTGCTTAGAAAAGAAGAATCTGAGATAGTTTACTGCTCTCGTTGTCTTCTTTTCTTCTTGTCCCCCACAACACAAACAACAAAGATGTCTAATCCTGAATCAGTCTGGCTTATAAGCATTGCGGTATCGACTACTCATTAGGAGCCTTTGGAGTGTTGGAGATAAACTCGTAACAGATTCTTTAAGGAGGCTTAAAGCACGGGAAATAGCAAGTTTAGCTTTCCTTCATGGTTGTGGTTGTGGGAATGAAGTCAATCATTCTGACCAGCTAAATGCTCCATTTCCTGGCTGGAAATCACAATTCCCAAGCCGGGAGGTAAAAAGTGAAGGAAGTCTCTGGGAAAGGGCTGAACGGTCTTTTACGACTTTGCTTTGCTATGTAAGAGCTAACCTCAATAGTCACCTGGCGTTGGACCGTCTAAGCCTGAATTAGGATCCCAGAATTATAGGGAGGAAAGTACATTTTTTTTTCCCTCATTCTTCCATACTCTTTCTTCTATAGACGTGCAAAGACACTCATGTATAGGCATGCACGTTGATCAACTTTCTGAAACAGAAGGAAAGGAAAGCCCAAACGGAAGGGGAGGAAATGAAATCAATGGCTGCGTCTGGTTTGGGTCTTCCCCTATGTAGCCCTAGAAAAGGGCAATCCGATTTAACTAACGGGACGATGTCCGCTAGAGATGTAACCAAGAGCAGTCTTTATACAGTCCCAATGAAAAAGAGAGAAGCCTAGGAAAAACTGCAGCGACAAAAAGTACTTGGGTACTTTGGCTTTTTTCCCATTACTTTATACCTTTTGGTAACTCCTCGAAAAAAACAGTCCTAGTTCTTGTTTGGGTGGGAACGAAGCTTGAAATTCCGGGCCAGAATCAGTCGCCACAGCTTAAAGATGCAAATAGTACTTATCCATATCACACATGAAATACAGCGAGGACATCACACAACTGCAAACTAAACATGGTACATCAATATTCCGCTTAAACATCTGAAAGGTAGCTTCTTCGTAATACATTTGCTACTACAAACTAGTATCACACTACAACTGCTTTTGCTAGTTCTAAGTGCTGAGATCAAACACCTCATTGAAAACTACTTAACCATTGTAAGGCTGAAATGGGAGCGTCAACTGGTCGAGAAGGCCAGTGACTGGGGTAGCGAGTCTAGGCTCATATGCGAAACCATGCAATTCACCATCTCGTCCATTGTTGTTACCACCACCTTGAGAGTAAGGACATGGAGGAATCCACTGCCACCTCTTCAGACAAATATCCAACAACAAAGCTTTGTCCGACCCTCGAATCATAATCACAACAAAGTCTCCGTGGCCAACACAGTCGAACCCGTTTCCGCCTTCCAAATCCTCGAATTGGGTATAGAGTTGCTGGGCATTCTTTCCACTTCCACCCATGTAGCCCCACAAGCTTGCAAGGCCCACAGCCTCAAGCTCTTTGGTACGTTTAGCTTGCTTTTCTCAACTGCTGCAACTAAGAGTAGATTTCCCCTGCTTTCGACCAAGCTTGGTGATCGCAAAAATCTTCTCATGGGAGCTTGGATCTTGCACCATATATTTGCTGCAACATCGTGAGCTAAAACGCTAAATGGGTTATAGTTCATGCAGTAGAATTTTCCTCCCACGTAGACCATTCGACCTGACTCAAGGCTACAAAGCCTTGGCAAAGAAGAAGTTGTGCCCCATATGGAATAAAACCCACCCCCATCTATGTGAAAGTTCTCGGCCGTCAAATTTTTGACTGCATAAGGAGAAATCATGTCATCCCCGGCAACCGTGACATCTATTGAGGAAGGGTTGACAGTTAGGCCAATTGAAGGGAATAGCCGGGGTCTTAGTGTGGGAGGAAATTGAGTAAGAGAACCAAGAATTGGGTTGCATAGGATTATACTTTTTGGACCAGCCTCATCTGAAACCCAACAAACTAAGCCACCAGACGAAGAAGCCGGTGAGAACCCTGAGGGAACCAGAGCAAAGGAAAGGCGGTACCATGCGAGATCGTAAGGATCAAAGATGTAACCTTCACAAGGTTCTCTATTGTCACAATCTCCACCACCACTGCTCCTGTAAATGTGGCTCTTGAGGGTTCTGAGTTTGAAGAATAGGAACCAATGCTGTCGAGGAGAAACTTGGAGATATAATTCGAGAAAGCTGTCGGAGAACAAAAGCGCGTACCATCTCTTACAGACAGAACGCGCGCGAAAGAATGCAGGAGGTGGAAGAAAAGCGAGCACCCGATCTAGCAGCCTCTGCGGGAGTTTACTCCAGATCCTTCTGTCCATCCAGGGAGTGGTGATAGTATTGGCAATGGTACCACTACTACTACCACTCGTAGTAGGAGTGAAAGTGTACGAAAATGGTAAATTCATAGAGGGGTGAAAAGCTTCCATGTGTATGGTTTGATTTGATCTTTGGTTTCAGTATAACTAGTGCTCCGCTGGATTTTTCCTTTTTAAGTGGAAACAAAAAGAGTAGAGCGAAGGCTTAAGCTGGTGAAGGAATTAGAGAGGCACCCAGTAGCGAAGATTCATCCTTTTTTCAAGAAGAGAAGAAAGGTGGCTGATAT
Organism: Morella rubra; assembly: GCA_003952965.2. NCBI lineage: Eukaryota > Viridiplantae > Streptophyta > Magnoliopsida > Fagales > Myricaceae > Morella > Morella rubra. Next base: position 4,193,897 of record CM025850.1, on the reverse strand, counting down.
TTTAGTGGAAGCTTTGGTGAGCCAACATATATTTGGAAATCTCGTGTTGGGAACAAAAAAGAGTTATGTTTCTGCTCTGCAACTGAAAGAAACTGCTAGCCATCACTTGTGTGGTTCCTCATCATTAGTGGGATAACTGGGGAGGAGAAGTAGAAGAAGGAGGTCCTAAGAGACAACTACAAATAGAAGAAAAACGCATCTCTAGCTAGGAAGAAAGCTACTAAAACTCATGTTAGTTGGCCTGGGATTGTTTTTTGTGATAGGAGGGACAAAGTGCTTATATAGGACGGGTAAGAATATATTTCTGATTTCTTTGTAGTTCTTTTTTGTCGTTTCTTTAAGCGAAAAAATGAATGGCAGTGATTTGATTGATGCATCTATCAGCAGTGTTGTTTTGTCAAGGCCGAGGTATATGACAGAGCAGGGAGAGAGAGAGAGAGAGGTAAGGTTTCTTTTTCTTTTTTTTTTTCCCCTAGGCTACTCGAGTGTCCTTGCACTTACTTCAAACCCTATCAAGTGATGCAGCAGCTCAAACTCTCACAAGTTGAACGAGCAAGAAAGGCGAGAGAATAATTAACATGTAACAGATGCAAACATGAATAACAACAAACGAACAGTGGAGTTTTTTCATTGCTGTCAGGTGGTCATCTTCAGGAAGGACAACAACATCATCAGAAGCTCATGGATGGTGTCGACGAGCGTGTAACTTTTCCTTCTTCTTTTTCCCAATAGATTTGGATCGACAAGAAGATAGTATCAATATCCATATATTGATGATCGATATATTTTGCGACTTAGAAAAAAAAAAAAAAAGAAAGATATATTTTGCAACGAAACATCGTATCTATCTTCGAAGCATCTCGGCAGGCCTTCTGCTGGTGCTGGGTATTGATCTCTTTACGCACCTCCCTACACCTGGCCATTTGGGACAAAATCACAAACACGCACTTACACACAATCTACCGTACTCGCTGCAGCTATTTTACTCCCCATACCCTAATCTAAGGCGTTTTTAGCAATGAAGGTTAGTGAAGACCTAGATGGTTTGATTCGCAGATCATTCATCATTCAATCATCCAAGGTATAAAAACTCGTGCACAACACTCTGTATAGACATGTGATAGGAAATCAAAGTTTTATAGAAGTTATTTAGATCGATGCTTATATTCGCTTTATCATGACCTATATTATGTGAATGTGTAATTTAGCAAAAGAAAAATATTGGGTATTATATATGGTTGGTGTCATCGCGTTGTAATCTACCATCAATATTAGCATCATCATTATTGTGGTAGGTGTTATTATTTATTATTATTGAACCAATAGGCTTTTTTGAGGGAAAACATCACTTTTATTTTATAAACTTACGTCAAAATGTCAAAAAAAAAAAAGTTTAAACAATCAATCGTCATATTTATCCTAGGATTATCAAAATGCATCAACGTTATTTTTATAGGATTGATACGACGGTTGAAATATGCAGAAAATAAACTATGTGATATAATAGTGGCAGTTGGATCTTATAATAAGACGAATGCGTTGATGAATTTTGATAGTTTCGAAGTTAAATGTGACAACTTTAATAGTTTGAATCTTTTTTTGATATATTTTGATGTAAGGTTAAGGGGATACAAGTGAAAATTCTCTTTTCTTAATTATTGAGTTCTCGTTACCATGAAATAAAAATATATACATATATTCGTAGGAGAAAGATCACAGTACACACATGGTTATGGAACAAAATAAAAGTGTTTTCTCAATTTTCAATGTGTTTCGGTACATCACATATTTTGGCTTTTAAACAAGACAGAAAGTGACCAAAATTTCCCTCTAAGATAAACTATTAGAAAAATTTTAAAAATATTAGAAGTAATAAAAAATAAAACGTTAAATACAATTTTTCTAATTATTATTTTTATTTTGGCTTAAGATTTTTATGAACTACCAGCTGGTTCCTCCAGTGCCAAAGAATCAAAGAGTATCTGGCCAGCTCGTAAAGTAAAGTGTCTGTCTTGCATGCCTTCTAAATGAAGGGTCTGGCTTAAGATCATTAGCCTAAAAGAAGCACTGTTGATGGAAAGAAAATGCCAAGAAAAAGGAAAAGAAAGAGCTAGCCTATATAATATAATATATATATATATATGTATATATATTATGAGAGGTCAGTGCGTGGTTGGGTATTAATCAGTAATTACAATAAAATTATGATCATGAAGCTTGACGGTCCAGAATCTTTCCATGACAAATGAAAGTGACTTGATTGAATAGTGACAGGCCAAGTGCATGTCTAACCTCTAAAGGCAGCATTATATTACGTTTTCGTTTCTTTTTGTTTTTTTTAAGGCATCTATATATTGATTTTCTTTTGTAGGTAGAGGGGGCATTATGTATAGATATACATAATATTAATTAATTACTAGCAATACATACAGGTGGTTTATCCTTGAAATTAAACAAATATTTGCTGTAAACTGATACGTCTATCTTATGAAACAAAGCAAAATAATATATCACTAGACAAATTAAAAAAACGAAAAAAAGAAATACCCATGAGTAATAACATGGTTTTCTTAACGATTAATTAATGTTCTTTACAGATTGTTCTTCGCTCTAAGTATTTGACTACTTTTTTTTTTGTTAAAAAAAAAAATTCATTTGAGTATATACAGCCACAAAAAAAAAACATTTATAAATTTACTTTAGGGGGTTATTCCATAAAAATAGTAATATTTTTTTTACTAAAAAACATGTGAAAACTTATGATAGGCACAGAGTATTTTCCAACCAAAAACCTTCAGATTTTTTGCTGAATTTTTTTTTCTTAGTTTAGATTCTACTCGAATTTGTAAAAAAAAATGTTTAAGAAAACGAAGTTTTCTAAAAATGTATTGGAAATCGTAAAAAAATGTGTTGAAGTTAGTACAAAAGTAAGCAATTATAAAATAAAAAAAAAAAAAACTTTTTGCCATCCAAACAAAAAATTCTTTGGTTTACTGGAGAATCCATCAAGCTGGAGTTTAGGTGAGTTTGTGAAGTGGAATTCCTATCAGGTTAGGACGAGTTTCTACATAGACAAATATGCTCCCTTGCCTCTTGGAATGTGGGTGAGTTGATCAGGAGTACTATCGCTCACTAGTTGATCGACTTTGATTTGATTTCTTATAATAATAAAACTTGCGACTTAAACAATACATATGGTTAGAGGTCACTGCATTTGCCTGAAGTCTTCCGTGACATTAAGTCCTCAAGTGCGATCAAATTAATTAGTCAGGTTCTCGAGAGTCTTGTGCACAAGGGATGTCATAGATTGTCCCTCATTACTCAAAAAAATATACCCCTTTCATCTCCCAAAATCTGCATAAAAATATTTCCTTAGAGGATTTGTTAAAATTGTTTGGCATTGACTCCCAAAAATAGATTTCTTGCTTTGTCCCTGAATTTCTAACCGTTGCATTCAGTATCCTAGGCATTATATAGATCTTGCCAATTTCAAAGACCCAATTCGCTTGTTAGCTTGCTATTTCACAAGAAGATTGCCACTTGATAGCAATATAAAAAAGTAATATTATGAATGAGTCCATCCTATTATACCATGGGTGACACCTCTAAGCTCTTCTCTCTCTTATATATATATATATTGAGTAAATGAGGAGAAATTCTTGGATGTCCCCTATATACGGGGTAATAGATCTTTACTTAGATCTTTTGTCTACCACCTTTCGGCTTTCAGATAATTTACCCCTTATCCTTTACTAGTTAGTTTTCCATGGCCCCTTGCGTCGTATCCTCTTACACTAGTTTCAAATTGTAATCCAAATGTTTCACATAAGATGTGCTAACCGCTAATCTCAGAAAGTCTCATATATATGTTTTTACCACACTAATATATGTTATATAAGGAAATTTAGCTCCAATCAACCGATAATCTGATCAATACATTATAGGTTGAAATACTTAGTCACATAACTCCCCTACAAGAAAAGTAAACCGGCTAGTGTTTTATAAATCTATTAAAAAGTCACGATGCTATGCCTCACTTAGATTACGGGTTTGATCTTGAAAAAAATTGATATCAGGACCGGGCACCCAAATCACACTGCCAAGTATCGACTTTATCATCATGTCATTACATAATCTTTACATAGAGTGCACTTTAACGTGTGATTATTACCACCGACCTCCCTAATCTTTGTTTGAGTAATCACTTAATCTTGTTAGAGGTGATTGTACTTTATTCTTCTTCTTTTCTAAGTAGGCATTATTTAACGAGGGTTGAAGGTTGTGACCATCAATATTTTTCATAAAGCAGTGTGCATGACACAAACTTTGTCAGATCATACGTCCAATCCCATATCGATTGATGGATTTTTTGCTCAGGTGGCGTGAACTACCAAAAGCTTGTTAAAGTCCTTTGAAGATTCAGGTAGATACTGCAGCTCCTTATAATTCACTCTCTGTAAAAGAACCCCCCCGTCTTTAATTTACCCCACCTGACTACTCGACCTTTCTCCCCTTTCTGACTCAAATATTCTCTCTTTGTAAGACTACTGGGCTTCTGTTTGGTTTTGTTTAAGAGAAGCAAATCTAAGTCAGAAACAATCCGCGCGCAACGTCTTGTTTTTGTCAAGCCTTTTAGGTTTAGCATCTGTCTCAGAAGCTACAGTTCAAAAATAGAAAAAGTAGGGTTTGCAGATTTGGTAATTGCTGTCTTCCTTTAAGAAACCTCCGCATTTGGAAAAAGCACAGTCCATCTTATTTGGAAAATTCAGATCCCTCCAAGCAACCTCTCCCCGGGAGATGTGATTTCTTTTGAGTTTTTTCTTTATTGCAAAATTTGCTCACCCCTTTTCTTTATACTTTGTTGTCTTATCTCCCTATCAGCTCCACTCATGATGTTTCCTTTCACCTTTCTATTCTCCGTTCTTTTGGTGCACCATTTGACTTGTCATGGATTTTCCCATAAATTTTGATCAAGCTACTTAATTAGTCAAAGACTAGAAAGAATTTAATCGGCAGATTAGCTGAAAAAGTCAAGGTAAAACATTGTGGTTAGACATGTAAACTTCGCCCACAGAAACTTCAAGCCTAATATTTACGACAGAACTCGGTGCATGCACTTATTATTAAAAGGAAACCAAAGTTAGGTGCTTGTTCTTTCATCAAATTTTTTGGTTTCTCTTTTGCCCGGATGTGTGCTACGTTAATATCTTTTCCTTGTCCGCATATGGAGGTCAACCTTGTTGAGGAAAAGCATAATGATATGCCACTAGAATGTTAGATTCCGACATAAATTTATGATAGACAGCTAACCTTTTATACTTTACTAGGGCCGTAGTAATAATAATAATAATAATAATAATAAATAATTTACGATAAAATTATATTTCTTTTCTAGGCAATGATAAAGTTATCTAGTTGATAAGGAAATAGTCAATTCGTGTGAACGAGCTTTGGACAAATGATGTTATGCCATAATTACCTATGTGCCTAATCTCTTGTTCAACCTTATATCACGTAGGTTCAGAATGTTTCAGACAGAAATATTCGTCTGCTGGCTTTCATACAGTACGTCTATAGGGGGAACAAATTTTATAAAGGCTTATTATTAGTTTTAATTTTTTTTAAGAGTTTCTAAAGTTAATTAGCTATTTATCTAAGAGAGTTTTTACATCCAATCTCAATTTTAACTCACCTAATATATCTACGCGGCTAAGTAAAAATATGTCAACACCAATTATCACTCGACATTTATAAGATTGACTCAGCTCGGGTCGCTTAATAGTGATATGTTCTTTGTTAGTAGAATATGTGTACATGCCTTATTTGTTGTTTGTGTCTGGACAAAATAACTTTATTGACGTGAATAATTAATCTAAGAGACTTTTAAAGAAAAAAAATTAAAATTGAGAGACCAAATTAGAAAAAAAAATTAAACCTTATAGACTAGAAAAAAAAAATGTACTTCCGCCCATTAGAAAAAAAAAATGAAGTTAAATATATATATTTGTTAGCTAAATTATCAACCGTATATATCAGCAATACATGAGCTCCAAGGACCGAAAATCTGAAACGTCCATGATAAATATTAATAAGAGAAAAATCTTTAGTATTAGCAAAAAAAAAATATTATTGTTTGATAATTATGTTACTAAGTTATAAGAGGATAGAAATATGCCACTAAAAGATTTAGAGTACAATTACCCTCGAGGCCTCAAACACACCTTTAAATGGAATCTCGGGAAAAACAGGACAAAGTTGGCTCTTTCTTCCTTTTTTCGGGCCATACATATATGTTATGGAACATTTCTGTGTTCATATGAGACATGTTCGCCCCAGACTGAGTAATACTTCAAGTGTTCGTTCTGTTTAGACATTTGATCACTAATGTCTAGCTTTTTGAGTTTGGCATGATTTCATTTGCATGCCAATTTTAGAAGCTTCATATGTCTATCCCTGGAGCCCTTCCAGATATAGCATCCTCTAACCTACTTCTATAAATTCCACTCACAAAATAAGATGCTTTCAATAATATTATAGGTAGCACTAAGCGTAATGCTTCATCATGATATCGTTACGTATATGCAGGAACAAATAGTTTATACCTAAGTTACAAGAATATTTCAAGTAACTCCAATTAATATCATTAAATTCAATCATCTGATGAAGATCCACTGCCAGTAATATTAATTAAAGAGAGCAGTACATAAAAAGAGCAGGGTGGAGGATCTACAAAGAACTTTAGCAAACTTCAAGGGGTTGACTGAGTGCATGGTCAAGGCTTAGGGCTCGGAGATATGCTCCTTCCATGGTCTCAATTTCAAAACTTCATAGATGCTACTTACCCTTTAGGGCTACTCTAAAGGTTTTGACATGGTAATTGCCCGATTTGTGTGAGATGAGAGATATATCTCGAGATTAGTCAATGCGCGCTTAAGTTGACTAGACACTTGCTTTTTTTTTTTTAAAAAAAAAAGAAGAACTTTAGCACATGAGGGATGAAGGCAGATCATGTATGTTACCATTGGCATATTTTTTTCTTAGCCCCATTGGAAAAATTAAATATATATGGGATAGAAGTTGAAGCTTTGTTTTTTTTTTTTTTTTTTTGTTTTTTTCTTTTTCGTTTGGGGTTATGAAGAAAGTTAATTTTGTTGGAAATATGCCCTCAAAACAATTATTAGAATAATTATGAGATCATTATTTATTTTTATCGTCACATGCATTTATTATTTATTGGGTATAATGTTGTAACATGAGATGTTACACAGTTATATTGTTAAGTGAAATTGTAGAAAATCATGCCGATGATTAATGAATCAAAAATCATGCCCTCAAACCAGTTATTAGAATAATTATGAGATCATTATTTTTTTATCGTCACATGCATTTATTATTTATTGGGTATAATGTTGTAACATGAGATGTTACACAGTTATGTTGTTAAGTGAAGTTGTAGAAAATCATGCCGATGATTAATGAATCAAATGGCAGGGAGTATGACTTTTCGGTTCTTTATTCATTTGATATTTGTTATAGATGAGGTACATATTTATGTATAAATAGGTCAACACTTATTGTGTCTTTATTATATAGGATGATGGACTCCGTTATTGAGGTAGTGACTTTAAGCAGACGAGTGGGTACACTGTAAGAGTACATGTACTGAACGTGATCAAATATGAATACCTTATGGAAGTGATCATTGATGTTGAGAAAGTATTCATCACGATTAGTTTATTGTATCCTTAGACTTGAGAAGTTTATACAAGTTTGTTTGTTGTGTACTTGTGCCTTGACCCAGTCATTTGGTAATGATCTTTCTAGGTCAAATATTCCAGATAACGTTGGGTTTGTATATGATAAATGAGCTTGTGCAAATTCTCAACAAGGAATCCACCAGTCTCTTTGTGAGACAGTATATTTAGTATATCTATATAGTTTGGACTTGAAAAGAAATAATTGGCCAGTAGACTTTTGCGAAAATGTTTTTCGAAATTAATATATATATATATTATATATTTATTTGTGAAATTGTTTTAGAAATATTTTAAGAGTCCAACGAGTTACTTATTATGAATTAAGAATTATATGAGCTAAGGACTTAATCAGTGATATTATTCCGGTCATATTATCTCATGTGGAATATAATATGGTGGAAGGATAAATAAACAAATAATTGTTAGCAAAAGAGATTTCACGAAAAATATTCGTACTATCTTGGGGGTCAATTGTGATATGTTAATGGACATGATTATAATTTGTAGATGCTCATATATTTGGAATACAGAATATAAGGGAATTAAGTGAAAAGAATTTTTCATGATGATCCTATGGTCGAGATTTGAGATGCCTACAGATCCCACGCATAAGGACAGGAGAAGCTCTGAGTAAGCTATTATAAATAGCTCAGAATTTCATTTGAGAGAAAATGAGTCATTTTTCACGAGAATAGTTCTCTCTTACTTTTCTCTCAAGAACTGTGCTCATAGATCTGGAGGAGGCAGAACACTTAGACGGTTTGATTTTAACGATCTTGATTTTTTTGCTGCGCAAATTTACAAATTTCTCCTTGCCTGTTTCCATAATATATATTGTTCGCCATTTTCCCCTTGTAGTTTTCTATCCACCCATGTTATTCCCTCTCTATAGGTGCTTGTAGCTCTATGGTCCCTTTCAGTCTCGATCTTCTTTTTTCTTTTATTCTTATTTTATGCGTTCGATGTGTCGTGGTGGGGTAGGTAACTATATCCCTCAGAATTCAAAAAGAGATCAGCATAAACGAAGACATTGTCGATAAGCCAAATAATGGACATGTCCACGGAACCCATTCCCTTTAGTCAAATGCAACTTGGTCTGCTCGAGGATAGAAAATAAAAGAAAATCGAGGTGGTGATCTTTGTCATATGGTATTCCATTTGTATAAATTAATCCAGTCTAGGTTGACAGATCGAGGAGCCAAGACTGTAGCCGAAGAAATCCAGAAAGAAAACAACAATGGCTACTAGGAAATTGGAGGTGGTCTTCATCGCAACCCCCGGGATCGGAAACATGGTTCCAATTGTTGAGTTTGCCCAACGCCTCATCGATCATGACCCTCGATTTTCCGCCACCATACTCATCGTTAACATGCCTCAGAGAACCCTTGTCAACAACTACGTCCAATCACGCGCCGCCTCGGCCACCACTAATGGCATCCGATTCCTCCACCTCCCTACCGTTGACCCGCCGACCGAGCAGTTCCAGTCGGCCATAGCTTTCATATGCGTGCTAATTGAGAGACACAAACTCCATGTAAAGCAAGCCATCACCAGCCTCATGGAGCCGGCGGCCGAGTCAGAGTCCAACAACTCCCCGGCCCGAGTCGCCGGATTTTTCGTCGACATGTTTTCTACTCCCATGATAGACGTTGCCAACGAGCTCCACATCCCTTGCTACCTTTACTTTGCATCTCCGGCGACGTTTCTTGGCTTCATGCTTCATCTTCCGATTTTGGACACCCAACTCAGCGCCGCTAAGTTGGCTGCTTTGGATACTGAGTTGGTTATCCCAACATTTGTGAACCCGATCCTTCCAAGCTTACTTCCTTCAACTGCGCTCAAGCAAGACGGGTACTCCTGGTTTTTGCACCATGCACGCAGGTACGCGGAGACGAAGGGTATTGTTATAAATACGTTGGCGGAGCTTGAGCCTCATGCGCTGAACTCGCTTTCCACGAGCCATATGCCACCGGTTTATCCCATCGGACCTGTTCTTGACCTTGCCGGGCCGGCAGAATGGCACCCAGACCGAGCCCACCAAGAAAGTATCGTGAGATGGCTCGATGATCAACCTCCTTCCTCGGTTTTGTTCTTGTGCTTCGGTAGCATGGGAAGTCTCAGTGGCTCCCAAGTGAGGGAGGTAGCATTTGGGCTTGAACGGGCAGGATTTCGTTTCTTGTGGGGACTACGTGGGCCACCAAAGGCCCAATTACAACTCCCGAGCGAGTACACAGATCTGGAGGAAGTTTTACCAAGAGGGTTCTTGGAACGGACGGCTGGGATTGGCTTGGTGTGCGGGTGGGTCCCGCAGGTGTCGATCCTGGCCCACAGGTCCATAGGGGGATTCGTGTCGCACTGCGGCTGGAACTCAATCCTGGAAAGCTTGTGGCACGGTGTACCAATTGCCACGTGGCCGATTTACGCTGAGCAACAAATGAACGCCTTCGAGATGGTGAAGGAATTGGGATTAGCGGTGGAGATTACGCTAGATTACAAGGATGGTAGTAATTTGGTATTGGCGGAGGAGGTGGAGAGAGGAATAAAGCGTCTGATGGACGGTGAGGATGAGGTGAGGAGAAAAGTAAAGGAAATGAGCAAGAAGTGTACGGCCGCTATGATGGAAGACGGGTCATCTTACAGATCGCTAGCAGCACTGATTGAGGAATTAGTGGGTAATTAGCTGCCAATATTTGGAAATCCTAAGGTGGGACCCAGTTTTTTGATTCGAAGAAATACAATTTTATTTTTTTTTTAACAATAGATTGAAAAAACCAAAAAATGATTACTTTAAGCATTTGCTATTTTGCCTTCCCCGAATGGGACTTGTATTAGTGGTTGGCAATTGGCATGCTCCAGGGTCACTTGGGTGGGCGCACGATGTCAAAACTACGAAAAAGCTTGAGAAAATTTAGTTTTAATTTAAATTTTATTCTTTCTTTTCTCCTGCAGATTTTTGAGGTTTCGGCATTATTATTATTATTGACAGTTGATATGATCGTCTAAGGTGTTACTGAGGAAAATATAATAGAAAAGGGAATACGGAAATTAGTTGATCAAGTTATTTCTCGCTAAATTACTAATCCATAAGTAAATAGGGATCATCAGATGAAATATGTTGACAAAAATTTGAAGGTAAGTTTACTAGAAAGTCAAATTTTAGTGAGACGAAAACTTTGTGATATAATAATTTTAATAAATTAGAGGATGAAATAGAGAGATAATTTAAAGTGAATATAGTAAAGAGTTAAAATTTGTGAAATTTTTGAGAATTGATTTTTAATATGAGGGGAAGATTGTAATTGCTACTAAAATAAAACCTTATTATCGCGATCTTCTTAAAAAATTGTAAAAACAGTAATAATACCCGACTCGGTTTCTTCTAAATTTTCTTGTCGAAAAGAAATACACCGGCGGCGATTCAATTTAATTTATTGCCCCCGAACAAGTGCACTTTAGACAAGGCATCTACGTGTATACTAAACTACGCCCAACCCGTTATACGCTACCCACCGGGTCTTCACCGTCGTAGATTTGGAGGGAAAAGAAAGGAAAGGAGAAAAGAGTACAGAAGAAATGCCAGTGGCCAAATCGGAATCATCCGATGCCAGAATCATTGCTCACATCGACTTGGACTGCTTCTACGTTCAGGGTTTACAACTCTTGCTCTCTCTCTGATGTTATTGTGTATTTGTTTATGTATGTGATTGGTGGGTTATACTAGGGTTTGAAGATGACCGTTGCATTTCAGTTTGATATGGTTGACGTGAAATATCTGACCCATTGCAATCAATCCCGTCTGATTATATTGGCATGAAGTGATGCTGTTTGTTAAAGAGGATTGAGAACAGTGGCTTACACGTTTCAATTTTGGGAGAAGAACCAATGATGAAAAAAACTCTTGTACAATTGAATTTTGATTTCAGTTCAGCTCAGATGTTGGGCTCATTATTTATTTTGAAAGATGTATGAAACAAAAGAGCTTCTTGTAAATTTTCGGCTTGAATTATTATACACATGGTTTATATGTGCCAAAGAACGTATAAGTTTATTCTTTTGCATATGAAGAAGTAGGTGAAAGTGAGGAATTCAAGTTTGAATAACTGGGAAGAGGAGATGACAAGAGGCGACAACATTTACTAAAGGGTAATAGAGAGCATATTTGGAACGCCTCAGAGAAGTAAGGGCTAAAATTCTCCACATGTCGTGGGGATGTCATGTTGTTACACCCGTTATACACTGGCTGTTGATCCCTGGTTTTTGTTACTAGATTTTTCCTGTTAGGTTGATATGACCCTGATGGCGAAGATTTACCAAAGAGGGTTCCTGATTTCACATAAGTGATCTGGGTTTTCTTTAGTCTTTGTTACTCTACTTGTTCCTGGATATAATGGCGGGAGGCCCGTTGATTTGTTGACTATTAATAGCACTTCAGGGATATCTCTCCTGTAAAGAATATTGAACAAAAATGTTCTCTGTTGGGTACCTCATGCTAGTTATGTGAGGAAATCCAAGTCTTACCCCAGCTAACTGCTTTATCTTATTCCTTGCAGTTGAGCAGCGGAAACAGCCTGATTTAAGGGGTTTACCCACTGCTGTGGTACAGTATAACTCCTGGAAAGGTGGGGGCTTGATTGCTGTTAGCTATGAAGCCCGTAAATATGGTGTGAAGCGGTACTGAGGGTGTTTTGACCTACTTTGTAAATACCTTTCTATCAATAACCAAATATCTTTAGCCTATAAAAATGAAATGCATGGTTCTCAGTTCAATGCGAGGTGATGAGGCAAAGCAAGTCTGCCCACAAATTCAGCTGGTCCAAGTCCCCGTTGCACGTGGTAAGGCTGATTTGAACACTTACCGTGATGCAGGCTCAGAGGTCAGACATTCAAAAGACATCCATGATAGTGCTTTATTTAGTTTTATTTGTACACGTTAAGAATTTGATCTTATTGATTTTAATTACATTTTCAGGTGGTTTCTGTTCTTGCGAGGAAGGGTCGATGTGAGAGGGCTTCTATTGATGAAGTGTATCTTGACCTTACTGATGCAGCAGAAACAATGTTAGCAGAAACTCCTCCAGAGAACTTGGAAGTAATTGATGAGGAAGCTGTTAAGTCACACATTTTGGGGCTTAATGATAAGGTCAGAGACAGGGCATTAAGTATCACCTGATCGCTATATTGTTTGGTTAATTGTAAGATAATGGAAGTTCATTGTGTTGCAATTTTAAGGTCAAAATTGATGATGTTGAAGATGAAAAGTCTTATTGACGTTTTCAACTAAAATTCTCTGGAAATTTGATGGAGGAAACATATTAAGCTCTCCTCATTCGGTCATTCCTGATTATTTCCACAAACTTTTGCCCAGAAAGCCCCTCCTTATCCATCCTCAAATTGGAATCTTTGTATTTATAAATGCATGTTCTGAAAGAGCGTCAAGAATTGAGCTTTACTTGAAGAGTTAGTAATTGCAAAGTAAATTTATATCATAATGTGGGACACAATAGCATTAATTCGAATTACTACTCCTAGAAATATGCTTTCGGGATGTGGGAAGAGAGGCCTGTGAGAGGTTGTCTTTATCAATAGGCAGATTCTGGATTTCTTGCATGGGGAGGAATCAGAATTACCAACGTATACCATAATATCAAAAGAATATGACACATGGACTTTGGGGAAAGGGTATAATATTCGGTCCACTCTGGAGGCCCAAAGTTACAAGTAATTCCATTGGGTGATCTTGATCATGGTTAATATCAAGATTTAAGAAGTGTTATAAGAAGGTTCTTTCCCCACTGCTACAAATATCTTAAGATTTCACCTAAATACGGGGTCGAATCACTTGGTTTTGAGAACTTGTTGCTTTGCTTCTGCAGCAATCATTAGACTGATATTGGTTCAAAATTCAGGATGGAAGCGATGCCAAACAAAAGGTCAGGGAGTGGCTTTGTAGGAGTGATGCTGATCACCGCGATAAACTATTAGCTTGTGGGGCCCTTATTGTTGCAGAGCTTAGGATGCAAGTGTTGAGGGAGACTGAATTTACATGTTCTGCTGGAATTGCTCATAATAAGGTAGGTTGCAGGGCTCAATAGTTTTTCAAGTGTTATTCAGTAAGCACTTCATGACTTTAATATATCACTCTGTTGGCAGATGCTGGCCAAACTTGCAAGTGGTATGAATAAACCTGCTCAACAAACCGTTGTGCCCCTCCCGTCTGTGAAAGGGTTACTTGAATCCTTGCCGATTAAGAAAATGTGAGGTTTTGCTGGGTTTTCATAGTCTTCCTTGAAATATAAAGTTCAAAACGCTATGTAGGTTAGCTTGCCGTCATACTGGCTACTCAGATAGCGTCAGAAACACATTATGTATTTTGTCGTCTTCTGACTGTTCATAAATCTACTGCTTGCAATGTATTGTGAGGTGCCATATCTAAAGCCAAAGCAAACAAAATTGCTCAACAAACTTGCATTTTCCTTTCCTTTCAGGAAACAGCTTGGAGGAAAGCTTGGGACTTCTTTACAAAGTGAGTTGGGTGTGAACACTGTTGGAGATCTTTTACAGTTCTCAGAGGAGAAGCTACAAGAGCGTTATGGCCTCAATACTGGGTCATTTTCTGTCCTTGAATGAAATTCTTTGAACTTTTTGAACCCAGATTGTAGGCTGCTTTTCTATCATATATTTGAAAGTAGGTTTGTCCTGTTTTTGAAATAACCGTCATATGCTTCAAAAGTTTCTTTCAAATCACCACTATTTTCCAAGAATGTACTCTATCATCTCTGACGGTTGTCATCTTCTCTTTTTCAAGTTTCGTTTTGCTTTATTGCATTTTTATATGGCACGTTCCTGTTTGTGTTTTTTCTAATTCCAAATGCTGCATAGTTTCTGAGAAAGGTACCCTTTCTTTTTAGTTTTTGTCGTTATCAATTTGCTAATTTATCCAGAAAGTGCCCAAATTTACTTCCTGATTTTTATTTTTTACCTACATTCCAGAACTTGGTTATGGAATATTTCAAGGGGAATCAATGGGGAAGAAGTTCAAGGCCGCCTTCTTCCCAAAAGTCATGGTTCTGGAAAGACATTTCCTGGTCCTCGGGCTCTAAAGACAATTGCTTCTGTAAGAATTATTCTCCGAGCAATAGGATACCTTCTGTTTATGATGGAATATGGCCTTGTCATGACATATTCAGTCTTGAAATGATATTGGTCAAGGCATTAATCTCACCCATAAAGAGATGAGACAGACAAACATAGAAGGTTTAAATATGTAATTTGATGCCAACGGATTGATATCTACATGTTTCTGAATGCCAGTGGTCCTGTGATGTTATTTTTCCTACAAAATGTTTCTTGAAGTTTTTTTCTCTCTAATGGGGAAGTTCATCTCATTAGTTGTTTCTCTTACACAGTCCTGTTGCTCTTCATGCAGGTTCAACACTGGCTCAATGAACTCTGTGAAGAACTAAGTGAGCGTCTTTGTTCTGACCTGGAACAAAATAAACGGATTGCTCACACACTAACTCTGCATGCCAGAGCATACAAAGTAGTTATTTTCATCAATCAATCTGGATTTTAGATTTTGAGTATACTCAATCCTTGTTTCTGTTCTGATTATCAGTTATCCTGCAGTCCAGTGACTCCGATGCAAATAGGAAGTTCCCCTCCAAGTCTTGTCCCCTAAGGTATGGGACTGCCAAGATTCAAGAAGATGCCCTAAACTTATTTCAAGCTGGATTGCGGGAATATATGGGCTCATTCAAGTCTAAGACTCAAGGAAGTCAATTTAGTGGTTGGGCTATAACAGGGCTTTCTGTTTCAGCAAGTAAAATTGTTGCCATACCATCAGTAAGTTTTACTAAGTTTGTATCGTGTTTTGGCTCTGTATCTTATCTGGTCTTGTTATTTAGTTCTTTCTAGTCTAACTTTGTCCCTTAGAAAGTTAGTTCTAAGACTGCACAAGGGGTATCATCCCCAGCTTGCTTGGCGATCAAACCTTCGCAAGTTTTATCACATATTGATGTTATGCTGCTTTTTTTCCCCCTTTAAATATTCCTGTGATATATCTTTTACTTGTTGTGAAGTTATCTATATGGTAGACGCTCGTGAACATTGAGCAATTAAGCAATACTGGGAGTAAAACAGTTCAAAAATCAATTAATCAATCAGCCATTGAAATAAATGCTATGCTCATTGCCAAGTGTTAGACTTGGTTCTTCAACCAGAATTTTGACGGTGCATATTCTTTTGCTAGGGAACATGTTCAATCATGAAATACTTTCATGGCCAGTACCCATCCGGCACTTCATCAAAGCAGTCACAGGATACCGTGATCCATGATGCTGCACCGTTGTCACCCTCAGGTATATCCGGTCTCGAAGGCATTTCTTGTTCATTTTTGGTTCCTAACATGCTTATCAATCGAATCAACGCTGTTCTTTTTCAGGAAGTGAAAACTATTTGGGGTTGAATTTAACTGAGCCTCAGATTGAATTCCCTGGAGAAGAAACTGAGTTCAAGCATGATGTCACTGGTCTAGATCAACAGGAAGACGAAAAGAATACTCGGGAAAAACAGGTTTTACTGTACTCAGATTCATTATTTCGTGGCTGACATCATGATTATTTTGTGATACGAGAGCTTTGAACACTTTGGGATGTTTATACACCAGCTCTTACATTAGCAGGGGATGGTTACATCTTAGAAGGCTATAAATAGCTTAAATGAAGTTTGGGAAGAGATTTAGCCCTTTTTTGAAGTGGCTATTAATGTTGGAATATGTGTGGCTTGATTCTTGAATGCTAAAATTTGAGCAGATGCTTCATGTGGAGAATCAGTTCAATCATGAGATTCTTTGGTGTGCAGGATTCATCTTGTTTGCTATCACGAAAGAGACAAAATTCTGTTACTGAAAAGATTTCAGTAATGTTGCCTTCAGGTAGTCTATCGTGCCAGGTATTGCTTTTGGTTACCTCATTCACCTCTTTAATTTTCGTTACCACATCATGATAAAGTCAGTTATTGTCTAGGAGGTGAAAGCTGTTTGGAGAGTCAAAGTGAGCAACAATTTACCAGGAATGAATCTGGGATTAAATATGCCATCCCTAGTTCGCATCGGGTTGTGCAGAAACGAAACACATCAAAAGATAAGGTTCAGATGTGCACTTCCATTATCACTGCCTAACACTCGCTGTTAACTTTATGTCTGTATTATAATCCTGTTGTGAGAATAACGGTTGTTCAAGATTGTTGCACTTTAAGAAAATATTACTTCAGTGATAAAATATTGGAGAAAAGGTATTGGAGAATTAGGCAATGTAAGTAAAACTGAATGGCTAGTAAGTTGTTGGACAAAAAATGTAGATAATTCGGCCTCTTTGTGAACTCATGGGCATTCACTTTTTTGCATCTGCCCTTGGGAGTTCATGGGGGACAGTAAAGTTGCTAGAGTTCTTTTTCCTCTTATTATGAAATTTTGTTTCCCGTGGTTCCTCGAACTCTTTTCTTCTCTCTTTCTTTAGTTTACATTATTTGTACCATTTGTTTCAGCCTTTTTTCTTGCAACAGATCAGGTGCTTCTACTGTTTGACTTGACAGGAATTTTTCTCCTGTTGGAATGTACGTGTTTTAGTTTTTGTCAAGCATTGTGCTTCTGAGTCTTATTCTTTTCCTTTTGAAGTTCACCTATGTGCCCAGGATGCTCCAAAACTCATGAACTCTTTTCTTTTCTTTATTTATTTATATATTTTTTGGCATATGTGGAAGATTCAACTGAGAAAGAGAAGTTATTGGAAAATCTATGAACAGATGAGCTTTTTTTTATTTAATCTGATTTGCACTTAAATTTTTCACATAGTTGATGAACAACTTTTGATATCATCAGTACTAAACTGAGTGTTGTACAACAAAAGTTGCCACGATTATTACAAGGGACCACCAGCTAGCTAGAAACCTGAAATTAAAACCCAAAAAAGAGGAAAAAATTGAGCTCCCAACTCTTTCATTCAATCAAAAGTTGACCCAACTCTGAAGTGCAACAGAGATGGAGTTTTTAATTCTGTTCATCCATTGAGTACAGGTTAACATTTTGCTTTCAGGAAATTATTTTGACTTATTTCTTAAAAATGCTGTGGCAGGGAACAATTTCAATCCTGAGTTTCTTTAAGAATGGTGACCACTGTTCTTCACAGAAGCAGGAGCAAGGGGAAGCCATCCCAGATGTCAAAGAAGTAGCATCCGTTGGTAATTTTCACACCCACTTTTAGGTTTTGCATTTGCAGAAATTCCATTTTCTAAACCTTCCCCCACAACTGCGACAAAAAAATAGAACAACGTTTCTCTCTCTCACATCCTTGAAGTATACTTCAGGTTTTCTCCCCACAAGTAGTAACAGTTCCGAGTTGAATCAAGTGGAACTGCCAAACGAAAGTCTTCTTGAAGAGACAGGAACTAACGGTGTTAGCAGTTCAGCTCATACTGAGATACCGAGGGAAGCATGGGATTACAAACTTGATGAAATTGACCCCTCTGTTGTTGATGAGTTACCACCAGAAATCCAGGAAGAAGTGCAAGCCTGGCTTAGGCCCCATAAGCGGCCTAAGGTAGTTAAAAGGGGTTCCAGTATTGCTCATTATTTCTCACCAGCCAAAAAGAGATGAGTGCCGACAATGCTGTACTGTACATAGATGGGTCATCCTTCAAGCTCAAAGAAACATCTCTGCTGGAATATATGTATTTATTGCATAGTAGGAATTCACATTGGTTCAGGCTTAAGAAAGCTGTTGGATGCTAGCACTAGAGGCTCTTTGTTTGTAGATATGCAATTTTATCATTCTTATTGTATAGGAGCCACTGAACCAGCTTTAATGCTACTCAACTCTGTACACAGTCTAGAAAGCTACTCTTAGCGTGAGAAGATATTGGCTTGAAACTGTATGTGAAAATTATTTTTCTTGATTTATTGTGATAATCTTGGTTTTGTTCGTAACCTGGATGCCAAGTGGACAGGTTCATTTATTTCATTTGAGTTCTGTTTTCCTCCTCACTCGTGTAGTTAAAAATGTATTCTGGTTTTAAAGATTGTCGTTTACTAGACTGCAAGACGACAAATTTACTTCTTCCCTGCTAGTGGTGCAGCAAACGACATTCCTATTTTTCTCCTAAGGGCCGTGGCGAATCCTCGTCGTTATATCCACGGCACATGGCTTAGATGGCGGCAATTTTCATTTTGTGGGCCCGATCTGCATACGGCACGGGTTTCGCATTTAGGGGCCACGTTTCGTACACGCATTAAGGCCGAGGGGATGAGTGAGCTCGTGGTTTTAGTAGCATAAATTGCCTCCTTGAGGGTCCAAAACCAGATACTGTTTTCGGTTAACAAAACCACAGGCGACAATCCACGGTTTTGGGGCCTCTCACATTTTTAAATTTCGACGCGGGGCAGCATTCTTTTTTTTTTTTCTGCTTGTTTACAGGTTGGCCTTTGTTTGGGCATATCAAAATACAGTACAAACTTTCAGCATTTCAGGAAAAAGTTTATACCTCCTTTTTTTAGAGGAAAGTAGTCCGAACCCTTAAAGATCTGATAATTTCTGAAGAGGAATATCACGTGGGATACAAATGTAATTCGGTTTATTTATTAATTTATGATAAAAGGGACTAATATAAACGAAACCAAGCTTGCTTCCGACTCAACTCAAAAGCCTAGTCAACTTCCAAAAGAGAAGAAAAAGTAACACTATATTAATACATTTGCCTACGGCTTTCACTCTAGTTATATAATGCAACTATCTCAGTACATGCCAATTAGTGCGAGTGAGTGAAAGAAGGCAGTCAAATCCTTTTATTTTGTCTTCTTAGAAGAGAATAGGCTAATTCTTTTTAACTTTAAGAGACACCAAAACATATTATCTTAGAAAAAAGGATGATGTTGGAAGAAATTATCAGTAATGTATATATATATATATGGCAGATAGATTTAATCTAATCCAATCCTGTTCATGATGTGTTGGAATTTTATAAGCAATGCAAAGCATGTTGAGGGAATTAATTTGTTTTACTTACCCAGGCAAAAAAATTAATTTGTTTCCTTATCTTAGCCAACACAACGGATGTCATAAGAACTATCACAGGTCGGATACTACTACTACCAACAAAAAGACAAGCTTATTTCTCTGTTGCTTATTTCAAGTCCCAAAATTCGTTGCATTTAAGTTTCTTCGCTAATATTTGAAGTGTGCACCTTAAAATGAGGAAGGGGGAGGGAGAGAGAAGCCAAAAAGAGGACAGCTAAAACACATCAGAATCTGGGGACGCCCATATATTTTAAGCCCACCAACTGCTTTTCCCGTTCGTGGGAACGAAGTAAATCAATCTGGTTTGGTCGTTTAGCGAAACGTTTTTCCTTCCCTCTCTCTCTCTCTCTCTCTGTTCTATATAATAATAAGCCCTTCACTTTCGGTCCCATGAGTGAGCAATGAGCATCCGAAGCTAACCTCCCAAACGTGCGATTTCTCCGAAGAAACTCAAAATTCTTGTCCACTCCAGTCTTCTGGGTACGTTTCGAATCATCCATCTTCTCATGAATTTTGATTTTTTTTTTGCTCTTAAAATTTGTGTTCGTTTATATACTTCAGTGTTAGTTTGAGTCAAACACGGATCCTATCTGATCTTACAATGACATTCTTCCTCTTGCTCGGCTCTTATCCCATTTCTGTTAGATGATGTTTCAGTCTTTTGGGTTGTAAATGTTTGTGGTCTATGTTGTTTGTTGTTCACTTGTACTGTTGTGGGTAAATCCGGATAGAAATGAACCGTCGTCTCTACCTTGTTTGGCCAGTTCTGACTTTTTGTTTTTGATGTTCTCTTGACTTTTAATGTTCTCTCCGGATTCAGGTTTTCGTGGAAGTTGGAAATGATGGTCCTGTTTAATTAATTTGGCTAGGATTTGATGTTTTGTGAGCATCTTCAGTGTTGGATGTTCACTGGGTGGTTCTCAAATATTTGGGAAATGGTCACTTAGATGACAAAAGTTTCCACGTCGTGTCAGTAACGTGAGTCAAATTTATCATATAATTTGAAAAGCTTTCACAATTTTACAAGTTTAGCTAATAAAGTTTAGTAATAAATGCGAGTCAATTTTATTCTTTAGTAGGATATTATTCTGTAACGAATTACCAGCCTTTTTTGGAATTGTTCAATGTTCACCAGAAAGGGGTTCAGGTTTTCCTATTTCAGTTTCATCGTGATGCTACTTTCTTCTTGATGTGCTTCTCTTTGTGTCAATGATACTATCTCAGACTTGCGAAGAAGTAAGAATTTAGCAGATGTGAAAGCATTCTCGTGGTTGAAAAATCCACTCTCCTTTAGCGAACACTTTTACCTTCTTGAGTGAAAGAAGAAAATGATTCCGCTGAAAGTCTTGTGTAACTAAAGGGTTGTTTTATACTCGTTCACCTAGAAAGATATGGCATGTACTTCTGCAGACGGTAAGGTCATTGTAGTCTGTAACTGGAAACTCCATAGTTGAAAAAGGACAATATGGCCAAAAGTACTATTTTCTTCGAACCAAAAGAGCATGAGATAATCTTGGGACAGTAGATAATAGTATTTAGATATTGAAACTTAAAATGACAACAGAACATAGTTTCTTTTCTATAATGGGGTAAGATGGTTCAATCCCTCTGCTCAATTCAATAACTTTCTGACGACACAGATTGTGACTTTATCTTTGGTGTTAAAATCCCTCTTCACTTAAGTAGCATTCTTAGGAAGAGAATAAGAGAAAGATTAGAAGATGCTCTTTCTGGAGGAATAAATTGATAAAAAGAAATTTAATGCCATTGAAAGCAGACTTCATCTACAGTCTAGAACAACTTGTTTTTCTCGTCTATGGCTCTTGCAACGAGAGAGTTTCGTTAGTTACAGCATAGTTGATGAAGTTTAATGATGCTTCCTTAGCCCATATTCTTTAAAACAATTAGAAAGGCTTGGAGAGGTTGATATTGTATGGCGAATTTCTCTCTTTTTTCATGGTATTTGTATTCCTATATGACCATCATAACATTGTTCTTTCGGATGTTTCCTGTCTGAGTCGCTGGTTTGTAGATCTAGGCATCTGCAGCCATGTTTACATGAGTTCTGTTTTGGATTGGACATGGCAACTCCCGATAATATAGACGGGGGATATGACTTTATACCCATATTCAAATCTGTTATCTTCCATGGTTGACATCCCTTCCTTTGTTTCCATGATTATTTTTTGAGAGTACGACAGACGATGAATGCCTTTGTAAATTATAGAACCAATAATTGTTCACATTTCTGGTTTCATTTGTTTTCTGTTTTCACTTCTCACTTAGTTTAGAAAGTACCAGCTTACAAATGGTTGTGACGAGGAGTCAATGTTCAGTCTATTATGCATTACTGGATAGAAAAGGACATTTTAGATAATATCGATAGAGATTAATTCATTATAACCCACCATGTAACTTTATTCTTTTCCCTCATAAGAGGAAAATGAATAAGAAGATAGGAAAGGGGAACCATTTTATTATTGACTGCTTAAAAGCCAGAGGCTTTGATCGGCAAAATACACAGATTCAATACATCCTCAAAGAAGTAGGGAGTGAAGAAGTTAACACGCAAAGCTTGGTTAGGTTAAGAAATCAGAAGCTCTAGCAGTATTAAAAAATGGGACCTGAAACTGCAAGTTAGAACTGGTTGCTGAAGTAAAAGGGATTAGTCAACCCTCCATGTGGATGCATCCTGTTAGGACCACCGTTAAGGAACTGAAAGGCCGTCTCAGTTAGAGTGCTTCCTCCTGCTCTATCTTTACATTCACGGTCATTGAGCTACTATGTTAAAACGGTCTTTGATAGTAATGTCCTCAAAACTAAAAGAATGGGGACAATTCAAAATGTTGAAAAGAAAATGGATGTTTACCAAATTACCAGGATCCTATGATTGAGCGACAAGCCTTGACCTCCTACATAATGTTCCACCAATTTTTAGCCGCTTAAAGTAAAACGAAAAACAGAAAGTTTCTCTAGCATTTTCACTGATTTACTTGGATTTTTGTTTATAATAATGCTACCTAAATGGTTAAATTGCATAAATGCAGGGGTTCTTGAAACTGCTGAAGGAGTTGCTTGATTTGCATAATTGCTCAGCCTGTATATTGTGTGCAGTAATTGTTACACTGACAGTTCATTGAAAAGTTTTCAGGTCGTTCTATTCCAAGAATCTGCTTTGCAGCTGCTTACGATGTCAATATTGTCAAGATTACGTTGTATCACAGTCGATGTTACTGGTACTTTGATAGCATACAAAGGGGAGCTTGGTGACTATTACTGCATGGCAGCCAAATCTGCTGGGCTGCCATGCCCTGACTACAAACGCGTGCACGAGGGCTTCAAACTAGCATATAAAGACATGGCCAAAAAGTATCCTTGTTTTGGGTTTGCTGCGAAAATGCCCAATGTAGTGTGGTGGAAGACTTGTGTGAGAGACTCCTTTGTCGGGTAAGAAAATATGACATGGCCAGTGTATAAGTAGGCGTAGTTTCTAATTATGACTAGCTTGTTGCTAATCATTCTGTATCACATCATGGGGTGATGGTAAATGCCTTATGCTCCAAAGAGGCAAGTCAAGTTTAATGATTCAGAGTTTTTAATTCTGTTTTTATGTTAGTTATTAAAACACCCCTCCTTAACCTGATATATGGTGGATGGACAATGATGACACTGAAAGTAGAAAATGTGCTTTTTCACTCAGGATTTAGAGAAATGTGTCCTCTATTAGATCCTTCTTACGAAGGTATATTGTTTCGCCTGCAGGCTGGATATGACTATGACGAGGAGACATTTGAGAAGGTGTTCAGACGCATATATGCATCATTTGGATCATCTGCTCCTTATGCTATCTTTCCAGACTCCCAACCATTTTTAAGATGGCTGCGCGAGGAGGGGCTTAAAGTTGGGATTATTAGTAATGCAGAGTACCGGTACAAGGATGTGATTCTGCCAGCCTTGAACCTGAACCAGGTAAACAAATTCTGTTATGGGATTTTGGTAATTCTTATTTAGTCTATCCTATTTTGTCTAGGTTAAATTAAGGGACTAATTGGATTTAGCGTTGTTATGAAAATCTACTAACTGATATCATGGTTTTTTTCTGCACATTTAGGTGTACACAGGCATGTCTAAGATCTCTATAAATCTCTATTGTTCTAAGTATTGACAATGTCAATTGCTTTGAAAGCCATGCACATGCATGTTTGTGCCATTAAACTGGAAATGCTGATATTGTTGAGTCTAATCTGTTGTTCAGGGATCTGAATGGGACTTTGGTGTGTTCTCTGGTCTCGAAGGTGTAGAGAAACCTGACCCAAGGATCTATGAGATTGCACTTGAGAGAGTTGGAAATATTGCACCAGAAGAAGTTCTGCATATTGGGGACAGCATGCGCAAGGACTATGTCCCAGCCAAAAGTGTGATGCATGATTAATTGGACAGATTTAATACGGTGCTATTGTGTTTGTGTTGCCTGACTTGATGGCAGCAAAAGATTGGCTTACTTCAGAAAAGTCAAGCTGCTGACCACCGCCTTTCTCTCCTTTTCATGACATTTGGTGTATAATTTTTCCTGATCATTTCGTTTAGGTTTCGAGGACAAATATTAACCAGCTGGTGTGGCCCCAAATTTTTTTGTTTAACCCATGATCAACGCTTCTCTTGGATTTGATGGGGAAGAAATTGACACCAGTCAGTGTTAATGAGCTCAATCGTAAAAGAAAATAGTTTTCGATGTTCTCTGCATTTTATTAGCTTTATGCTTTTAATCTACATAATCGGTAAATATCCTTATATATATAAGATTAATTCCAGCAATATCTTTCTACATCCTATCAAAGTGGAAAGGCGGTGGGTCTTAAGCAGTATGTATAACAAGGTAGCATCAAGACTTTAATTAAGTCAACTGGTCTTTCCAGGTCGTTTAGATGTAAATGTTAGCAACAAGGTTGGAAATTTGTCATTCCGTACAGTTTATTCTAGCTGGAGATCATAGTATAACCTGCCCTAGATATAAAAGTGAAAAAAGAGGGAAAGGGGTGAAGTACAGCGCGGAGATAAATGACCCACCAGGGGCATCAACCCATTGAAGCATCAGCATCTAAGAATCGTCACGGTTACAGAGGCGAGCGACCGAAACCAAAAACACTATATTATCTATGCAAAACAAGAAGACACAGGCGAGCAACCAAAACCAAAAACACTATATATGCAAAACAAGAAGACAATGTGAGAGGTACTAGGCGGAAACTACTATGTTTTCTTTGCCAAAATTGTTGTTGTGCACAATGTAGAAGAGAAACAGAGACGTGTAAAGGATAGTAAAGAAAGGGTGCTATATCCCTCTTCAAGGTACTCGACCTGAAAGTAACAAAGAAAAATATGTCACCCTCCTTGAAATCCATACAAAAGAACCCACCCACCAATAGGTCCATGTTAAAAGTCTACAACAAGTAAGTAAATTTAAGCTGCTTTGATTTGAGAAACGTCTTAAAGCATGGGGACTCATAATCGAACTTTGCTTTTCAAAAGAATTAAGAGAACCTATGACTTTGGCATGTGTGAGACTTGGTCCGATAAATCATGGTACCGAGGATAGTTATCTAAGGAGAGAGACTTTATGCATGAAATATTTCATAAAGAGATAGCCTCAGGAAGGGAGCAAATTAGGACAATTGTTTACAAAAAAATATATTTACATAGAGAGATCATTGGTGAATGAAAGGTAGGAAAAAAAAAAAAAGCCAACTTAGACAAAAAGTCAAAAGACTAATTACATCAAAGTATTATCGTACCGGAACAAAAAAATTAGATTCCTGTGAGTATCGAAATGGAATTAAAATTGGTTATTCTGATTCTATCCATTTGGTACCTACCCTTAAATCAAGATGATTTGATAGTCTCTTTTGAAAATAAAAATTAATTAAAATTATACACAAATCATTAATGAGGTAACTATTACATTAATTTTCGAGCATTTGAATAATATTAGACATTCTTTTATTAGAGCCTATTAAAAAAAATTTCTGCCTTGGGAGCCAACAATTGTCACCCCCGAAAAAATCATATAAAGAGTCCTCTGCCGACATGTCCATGTTAGAAGGGCATAAAAAGAGAATCTCTCTATTCACTCGGGATGCTAATAGCAAACGTTTTACACCTATTGAAATAAAATCTATCATTCTAAGATCACGTTGGAAAAAGATTAAGTTCTAAAAAGAATTATTCTAAATTTTTATAAGTACTAGTCAGAATTTAATAAAACAAATTCAATTGTAAGAATATCACGCATCATTTAACAAGGTGAGATAACATTAGTTTAACTTGGTTATGACTCATTCTTATTAAATAAAGTGATCAGATTTAAATTGTTGGATTCCTTTCTTCGTAACGTATACCTATAAGAACTTAAATTTTTACTTCTTATAACTGAATCTTTCATCCCTCGTTGTTCCCCTCCCAAAATTTGCCGGACTTGCTCAAAGTTTGCCTTTCTACTCATGATGTTTACTCAAAATCTGTCTATCAACTGGGTGACCAAAACTGTGAGCCCATATCTTTTCCTCTACCTAGGGAGCTATGAAAAAAGTTATGGAAACTTCGACTCCAAGTTGGGTTAGACATAGATTTTCACACGACGACTTTGCACTGATCGGCTTCCAGTGATAGAGCTGATCAGGAGGGGTGGAAGAAAATTAATTGACTAATAAGTCTTACAAAATAGGAATTACAGAAACTGTTCTTGTAGAAAATTGCTTGGAACCTGCTGCCTTGCAAATCCAATATTGGTAGGACCCTGGCATTGGATTCAGATTTTCCTCGCTGCCTTCTCTGCAATAATAGTGAGAAATCTCTAATTCACGTGTTCTTCCATTGTCCTCTGGCGACTATTGCATGGAGGGAATTTCCTTGGCCCTTGATTGCACATTCTCTTCATGGCAGTACAATTGCAGACATAATTAAAATGATATTGGAACCAGATACAGCCTTCGGTCTCCCTCCCGATCATGTGAAAGATTTTATTCGGTTTTGGCTATAACTATGCGTGCTATTTGGTATGCCAAAAACCAAGTTGTTCTCAATGATATTTCTGTGAACTTCGAAGCCACGGAGCTCAAAATTAAAAGCTCTATGCAGAACACTCCAAAACTTGCTCCTAAGTGTGACGAAACCTTTACTTGGTTGGTCCCCCGCCTAGGCCGAGATGGTGGAAAATCAACTTCCATGTGGCTATTCGGAATTATCTCTTTCAATGGTAGCCGCTGTTTGTAGAGATTCAAATGGCGTTTTACTCTTTACTTGGTCAAAGAGATTTCCATGGGGAAGCAATTGCAGCTCATTTCGCTGTTCAGGAGGCATTACTTCTGGACTTTCACCGAATCATTTTTTAGTGCATCTCGCTTTCCGTGCCGCTATCAACATAGGAATAGTGATCTTCGTACTATTGAGCATATCATCAATGAGGCCAGAGTGCTGATGGAAACTTGGGAACTGGAGGCTAACTCGTGTACGTCAGACAGCTAACGCGCGCTCTGGCTCATCGTGGAAACATTCCTAGTGCTTGTATACTTTTGATATTGTTTCCCATGATAATTAATTAACCCCCGTGACTCTCCCTTTTATTTGAAATTATCCTAATTTAAGAGAAGATGTACGAAACGAGATGACCAAAACACAAAAAAAAATTAATGAAGGCACGGTTAGGGTGCCTTTTTGCTATGGGCCAGACCCGGTTCACCCATCACTTATATTTTGGTGCCATCGATTTTATTTTTTCAGCAAGTGTAGATGGATGAAAAAAGTAATTTTACGTGTGACATCCAATTAGTTTGTGATGGCCTGAATACAGTTGATATCTCGTCATCAACATTTTATAAATAAAACCACTCTTAAAAATTATATGAATTTCGAGATTGGGAGAATATTTGGCAATGGAAAATGTTTACTTAAATGATGAGTGACAGGAGTGCATATATACATTATTCTAGTATAAGCATGTAAATTATCAATTAAGGTTCCGTTTGTTTAGATGTAAAGTTAATATTTTAAGTAAAATTTTCTTCAAGTAATGTTGTTCACCAAAAGAAAGCCGACAAATGGAAGACGGTAAGATAAGATATCCATTGTCGGAATCAGAAAAGGATATCTAAAGTTTCTAGTCACAGTGAAACAATTTTTAGGGACAGAAATAAGTGACTCACAATGAGAAAAGGCCACAAACATCAGACAATAACTATTTGGTATTTCAAAAAATAAAAAAAAAAAAAAAAAAGCAAGCCAAACCATGCCACAAGCCCACTGCATACTCTAATAAGATAGATGTATCATATCATATATATAAAACGGCTATCCACACATATATAGATGTCAAGAAATTAAATTGGGGTCAAATAACCAACATCACAATGGCATTCCAGCAACCCAATAAAGACCACAATTACTACTCTTCCATTCCGATTATGTATTACATATTCCTCAATAACCTTCTTAAATTGAATGAGCATGTCACCCTGAAGAAATCTTCTCTTCACGGTACTCGACCTAAAACTAACAAAGAAAAATATGTCACCGCCCTAAAATAGATACAAAAGAACCCACCCACCAATAGGTCCATGTTAAAAGGCCATGAAAAAGAGAATCTTCTCAACTCAATGCTAGTAGCAAACATTTACAAAAGAACCCACCCACCAATATGTTTCTCTCGGACCCTGTTTTTCATTGTCTCCCTCCCAAAATTTATCCTTTATAGTCAAACTTACAATTTGCATGTCGTCTCTAGATCTTCTTTCCACGCTGGCATGTTACAGAATCAGAGAAGGTAAACAAGGACTTGAGTGTGATGTCTGTCTAAATGAATCTTTTGGAGTACAGTATAAATCTATCGTGAGAGTGCTGGCCTGCACGCTCATTAGCAAAAAAAAGAGGTAAGCTAATACCGTCAACTCCAACTTCATAAATCCTACACAATATAGTTCGCAACATATCATTACAAGAGGGCTTTGTGTTCTACCACGCACGCTAATTGAGGGCCCAAATTCATGGGATCTAGACAATAGTATATATATATGCCACACCCAACAGCCACAGGATTTGCCAAATTTTCGTAAGACTTCTTCTGCAAATTGATTTCTAAATCCAGTACTGAAGTTTTAGGCAGTGAATTATCCAGCTGAACGCAAGCTTAGGACCCCAAATGAAAAACCATTAACAGTACGTGGAAAACCCAATGACAAGCAGAACCACTGCTTAAACACTTCAAAAGGATAAGCAAATCAATTTATGTTAATTACTAGTAACAACAAACAAAAAAGTCCACAAAGAAATTTAAGCTGCTTTGATTTGAGAAACGTCTTAAAAGCATTGGGACTCATAATCAAGAACTTTGCGCTCAAAAGAATTAAAGGAACCTAGTAATCAAGAACTTTGCATGTGTGAGACTTGGTCCGACAAAACAAGGTGCCAAGGGTAGTTATCTTAGGAGAGAGATTTTATGCATGAAATATTTCATAAATAGATAGCCTCAAGATGGGAGCAAAGGACAATTGTTTACAAGAAACAAATATTCACGTATAGAGATCATTGGCGAATGCAAGGCAGGACAAAAGGAGCCAACTTGACAAAGAGTAAAAAAAAAATCATTTCAGCAAAGTATTCTCGCATCCTCTCACATTTACTACCAACTATGGCTTTGGGCATAATGACAACAATAAAACAAGCACTTATAACAAAACATTACCATCATTGCGTATAACGAAATAGACATGCTAACCATTTCAGCGGTGCCTTTGCCAAAACCATTTTGTCCGAATGCATAAACCTACTTGAGGGGCAAAAGAAAAAATATGAATAAGCCATCAACCTCATGCGTATGTAGAGCTTCACTAAATAAACTAGTACTAGCTTCTAATACATAAGTCAAAATAGTAGTCAAGGCTGCGCTAAAGAAAACCCACATCCCATTAATCACTCTCAAAACTTTCAATTGCCAACCATGCAAGTACACTTTCTCATCACATATTATCTGTATCCCAGACCAACTACAAAAAAAAAAAAAAAAAAAAAAAGTTAAAGATAATGCAAAAACTAGAACTAAAAAGAAAGACTTAGTGGTGGAGAATGTTGGATTCATGAAGAATGTTCTTCTCTCCTTGACTACCACAAGTTTTTGAAGAAGCAACAGCAATGAGGCTGGTAATATTGTTCAGGAAAGGGCAACAGTAATTTGAAAAAGAACAAGAGGATCAAGGACAAGAAGGTAAACGGAGGAGTTGAGGGCCAAAGTCTAGTAGAACAAGAAGTTAGGGTTGAAGGACTACAATACTACAGTGGAGTGATACAGACATGAGAAAGACAAGAAGACAATCCGGAGGACCACTGGTATTTGGAAGCCATATTGGCTATAGCATATCTTAGATATCCTTGAAATCACCTAAAATGGCTCATGCTCTTTAAAGGGTGCCACTCAAACATTTTTTTTAATGTACAAGGGTCATATCTGTTTTAGCTATTAAAAAAAAAACTGTCACAGGGCCATGGCCCTGAAAATAGTGGCACAAGAGACCCTGTCACGGATTCCTATTTCCTAGGATTAACGCCCTGGTGGGAGGCCAACTTAACATAATTACAGAGATCTTTCCATCTATCAAGCGAATTTGCTAAGGCAACAAAAAAACAATAACCTCATAAAATTAAGTGCCCAAGTTGCGAAGACATTATCCAATCACTCGATATTACCTTGCTCAAAATCAGGAGGTTTTAGCCTAAAAGATAGTACCGAAGTTTCAACTATCCCACTGAAGACCTCAGATTGATAGGTCTTAATAGAGCCTCCGTCGGCAAGATCCTTGGCGTCAAAGGTTATGTAAAATAAGACTCCAGCGACAACCGCAGTCATCGCCTTCAAAGCCTTCACAAACTCCAGCTTGCCTTTCTTTTTCTGCACAGCATCCAATGTCATCATGTACAGATACTAGCTATCACTGAATAACGCTATTTTACGATATTTTCTCTGTCTAAACGAACGGTAGATTTGAAAAAGAATATCTCCTTCAAAAGCCAAAAAAATAAACAAAAAAAAACACACCTCGAAGCGACGGTTGTATTCATCGATTGCAAGCTGTCAAAACCGATTGACGTCGATCCGTTCCATCTCTTCCGTTATGTCGTATGGTTGGATCATACCACAAGAGAAGACGTCAGGCATGGCGGGAGCGTCAAAGCCCTAAAACGGGATCAACAAAAATCGATTAATTCTTTTTCCGTTTAAACAAAAATAACATCTGGCATAGGAAGAGGCAAAAAGGAAGGGAACGGATTGCACATACGTCGGACTTCAAAACATGAGAGCTATAGAAGAGCTCTTCCTCGTCTGCCATCTCGTGCAGCCCATCATTATAAAAGTCGCAATCCTCTTCGGACCCGCTGCCTTCTGCTCCCATTTGCTTCTCTTCCAGTTTAACCATATCCTTGATTCTCCAAACAGCCGGCCAACAATGAGAGCGGCGAGAAGACGAACCCTCTAGTCTCTAACGACTCGCACAAGCAAGCAGAAAACAATTGTAAATAGAAATTGACCCTGTTGGACATGAAAAGAAACACAAATAGACACCAACTCCAAAGAAATAAAAAGAAAAAGAAATACGTACTTGAGTACCTTTATCAGCGCCAAAAAAAAATGTATATATATATATATATATATACATATATTATATGTATTGAATTTAGCTGAACTTGACTTTGAAGTACTCTTAGGCATAACTCTGAATCTTCTAAGCCCGAAACCCTTGAATCTCTTCGTAGCAGAAAATAACGCGTGCGTTTGCGGTTTAAACCGTTGGCACTGAAATCACAAAATCATCGTCTTTTCTATACTAACGTTTCTAATGCAAAAAACCAGCGGAACTGCTTCGCTTTTGCAGTTCAGCTGTTTGAAACAATTTCTCTCAGCGTAACTCTTAAGACTTACGTGTCTCATATGTATGTCTGCTTGTGATTTTTTTTTTTGGCAGAATAAACTCCTATTCGGAAGTGCTGGTGTCGTGATGGATAAAGCCGACTTTCAAAGTTTTCTGAAAGTTATCCCCCCTGTAGATTTCTGCTGTGTCTATGGCTCAGCTCTTCATCCAAACAATCTTGAGAAGGTTTTAGTTTGTTCTTGCCTTATTACTTACTTTTGCTCTTCCTAAATGCAAGCATTTTTTTGTTCGTTCTTTTTCGTACGTATTTCTTGCTTTGAACTAATGAATTATTGCACTCTGTCAGGGGACAGTAGATATTGTTTTGGAGTAATGTTTCTCAACTTAATCAGTGAATTTTTTAGTTTTTTAGGTATAGATTTTTGGTGTTGTAGTTTGAATTTATAGAAAAATTGATGTTTAAATGCTTATAGTTAGCTTCATATTTTTTTTTTAGAGGTATTAGAATCCATGTTCTAGGAGTAAAAAAAACATGTTTTTGGGATTGATTGAGAGTTTTTGATTCGGTAAATTTCGTGATTTCACGCATTGTTCAAACACTTTAAGAGTGTTCATTCGAACAAAAATACTAAAATTGTTCGTTTATAGGGATATAGTCACGTTCGAACAATAAATTGTTACCGTTCCAGCATGTTGTCGTAGTTCAAATGTGTTCGAACGTTTTTTATTTTGTTAGTAAAATTAGAAGTTTTGCATTATACACGACAATTTCCTAATGTTTTTTTTATTTCTTAGGAAAATTAGATTTGTCGTGCATAACGCAAAACTTCTAATTTTCCTAACAAAAAAAAATTTTGAATATGTTCGATGATCATAATACGTACGATCGGTGTAAATTATGTTAGATATAATCCTTCACTGCATCAGCTATGTCTGGGGCCTTAGCTTTTTTACGCTGATATTTGATCACCTTCACTGAAAACGACATCGAGTAGATGTATAGATAAGTTATATATATTTTTTATTCAGCTATCTTTTTTTTTAATGATTATTTTTGTCAATTATTTAAGAGTTATATTGATTAAAATTTCTGATACACGCAGAGTTGAATGCACGGGACGGCCAAGATAAATGTATTTTTTTATTTATTATATATTATATTTAATTGTTTAGATATAATCCTTTGCTTGCATCAGCTATGTCTGGGGCCTTAGCTTTTCTTACGTTGATATTTGATCACCTTCACCTAAAACGACATCGAGTAGATGTATATATAAGTTATATATATTTTTCATTCCGCTGTCTTTTTTTTTTAATGATTATTTTTGCCAATTATTTAAGAGTTAGATTGATTAAAATTTCTGATGCACGCAGAGTTGAATGCACGGGACGGCCAAAATAAATGTATTTTTTTATTATTATGTATTGTATTTAATTGTTTCGAATATTACGATTAAATATTTAATTGTATATTTGTTAATAATTTATTTATTTAATAGTATCTTTTAAATAATTTTCAACATTTTTAATTTGTCATAAAAAAAAAAAAAAAAAAAACCTTCATTCCAAAGTTATATTTCGCATTTGAAATACAGCATGACACCCTTATATTTGAACCTATTCGAACATTTATCATTTCTGTTCATAACATGTTTGAGTAACTAATTTTTTATTCTTCAATCAATATATCGAACAGATTTAACAATTTACGTTAAAACCGGTTCGAACGTCCAAAAACCGTCCAAATGTTTATTGACTGAAACATTGTAACTCATTAAACTGTTACTCCGTTCCTGTTATTGTAATGGTATCTGAAATATCGAACATAAAATTTTTATTTCTGTTCGAACATTTATTTACCTTATTAAACTAATTTATATTATTTGTCGAAACTCTGTTCGAACGTGTTTAATCTGATTTTGGGACGAACATTTTCCTGCTAAAAAGATTCCGCATTTAATGTCCATGGTGATAGACGCCGAATAAGACGGACAAAAAAGCAAGAGAACGGAAGAAGTAAATTCATGGCAATTCGGTGAGTGGGTAGAATATTCCAAGCTACTTTCCACAGAAGAATTTCAGTCTCGCATGCATTTTCAACTGCCATAATTTTTTCCGATCAATAAAGGGTGCACTTCCCAACACTACTGAACTGTCTGACGACGTTAATCTGCCGGCTGACTTAACGGTAAAGAGACCCTTAAGAGTCAGGGGTCCAGACCATATTGTCCAAAGTGTTGGAGGGAGGGAGATGGATCTGAAGAATCTTTGCAACCGTTGAACTATTAAAAGGAACATTCCAAGAACGAGAGGAACAAGCAATAAAGTGGCTAACCAAGGATTCCAAATGTAAGCTTTGAGAACCACTGCGAGGCTGAGGTTTAAAATTAGGCAAACTGGAAATCCAAGGATCCAGCCAAGTGCGAATAGATTCACCATTTCCCACGAAGAAACAGCGACCTTGAGAAATAATAGAGCGTGATTTAAGAAGTCCCTTCCAGATCCGAGAGGAAGAGGCTTTTCTTTCTAACTGCATGAATTCTGAATTTGTCAGGTATTTGGCTTGAAGACAATTTACCCATGGTCTATGACGTGAGGAAGTCATCAACCAACCCATTTTGGAAATAAGCGCCAGGTTTATATCTTGCATTGTCTTGATGCCCATACCGCCTATAAACTTAGGGGTGCAGATTTTATTCTAAGAATGCAGAGATAGGTGTCGATTGCCATCAGACCTATAGCCCCACCAAAACTTCCGAAGTTGGGAATCAATAGAGATGCAGGTTGATTGAGGGATTAAGAATGAAGACATACCATATATTGGAATAGTAGAAGCAATTGATTTTATCAACATAGTTCTCCCTGCTTGAGACAGAAGTTTTCCCTTCCAGCCTGATATCTTTCCTTCTATACGATGCTGGAAATCCTTAAAAGCTGAATTTTTAGATCTTGGCGTCATTAGTGGGAGACCCAGATGTCGAGAAGAGGTAGAAATTGGTGAAAAACCAAATCGTTCTCTAATCAGTATGGCAGTAGGTTGGTCAGTATTGGTTGTGATGAGCATGAAAGATTTCTGAGCATTCGGAGCTTGACCAGACCATTGGAAGAATAAATATAAGCAGAATTCAATATGCTTAGCATCTATTGGTGTAGCTTGTCCAAAAACTCACGAATCATCTGCGTACAGAAGGTGAATGATCGGAGGACCTGCTCTACTCAATCTGATACCATGAATCAATGAGAGAGAATTTGCCTTTTCTAGCAGACAAGAGGAGAATTTCCATACTAATCACAAACAGAAAGGGAGATAAGGGATCGCCTGACGAAGGCCTCTGGTGGGAACAATAAGTCCATGAGCGCTGCCATTTAGGAGAATGGAATAGGAGACAGAAGATAAACACTTCCTAATCCAATTAATCCATTTGGAACTAAATCCAAACATTTTCGGAGCCAGAAGGATTAGACTCTATTCCATTCTGTCATAATGTCAATTTTGAGAGCAATATTCCCTTTTGTACCTTTTTTCAGTGAGAGAGCGTGAAAAACCTCATGAGTTAATATCGAATTATCTTGAATAAGACACCCAGTACGTATGCTGATTGACGTTCCGAAATCATTCTGGGTAGAAAAACTTTCAATCTAGTTGCAATAATTTTGGAAATGATTTTATAGATAACATTGCAAAGACTGATGGGACGAAAGTGCTGCACCCTGTGAGGATTTTCCAATTTTAGAATCAGGACAATAAAAGTATGATTCATGAAAGGTAACAACTGTCCGTCATTGAAGAAATCTTGAATCATACCTGATAACATAGAGCTGATAATATGCCAATACTCTTTGTAGAATGGAACTGGGAGACCATCCGGTCCATGAGCTTTATTCGAACCCATGGTTTTGACAGTATGATGAATTTCATCAGGAGATGGGATCGAATCCAATGGACTTGATTCTTGATGATCAAGGACAGGAGTAATGAGATTCGCCAAATCAAAGGGAATGGATTGATTGGAAGACCGAAAGAGTTGATCAAAATAAGTAGTCAAAAGATCACCTGTGTTGTTACGACCTGTAGTAAAAGAAAGATCATCCTGTTGAAGAGAAATAATGGAGTTATGATTTCTGCAAACAACAGTGGATGCATGGAAAAAATTTGTATTCAAATCTTTAAACACCAGCCATTCAACTCTTGAACGTTGCCTCCAGAGTGAATTCTCTCTAATCAACTGTTCATGAATTGCAGCTTTAAGAGAAGTCTCGAGTGCCATGTTTTGTACTGAAGAATCTTGTTGCTGAATATGATCCAGGGCACAAGTTGTGGTATGAACTCTCTCTTTGATAAAACCAAAGTGTTTTTTGTTTCAGATACGAAGAGCTTTTTTGACTTTCTCCATCTTTTTTGTTAACCTGAGGGCTGGGCGTGCGTTGATACTCTGACTCCATACTGACGCAACAGCGAAGAAGCTACCGGAATCACGAACACACATTGCCTCAAATTTAAAAGGACGAACGAGAAGCTGATTCTGACCTTCCAAATTAAGAATAAGAGGAAGATGATCTGAGACACTTGCAGGAGAATGCAAAATAGAGGCATTTGGATGCTGAACACGCCACTAATCATTGACTAGCCCCCTATCAAGCCTTTCACGAATATTAGCACAGCCTCCACGTCCATTATTCCATGTAAATGGATTACCATTGAAACCCAAGTCGATTAATCCATTATTTGTGATGAATTGTCTTAAACCACCAGAAGATGAACTAGCAACGGGTCTACCACCCTTCTTTTCAGTTTGAGAGACAACTGAATTAAAATCACCCAACAATAACCATGATTCTGAATGAGAACCTGCCAATGTCTGTAAAGAATCCCAAAACTGTCTTTTATCACAATACTAAGATGGGCAGTAAGCTAAAGTCAAGAGGAAAGAAAGCTGAGGCAAATCAGGGTACATCAAAACATTAAGCATCCATTGCGAACTACCCAAAAAAGTTACAGATATGTTAGCTAGGACGCCACATAAACAGAAGACCACCTTTGGAACCAACAGTCGGTGCAGATACAAAATGAGAAAAGCCAAACTTATAAACGACTTTCTTTTAACTTAGTTTCTAAAAGGAAAATGCAGTCCGGATTATAGGTAGTAATAATGGCCAACAAAGCTCTTCCCTACCGAGGCTTGACCTAAACCTCGACTGTTCCAGGAGACTCTAATCATGGCGCTTTTGGAGGCTGAGTACGGTCAGCCTCATCCACCTTTGCAAAAAGTGCATCAGTAAGTTGCAGAGCTTGAGAAGTACGTGCAGCAGCCTTTTGCTTCATAGCGGTCTGATTGCGCTTGAAGGATGTCAAAGCTATCTTTGATTTTTTGAGGATAGCCAAAATAAGGGTCAGCAGCTGGGTCGACGTTCAATGGTGGATTCTCATCAACTGGGTTGATATTCGGTGGTGGAATCACAGGAGGCGGCGGAAAAGCAGATCTTTTAGCCGCAGGGAAATAAGCTTCTTGGTCAACGGCAGATAACATCCTTTTACCCTTAGACTTCCAATAACTATCTCCCAAAGCATCATTTTCAAAGAAGGGTGCATGGGGAACTATCGGCTGAGGTGCGGAAGCTAAACCGATATTTTTAATTGCCACTGAAGGCTGAACAGAGGACTTCACAACCACATCAGAACTATCCGAAGACACTGGCGCGGACGTTTGCCTTTGTCTACAAAGCCACAGGTCAGATTAGGAGCCGAGTGAAAAATAAAAGGTGTAGGACCAGCTTGAACATAGTCTGTCGAAGGAATATCAGTAACCATAGGACCTTTTCCCTTAAAGCATTAAGAGAAATCCACAGGTGCTGCATGAAAAGGCACAAGTGTCGTAGATGCTTGAAGAGATACCACAGGTGCAGCATGTGAAGACTTCGGCAAAGGGCGCTTGGGACAAGGTTCAAGAGTGAAGTTTGGATGTAAATAGGAGTTAGCATCCAGATAATCTTCCAATGTTGGACCTAAGAAGCCCGAAGGAGGGACTACAGGAGACTCAAGGGAGTCGATGAGATCCCGGAATCACTGGAGGTAAGGAACCCAACGGTTCAAGACAACTGAGGGCGAACTAGTGAGCTTCTGTGTCGGGAGACTAGGGGCTATTTGGAGGTGTGAAAAGATGGTCAGTGAGAGGAGAAGTATGAGGTGAAGGAGATAAGAGAGCTAAGGTAAATCACCGAGGTGGGAGAAGCTGGCGCAGAGATTGGAGTAGTTGCCGTGCCGCAGGAGTTGCGTGGAGAAGTATGTGAAGGTGAAGGTGGCCATGCAACGTGGGGATTTAAATCGGTGGAAATAGAGGCTGAGGTAGGAAGGCACGTCATGGCCGACAGAAGAGCTCTGAGCACCTGGGGCAGCAATGATGAAACTGAAACAGCTGACTTTGAATAATGATGCATAAGGCGACAAGAAGAAGGGAGTTTATCTTCTCGGGACATCTGAGGCAGCAAGGAACTTTGTAGGTGCTGCAGTGGAGATATTAGGCAGAAGAGGACAAGAGGAGGAATTAACTACCTCTCGGCTGCTGGCACGTCCACAAACAGTGGAGTTGAACTCGGTCAAGGAAGCCTGGTCTCTACGCTTATCTTGTGATGATGAAGATAAATCAGATCTTGAACATATTTGGAGAACCGGGGCTGATAAGAGGGGATTAAATGCGGATCAATGATGCATTCAGTACGTGCTTTGTCTTTATTACCGTCGGCTGCCACATGTCCAGATGAAAATAAAGTAGCTGCCAAGGAAGGTTGAATTACGGTGCCAGCAAGGCTAATCGGGGGACTAGTAGAGGTGCTGAGCTGTTGAAGGTGAGAAGAAAATCCATCCGGCTTTGAGGAATGTTGACGAAGTGTTTCCAGATACCGCCAAAAAATAGGCACCTGTTGAGTAGCCTAAGAAGAGCCCGAAATAAAACGAGTTATCCCATGATTTGCCCTTAACCAAGGACTATAGATCTGAACAGTACTCTGATGAATTTCATGAGGGCACATTGATATACCAGGACCAATACGTACGACCACATTTAAAACAAAAATCGGATAATTTCTCATAGCAAAAACTAACATAAGCATCTGGTAGATTATAGCGAGGAAGAGAAAAACCTTCCTTAAGAGGATTGCTGGACATTGAATCCAACCTTGATGCAAAAAAAAAAAAAAACCTTGCAAGTAATACCATCCTGGAGCTGTTCGCGTTCAACTAATGTACTAATAGACGAATCGATTTCAGAAATAGTTTGCTGATTCATGCCTGCCATTGGTAAACCATGGAATTGAATCCAGAAAGATGCCATGGAGTGATCAACTTCTTCAATCGTAATGGCCTGAGACCAATGTTCGAGCACCAGTAAATGACCTTTGAAATTCTATGGCGCCAAAAGCAGCACCTTATCTTTATCAATGGATCTTTAGAAGTGAGATAGAAAAGTGGAATTGTCCATGGCGTTAATACGAAGATTGAGAGCAAATTTCCAGACAGCCAGTATGTTGTTGACAATAATAGAACGACCTGGAGGTTTAAGACCAATAATTTTTCCTATCAGAACAGTGCTGGACAACTGAGACGCCATTTCCAAATCGAGAGAAACACGGGCAGGAAGTGAATCCCACAGCATCTCTTCAGTCTTCTTTGTGATTTGATCCAGAGCCTCAGACATGTCAGACATTGAAATAGCAGCTACACAGAAACCAAAGAGAGGATCTGAAAAAAACAGCAACGAAAGCCCACAACCGCAGCCCAATTTTTGTAAGTTTTTTTCATAATTTTTTTCCTAATTTTGTGTTATTTAAATAATAAAACAAAGTAAATTATTTTAACTATTTTAAAAAATAAAAATTATAAATCACTTTATTTTAGTCTTTAGATAAAACTTATATAATTAAAGCTGACATGTCAATCATTAATTTTGAAAATGAAATTTTAAAAATCTAATTTCATAATTCACTCCTTAATTATAAGCACAAATTAATGTTGCCGTCTAACTATCAAAACAAATTTTTATATTCTTAAAGTTTCAAAAATCATCAAAATATATCCTCCGTCCAAATCAGCCGTTAAGTTAAAAAAAATATAAAAAGTAACCAAAATACCCTTTGAGACAAAAATTACCAAACATATTTAAAAATTTATCAAAACATAAAAAATAATAATTAATAATAATAATATTTTTTAAATAAAATCTATTAAAACTCTATTTCAGTAATCTATTTATTTTTAATTTATTTCTTGATTTTTTACTTATTTTTTAAAATTTTACCTTGAAAGGCATTCCGGTCATTTCTCACTTTTTCTGTATGACTTAATTGCTAATTTGGACGGAAGGCGTACTTTTGATGATTTTGAAAATTTAGAGAAAACAAAAATCTATTTTTATAGTTAAGAGTAAATATTATTTTTTGTTCATAGTTAAGGAGCAAACTATGTAAATATCCCAATTTTAAGAGGACTTCTTTGACAAAAAATTTATAAACTTTGGGACCTCTATGATCAAGTTAAAAACTGAAGGACCATTTGTTAAAAATGGTTAAAACCTAACCTCAAAGGGTTGGCTTGGGTGGTCAAGACCTGAGGCTAAGGGTGTGCTTCTCTTTGAGGCTTCAGGTTCGAATCCCCTCAGGTGCAAACAATTCCTTGAAATCACTCCCACAACAAAACTAGACTTACTTGGCATGTGTAGCTTGAGAGGGCTGCATGGCCCACAGTGAGAAATGTCCACCAATATCTCCGAGTAATTATTTGAAATTTCAAAAAAAAAAAAATCCCACGCAAATCATTCTACAAGCCCACAGCATAATCTCCCAAGATAGAAGTATGACATATATAAAACGGCTATCCACACATAAAGATGTCAAGAAATTAAACTAAGCGTCAAATAACCAACTTACACTAACATTCCAGCAACTCAATATAGACCACAATTACTACTCTTTCATTCAGATTTATGTATTACATACTCCCAATAACTTTCT
The DNA here is from genome assembly GCA_003952965.2 of Morella rubra. Lineage (NCBI taxonomy): Eukaryota > Viridiplantae > Streptophyta > Magnoliopsida > Fagales > Myricaceae > Morella > Morella rubra. Next base: position 4,153,157 of record CM025850.1, on the reverse strand, counting down.
TAAATTGCATGAGCACGTCACCTCTTCAAAATCTCCTGTTCAAGGTACTCCACCTTAACAAATAAAAAAATGTCACCCCCCTAAACTACATACAAAAGAACCCACCCACCAATAGGTCCATGTTAAAAGGCCATGAAAAAGAGAATCTCCTCAACTCATTCAGGATGCTAGTAGCAAACATTTACAAAAGAACCCACCCACCAATATGTTTCTCTCGGACCCTGTTTTTCATTGTCCCCCTCCCAAAAATTTTTAGCAGTTAACTATCCAGCTCAACACAAGCTTAGGGCCCCAAATGAAAAACTAGTAACAGAAAGTGGAAAATCCAATGACAAGCAGCACCACTGCGTAAATACTTCAAAAAGATAAGCAAATAAATTTATGTTAATTACTAGTAACAACAAACAAAAAAGTCTACAACAGAGAAGTAAATTTAAGCTGCTTTGATTTGAGAAACATCTTAAAGCATTGTCTATAAGCATTGGGACTCATAATCAAGAACTTTGCTTTCAAAAGAATTAAAGAAACCTAGTAATCAAGAACTTTGCATGTGTTAGACTTGGTCCAACAAATCATGATGCCAACAGTAGTTATCTTAGGAGAGAGACTTTTGCATGAAATATTTCATAAAAAGATAGAGCAAAGGACAATTGTTTACAAGAAACAAATATTTACATGTAGAGATCATGGGCGAATGAAAGGCAGGACAAAAGGAGCCGACTTGACATAGAGTCAAAAAACTCATTACAGCAAAGTATTCTCGCATCCTCTCACATTTTCTACCAACTACGGCTTTGTGCATAATGACAACAATATAAACAAGCACTTATAACAAAACATTGCCATCATCTCAGTAACTCAAACCACACTTTCATATCACGAAATAGACATACTAACCATTTCAACAGTCACTTTGCCAAAACCATTCTGTCCCAATGCGTGAACCTAAATGAACCCGAGGGCAAAAGAAAAAGAAGGAATAAGCCATCAACCTCATGCGTACGCAGAGCTTCACTAAATAAACAAGTACTACCTTCTAATATATAAGTCAAAATAGTAGTCAAGACTGCGCTAAAGAAAACCCACATTCCATCAATCACTCCCAAAACTTTCAATTGCCAAGGATGCAAGTACACTTTCTCATCACATATTATCTGTATCCCAGACCAACTACAAAAAAAAGTAACATATAATGCAAAAGCTAGAACTAAAAGGAAAGACTTAGTGGTGGAGATTGTTGGATTCATGAAGAAGGTTCTTCTCGCCTTGGCTACAACAGAGAGGCTGGCAATATTGTTCAGGAAAGGGCAACAGTTATTTGAAGTAGAACAAGAGTACCGAGAATAAGAAGGCAAACGCAGGAGTTAAGGGCAAAAATCTAGTAGAACAAAAAGGTAGGGTTGAAGGACTACAATACAAAAAGTGGAGTGATACAGACATGAGAAAGACAAAAAGACAATCTGGAGAGGATGTCTGGTATTTCTGAAGCCATATTGGCTATAGCATATCTTAGATATCCTTGAAATAACCGAAAATGGCTCATGCTCTTCAAAGGTTGTATGCCACTCAAACATTTTTTTATGCACAAGGGTCTGTTTTAGCTACAGATAAAAATAAAAAAGACAGTCACAGGGCCATGGCCCTGAAGACAGAGTGGCACAAGAGGAGCCTCGTCAACTATTCCTATTTCCTGGAATTAACAACCCCGGTGGTCGAGGGAGGTCAACTGAACATAATTACAGAGATCTTTCCATCTATCAAGCGAATTTGGTAAGGCAA
>CM025850.1:3975082-4150378 GCA_003952965.2 Morella rubra | reverse complement strand
TTAGTCATAAGGGAGCATTTATTTCCTCTTTTATCAGCTCCAGATTGGCAAATTTGTTCAAGATATACTTTGGCTTCATCATCAGCGAATAATCCTGGGATCAGATATCTTTGACTCGATTCAGCACCCCTAATAGTGCACGTGACAGCAGTTTAGCAGTTGTTTTCGGCTCTCCTTGTCGTCTTCCGTCTAGGACTTTGAATGCAGGACCTATTAGACACTCATTGCCTCAAGTGTTTTGTTAGAATTCTTCATATTCTCCTTGTCACTTTCTGCCTACGCCTTCGACTGTAGGTCCTACTGCAAATTCATTGCCTCAGGTGTTTCAAGATATTGCATCAGCTCTATAGGGTCTTGCCACCGCCCGCTCCTCCCCCCCTCCCTCAAGTATAACCACTCACGTTGCATGGCTTTCTTCCACTCCTTTCTCTCTGCAACATGGACTCGCAATGCACACTCATCTCCCCCACCTCTCCCATATCTGTCCTCAACATCAGCTCGCTCCACCTGTTCCCCCCATTATAGCCATCACAGAACATCCACCTACACCCCCAAATAGCCCACAGTCTCCAAATGCTGAAGCTAATGTTTTTACTCTCAATTGCTTGGAACCTCTTGGTTTCGAACGTGATATACCTCCGGTGACCACAAGATATTTTCTTGACTCTCTTGAGTCTCCTGTCGTCCCTCCTTCGGGTTTCTTGGGTCCCACTCTTGAGGACTATCTTGAATCTCATGCCTATTCTCGCCCAATTCGTCCATGTATCACACTTGACCCTTGCCCTGTGCGTAAACTACCTCTATCTTCTCATGCAGCACCTGTAACTCAACCCTTTGCACCATCTTCTGAACTAGTGCCGTTTCACAACCCTCTTGCTGTGGCAGTGGCGGAACCAGGATTGAAATCTATGGGTATCGAACTTTAAAGGCGAAATGACAAGAATTTTTTTTTTTCGTAATGCAAAAAATTGTCTTAGAATTATAATGTCGAAAATTAAAGACTAAAAGTATTTAAAATATTAGAATACATGTACCGTACTATGTACTACAACTGAAAAGATGACAATTGTATCCTACGATTTTACATCATACTCTGGTGGAAAACCATATACCAGTTGTTCTTTAACAGCACCAATTTTTTCAATTTTCCTTCTCTTCTTGAGTCCATCAATGTAGACAAGCTTCATTTTTTACTTGCGTATTTTGCTTAGCAGCATTGATCAAGAAGAAATTGCTTTCCCCAAGTCCCTCAATAACAAATATCTTGATAGTTCATGGGGAATTTCAGAAATTAAAATACCAATTAAGAGGTGCACTGTGCACAATTATGTCTAACCAGTTGATCACCTAATCTATGTCAAAAGATGAGCTATCACATGCAATATGATAAAAAAAAATACCAATACCTCCACAAAGAAAACTTCAAAAATTCACAGCAAACAATATTTTAGCAGAAAAATTGAAATTACATGACCCAGTCAACCCAATAGCCCAATAAAAATTACAAAAAATCATTTTACATAAAGCTCAAATAAAAAAACTCTAGTTGAATTCCCTATTGACATCCTCGCCCAAAAAAAAAGCTCTAGTTAAAAAAAATTTTAGTTGGCTGGCCTGATGGGTATCGGACCCAGGCCAAGTAATGATAAAAAAAAAAAAAAAAAAAAAAAAAAAAAAAAATTGCATGTAAAAGTGTGTTTTGGGCGGACGAATGGGTATCGACCGCCCTGGGTCGATACCCACTCGTTCCGCCACTGTGACAGCTGTGGACTTCTCCAAGTGCTTCAAAGGCAAGGCAAAAGTATCTGCTGATATTCCTTACCCTGTGTCTATTCACACTGTCCCAGCTCCTCTTCCACAACAATCAGTTCTGAATCTGCCCAGAGCTTATATAGATAAAGGTAAACTACCAGTTTCTGTTGACTGTGGTCATTCGGTCTTCAAGCCATCAACCTTGCCATCTATTGAAAACAACACTCTTGCTACGGCTATCAAAAGTATTGGAGTAGGTTTGACACCTCAACCGATTGCTCCTCATGCTCCGTTTTTCAAGGAGGCTGTTGTTGACGATTGTTTCTGGAATTCTAAGGGTAAACGAAAGCTCATGGAGGTCAACACAGAGCCTATCCCCCCTGCTGGAAAAAAACTTGCACTGTTTCTGTCTTCTGAAGACCACCCAATGGACACTACCTCAGCTGCGGACCCCCCATTTTAGATGTTCTGAAAAAATCCAAGAAAGCTCTTACCTCTTTCAAGAGAAATAAGACCCGTCTGAGGAGGCTGGCTAATGAACGTAGGACCCAGGCACTGAAGCTTGCTGATGATCCGTTTTCTTCTCTGTTGGATTCCCAAGTGAATGAGGCTGACCTTACCCAGCCTCCAAACATCCCATGAAAATCATCTCCTGGAATTGCCGAGGTTTAGGTCAACCCTCGGTGGGAAGAGCTTTGCTGGCCATAATATCTACCTATAATCCGGATGGCATTTTTCTTTTGGAAACTAAGTTAAAAGAAAGACAAACTCTTAGTACTGTGTATAAGTTTGACTTTTCTCATTTTGTATTTGCAGCACCTGTAGGTTCAAAGGTTAGTTTGTTGTTTATGTGATGCCCCAACTTCTCTATAAATATTCTGGGTAGTTCTGAATGGATGATGAATGTTTTGGTGTATCCTAATCTTCCTCAGCTCTCTTTCTTATTGACTTTAGCCTACTGTCCTACTCAATACTATGACAAAAAGCGGTTTTGGGATTCTTTACAATTATTGGCAGCTTCTTATTCTGAATCTTGGCTATTGTTAGGAGATTTCAATTCGGTGGTGTCACAAAATGAAAAGAAAGGTGGCAGACCTGTTGCTAGCTCTTCTAATAGTGGTTTAAAGCAATTTATCTATGAGTATGGCTTGATTGATATGAGTTTTAATGGAAATCCCTTTACTTGGAATAATGGACGCGGAGGTTGTGCAAATATTCGTGGAGATTTCAAATAGTCAACCATCTATGGCGTGTTCAGTATCCAAATTCCTCAAATTCTCCAGCAAATCTCGCCTCTCGACTCTCCTTTTATATCTTCAATATTGGATGGTAACTCCCGCTTCCTCCTTCGTCCATTCAACATTATCTGAGGCAATGGTTGTATCTCGAGATCCAAGGCAGCCTTATCCTCCAACCTTTGCGTCCTGTATGACTATCTGCATATCATAATCGTACTCTCGCCACGCTCTCATATTATCAAAAAGGTGGAAAACTAAGATTAAAGAAAGCACTCAGCCAATCTATAAAAACATAGAAAACACTTTGGTTTATTACTCACCCAGAACAAAGATAATCAAAGCCCGTACAATGTCGCCCTTGGACCGGATCCAAAGCAAGATGATTTAGTCCATTTAACTATTCGCAATGGGAAGCTTTCTCCTTAAAGGACGAAATTCCGCATTGAACAATTGACTACAGAGACCAATTACTTTGGGAGACCGACGTTCAAGAGTTGGCTGTGTCCATAATGGTAACATTTATGAAGTACCAAAATTATTTCAACTGCATCCTACTATCCTTCGCCATCGAAACTCATTCTCTCTCTTCAGCAGATGACTCTCTATTGGACTACAACGCTTCGCAACAATATTGGCTAAGGAGAGTATTTGAGAATTTATTGTGACATCTTCTGTTCCGTCCTGATCCATCATCCCACTTTGAAATTATGGCTAATCCCATTTCTCCGGTCATCGATCAACAAGAATAATGTATTTTGGATACCATTCCATCTCCTGAAGAAATTCACCATACTGTCAGATCAATGGGATCAAATAAGGCTCCTAGTTTTGATGGTCTACCGGTCTTGTTCTACAAAGAGTATTTCCACATTATCTGTTCAGATGTTATTACCATTATACAAGATTTCTTTAATGGTGGTCAATTATTACTGTCCGTGAATCATACCTTTATTGTTCTAATTCTGAAACCGAACAATCCTCAGAAGGTGCAACATTATCGTCCCATCAGTGTTTGCAATGTTAGCTATAAAATCATTTCAAAGATTATTGCAACTAGATTGAAGACTTCCCTACCCAGAATGATGTTGGAACATTAGTCAACATATGTATCGGGTCGTCTTATTCAGGACAATTCTATGCTGACTCATGAGATTTTTCATGCCCTTGCTCGGAAGAAAGGTAAAAAAGGAAATCTTGCTCTCAAAACCGACATGTCCAAGGCCTATGATAGAATGAAATGAAATCTGATCCTTCTTACTCTTAAAATGTTTGGCTTCAGTTCATGATGGATCAACTGGATTCAGGAGTGTTTATCTTCTGTCTTCTATTCGATTCTCTTAAATGGTAGCCCTCATAGCTTTATTGTCCCTACTAAAGATCTTCGTCAAGGCGTTCCTTTATCACCCTTTTTGCTTGTAATTGGCATGGAAATCCTTTCCTGCTTGCTTGTTAAGGCACAATCTCTCTCCTTGGTTCATGGCATCTGATTAAACAAAGGAGGACCTTTGATCACTCACCTTCTTTTATGCAGATGATTTGTTAGTTTTTGGACAATCTACTCCTTCAGAGACAAAGCACATTGATTTTTGTTTAAATTTATTCTCTCAGTGGTCTCGTCAAGCTCCAAATGCTCAAAAATCTTCCATCCTCATCACAACGAATACTGACCGTTCTATTGCTAGACTCATCAGAGAATGTTTTGGTTTCTTACCTATGTCCACCTCCTATCGCCATTTGGGTCTGCCATTGAAGTTGCCACGATCCAAATCTGCAGCCTTTACGGATTTCCAACATCGCATTGAAAGGAAAATTTCTGGGTGGAAAGGCAAGCTTTTGTCACAAGCAGGGAGAACGATATTGATCAAATCAGTTGCTTCAGAAATTCCAATATATGGTATGTCATCTTTCTTGACCCCTCAATCAATTTGCAACAATATTGATTCCTAACTCCGGAAATTTTGGTGGAGTTATCAAACTGATGGTAATAGACATCTCTCTATTCACTCATGGAACAAAATCTGTACCCCTTAATCAGTTGGTGGTGTGGGAATCAAGAAAACGAGAGACATGAATTTGGCACTTCTTTCTAAATTGGGTTGGATGATAACTTCTTCAAACCCGAGACCATGGGTCAATTGCTTATGAGCCAAATATCTACAAAATTTTGAGTTTCTGCAAGTGGATAGAACAACCTCTTCTTCATGGATCTAGAAAGAACTTCTCAAATCGCGATCCATTATCTCACAAGGTCGCTGTTTCTTAGTAGGAATGGTGATGCTATTCGTACTTGGTTGGATCCCTGGATTCCTAGTTTACCATCTTTTAAACCTCAGCCTCGGATTGGTTCTCACCGATTTAATTCAGCCTCATTGTTCAACCAGTTTATTATTGCTTCCCCACAATCTTGGAATGTCAGTTTGCTAAATAGTACCTTTGATAGTTTATCAGTTGCTCAAATTCTTCATATCAATATTCCCCCTCCTGGTGCAGTGGATAGATTGGTTTGGACTCCTGACTCTAAAGGGCTCTTTACGGTCAAATTAGCTTATAGACAGATCTCCTCATCTAGTCTATCATCTTTGATAGATAACCCTTCCATTGACTGGAATAAATTATGGAGACTGAATATGCATGAAAGACTGAAGTTTCTTTTATGAAAAGTGGCTTGGAACATTTTGCCTACATGACAACGCATAGCCATGAATTTACAATCATCTTTTCAGGGAGAATCCAGTTGTCTCTTTTGTGGTGACAGTTCTAAATCTCTTCATCACCTTGTCTTCTCATGCTCTTTTGCCCGACTATTTGGCATCTCTCACCTTGGGGTCTAAACATGAAGTTTTTTCAACAAAGTTCCATTGCCAATTGGATTTAGTGTATTTTAGACCCCTCTAGATTTCTTGGTATTTCGACCAGTTATACTTATTCTTTTCAGCTGTTCGCCGTTCTGATGTTAGATTCTTTGTGGATGGCTAGAAACAAGCTATTGCATGAGCATACTCATGCTGAACCCTTGTCTCTTCTTCAGCAAATCTTGCACACTCATAAAGAACTCTTAGCAGCATGGAAAAATTCTCCAAGACTTCTTCATAAAGTTCCTCCCTCCTCCTTTCTTCCAGATAGCTCTCTCTGTATGACCTTTGATGTTGCAATTCGTTCTTCATTCTCTATGGGTGCTGCAATTCTATTTCACTCTAATGGAGATATCTTGAGAGCCTGTACCTAATAATCAAGTTCTCCTGATCCCTTAATTGGTGAAGCAAAGGCAACTTGGATGGCTTTAACTAAGGCTTCGTCTCTGAAGCTCCCCAATTTACTTTTCCAGGGTGATTCTAAAATTGTGATGGATAGTATCCTTTTGTCCTTCTTGAAGGGTTCTTCTGCAACTGAGGAAATTCCTTGGAAAATTGCTTCCATTATCCTCAGCATCTAAGAGCTCTTCTCCTCCATCCCCTTATTCTCTCCCTCAAATATCCCTCGAGCTGATAACTCGGAGACTCACTCATTAGCAGACTGGGCGGCTGCCCACTCCTTCACTAGAGATGTTCCTGCTCCTTTTCTTCTTAATCAAGGCTTGTAGAAGTTTAATGGTGTTAAACCCGAGCGGACCTTAACTTAATTATTTATAATCACTTTCATTTTGGTTTTCTAGCTTTTAATGCTTTGTAGTTTGTTGTATTTGCCGGTTTTTCATATATTTAAAATCTCTGTTTAACAAAAATAAAAAAAAACTTTTACTCGATAGAAAAATAAAGAGATGCCGCACATCCCATGCATAGTTAAGAAACACATATCCACCCAAACAAATTTATACTCTATCAATGAGAATTGGCATGCCTAATTGTCATACTACTTAAGAAATACCTGATTAGAAAGTACATATAATATATAATCTTCCTAGAAAACAATCTTGTATGCATAGGAAGCCCACCAGTAACCAATCACGCATCATCCGTCAAATATACATCTCAATAGATTAGAAGCAACTCAAATAAAGTAAGAGTAAAATACAATTTTTTTTTTGCTCTCTATTGAGATTTTAATACTTTGCACCTCGCAATATTGATTTTGTTACATTGCGTTCTTCAATTATCAACCATATAAATTTTGCACCATTTACCGTTAATTGATAATTTTTTATTAATGAAAAAACATATTTTATCCTCCTATGAAATATAATGTCAAAAAATTGAGGGTAAAATTAGCATTTCATTGATTCAAAATATCAGTTTTTGTCCAAACTTTATCAATTTTTTGGATGGTTGTTAAAGGATGTGTGGGACGCTTTACTGAATATTAATCACTTTTTAGTATTCTAACAGCAATATGTTAAAATTAGTAGTTTAAAGTATATCTCAGATGACCACACATTCGATGATGGAAATGTCTTAATTATCCCTTGTTATAATTTTTTTTTTGTTATATTAGTGGATGTTGTTTTTCTTACATGAAAAGCGAAAACATAATATTATCAAACGCGGCTAATTGGTCGGGCCAAGTTTTGGTCAGCCGGTTTCTTATTTTTTTTCCCCCTGGTTCAAGGGCGAAAGACGACGTGAAAGGGAATAGAGGGATGAGAGGCACTTTAATCATTCCTCTGTCCTACTCCAGGTTGTCGCAAGAACCTTTCAAAGATTCTCAACCACCGGATATGCTGGTATACAATATTCACCTTACCCCACAAGCACAAATCCTTTAAATCGATTAAATATATAATTAAATGTATGTGATAGCAAAGTATAATCTTCATTGTTTATTAGAATATACGAATTTTCATTTTTGACTCATTTAACTTCCATTTCAAAATTCAATAAGTTTGTGTAAAAATAAAATCCACATAGCTCATTTATAATATGTATAACACAATTTTGATAGTTAATCGTTTTTAGAAGTCCAAATTAATAAATTTTAATAATTCTTTTACTCAATATATTAAAGACTGTTACCAGCCAAAATGACTTTCTCCCCTCGTTTAAACAATCTTATTTTACATCCTAGGTTAAATAACAATGGGAAACTCTGAGCCACGAGAATGTTTAAACAATGATAAACTCTAAGCCACGAGAATGACGCTTAAACAGAATCCCAACAACCGAGAGAAAAAAAAAAAAAATCTGAACAATCCACGTGTCCCTTTAGACGGGTCCATGTTCCATATCGACGTGCCGGCACTGAACAATCAACCAAAGCTTCCACAACCCCGCCAGTGAAAATAAAATTAAAAAAATAAAACCCTCTCACCTAATCGGTTAGATGCCTCTCTCTCTCTCTCTCTCTCCTCTTTCTCTCTCGGCGTGTCGAAAAGACATTCCTCTCTTGCCGTCGATTCCCTCTTTGATTCCCCTCAATACCCGCCTTGTTCTCAGGTCCCTTAACCTAATTCTCCCCACCCGTCCATCACCCTCACTGGACTAGGATTTTTCCAGATCGCTGCAACCAAACTCGCTTTCATTTTCTTTCTGGAAAAATAGTGGCAGGTTTTCTGTAATTCATATAAAATGAGCTTCCAGGATCTCGAGGCGGGCCGGCCCTTGGCTTCGAGGCGAGACCGCCCCATTGGCAAGCAGGATTCCACTCAAGCCATCGCCTCCGGGATCTTCCAGATCAACACAGCTGTGTCCACGTTTCAGAGGCTCGTCAACACGCTCGGTACCCCAAAGGATACGCCCGAGCTCCGAGAAAAGCTGTGAGTTCCGTTATCTCGGTCTCATTGTGTGGATTTTGGCTTGAAATGTTTTATTGTTTTGTGTTGACTCCATACATGCATAGCGCATCACTAGCGCGTCGTGTTATTATGCATGATTATGGGGGAACCAGGTTTGGTTTGGTTGAAATTAGATATTCTTTAAGTTCGGATTGTGTTCTTCAGGAGAATGTTCTTGGTGGGGCGTCTTGATTTTTGGATTTAAATCAGGGGATTTGAACGGGCGATAATGTATAATTTCAAGGCCGAGAAGTATGATCTTGGAGTTAGGATTTCGGAAGCAACTATTTTCTTTCTGTGAGTGATACCCTCTCTTAGGTTTTGCTTTTGAAGGCGATGCTGGTTAAGCGTTTTTGGCGGTGGTGCTGAAGGAGAGTCAATTGTATTACAATGAGTATGTGTTGCTGTAGTTGAATTTTAGGTAATGTACCTTTGAGATGCTTATTCGTTCTATGTCATGAACGGACAGTGAGCTTATTGGACTGATGGCCTTTTGGGTACTTTAGTATGATTAAATGGTGCTTTGCTGTGTGCTGTCCTTAAATCTAAAATATAGGGCTCAAGATACTCATTCTAGGAAAAATGAGATTTCGCTTGTCCATTTCACCCATTTCGTTAGCATGCAAGAAGATAAGGTCACGCTTGGTGATTAGGATTACATTTTTTATTTCCTTTTTGGCTTTTTCTTTCTTGAGCATGTGCTCTCCAGTTATCTTCGTTTACCAACTTCCAAATGCTTGGGTTATTTTGTCAATCTCCTTACTAACTCCAAATCACCGGGATGTACCATTTGTAATCTGTTGTGTCCCCTCTCCCTCCTTTCTCCCCTTTTCTTTCCCTCTTGTTGGTACTTTATCTCTTCTCAGTTAAATTTGATAGTTCTCTAAACTTTCTTCACTGAAGCGTCTAATTCTGTCTTCTCTAAACCCTGGAATCCATAACCAGGTTAATCTTGTATTTTTGCTTGCTGGTGCAAGTCACTTGTGGATAGTAGTGTTGACTTGATATTGGAAGTTTTGTCTATTGCAATTTTGCTGGTTTTTTGTGCTGTCTACTTGTTGAGCTAGAGTGTAATCCTGTAATTTCCTGATATGTAGATAGTCGTTTCCTTTTTATAGTCTACTATTGTACCGAGAGCATTTAGTTTTATGTTAATGTCAACTTACTCCTTTTTGTTGTAAGCAACGTAAATATTACAAATAAGACTTTGAAGTGTCATAGCGAGGAAGGGGCTGCTGTAACTGACAGGCCAGGAGTGGTTGTCAAGATGGACCACTCCAACTGCCTTCGAAGTAAGAGCTTAGCCATGTAGCGGCACCTAACAAAAAAGAGAACAATGAAAACTGTTGGTCTGCTGCTGGGGAGAATGGTGCGTGAGATACACGTGAACCTGAGGCAGCATGTGTAGCCTGAAGAAAGTGGACCTGTTGGTGGAGAGGTGAGAGCACCACGGTGCTGTGAGCTCTCCAGTGACGCGCACAGTAGTTGGGGTGAGCTGGACTACGCTGATCTGAATTCCTAGCACCTCCAAGCAAAAAGGCTTCAAAACAACCAAGCTAAGAGAAGAAAATTTACAAGGGTGCTGGCAAGAGAAACTGCTGGCATTGGGGGGGAAAGAAGGTGGAGCAGGTACTCCTCTTGCGTCCCCAAGAGAGATCTGAAGATTAAAGACATAGGTAGAGACAGAGGTTCAGAGAGGGGTCATGATGGGCTTTTGGTTGGTGTTCATAAGATCAACTTACCTAAAAGGAAAGGACTGATTAATTGACTTATGTATACTTTGGAATTGACTTTGTTTGGGGTAGAAGTTAGCTATACATATACCACACAGGTGTTATATATTCTTGTGGCCTATGGTCTCCTTGTGACTAACCGTATATTTATCTCTTTAGTTAGTTGTCATCGTGCTTGTTTTGAACTTTGTCAAGCAAATCATCTGAAGATAAATTTCCATTTTTAGTGGTCCTCATATCTATCTCTTTAACTTACAGGCACAAGACACGGCTGCACATTGGGCAATTGGTGAAAGATACTTCAGCTAAACTTAAACAAGCTAGTGAAATAGATCATCACGCAGAAGTGAATGTAAGTATGTTATAATTCAAATCTCTCTCTCTCTCTTTCTCTCTCTCCAGCATGTACCTGCCTACTTAACATAGTGTTTTAAATAACATCTTTGGCCTTTGTATCCTCTCTCTTTTCCTCCTCCATTCCAAGTTGATCCTCGGCTGCTCGCATGCTCCTGCTCTCTTCTTCTTCTCTCTGTTACATCCATACATATATCTCTAGCTAATGGCACATGCGCGTGCGAGCAAACTGAAGCCGAGATGTTGAAATCCTCATAACATACTCTACCATTCACTGTTCTCTGCGCTCTGCAATACGATCTAATTCACCTAGTTGTTAAGCTAGGAACTGACTCCCTCTTTCACCAATTGCCCAATGTGCAGCCGTGTCTTGTGCCTGTAAGTTAAAGAGATAGATATGAGGACCACTAAAAATGGAAATTTATCTTCAGATGATTTGCTTGACAAAGTTCAAAACAAGCACGATGACAACTAACTAAAGAGATAAATATACGGTTAGTCACAAGGAGACCATAGGCCACAAGAATATATAACACCTGTGTGGTATATGTATAGCTAACTTCTACCCCAAACAAAGTCAATTCCAAAGTATACATAAGTCAATTAATCAGTCCTTTCCTTTTAGGTAAGTTGATCTTATGAACACCAACCAAAAGCCCATCATGACCCCTCTCTGAACCTCTGTCTCTACCTATGTCTTTAATCTTCAGATCTCTCTTGGGGACGCAAGAGGAGTACCTGCTCCACCTTCTTTCCCCCCCAATGCCAGCAGTTTCTCTTGCCAGCACCCTTGTAAATTTTCTTCTCTTAGCTTGGTTGTTTTGAAGCCTTTTTGCTTGGAGGTGCTAGGAATTCAGATCAGCGTAGTCCAGCTCACCCCAACTACTGTGCGCGTCACTGGAGAGCTCACAGCACCGTGGTGCTCTCACCTCTCCACCAACAGGTCCACTTTCTTCAGGCTACACATGCTGCCTCAGGTTCACGTGTATCTCACGCACCATTCTCCCCAGCAGCAGACCAACAGTTTTCATTGTTCTCTTTTTTGTTAGGTGCCGCTACATGGCTAAGCTCTTACTTCGAAGGCAGTTGGAGTGGTCCATCTTGACAACCACTCCTGGCCTGTCAGTTACAGCAGCCCCTTCCTCGCTATGACACTTCAAAGTCTTATTTGTAATATTTACGTTGCTTACAACAAAAAGGAGTAAGTTGACATTAACATAAAACTAAATGCTCTCGGTACAATAGTAGACTATAAAAAGGAAACGACTATCTACATATCAGGAAATTACAGGATTACACTCTAGCTCAACAAGTAGACAGCACAAAAAACCAGCAAAATTGCAATAGACAAAACTTCCAATATCAAGTCAACACTACTATCCACAAATGACTTGCACCAGCAAGCAAAAATACAAGATTAACCTGGTTATGGATTCCAGGGTTTAGAGAAGACAGAATTAGACGCTTCAGTGAAGAAAGTTTAGAGAACTATCAAATTTAACTGAGAAGAGATAAAGTACCAACAAGAGGGAAAGAAAAGGGGAGAAAGGAGGGAGAGGGGGGGGAGGGGACACAACAGATTACAAATGGTACATCCCGGTGATTTGGAGTTAGTAAGGAGATTGACAAAATAACCCAAGCATTTGGAAGTTGGTAAACGAAGATAACTGGAGAGCACATGCTCAAGAAAGAAAAAGCCAAAAAGGAAATAAAAAATGTAATCCTAATCACCAAGCGTGACCTTATCTTCTTGCATGCTAACGAAATGGGTGAAATGGACAAGCGAAATCTCATTTTTCCTAGAATGAGTATCTTGAGCCCTATATTTTAGATTTAAGGACAGCACACAGCAAAGCACCATTTAATCATACTAAAGTACCCAAAAGGCCATCAGTCCAATAAGCTCACTGTCCGTTCATGACATAGAACGAATAAGCATCTCAAAGGTACATTACCTAAAATTCAACTACAGCAACACATCCTCATTGTAATACAATTGACTCTCCTTCAGCACCACCGCTTTCCAAAAACGCTTAACCAGCATCGCCTTCAAAAGCAAAACCTAAGAGAGGGTATCACTCACAGAAAGAAAATAGTTGCTTCCGAAATCCTAACTCCAAGATCATACTTCTCGGCCTTGAAATTATACATTATCGCCCGTTCAAATCCCCTGATTTAAATCCAAAAATCAAGACGCCCCACCAAGAACATTCTCCTGAAGAACACAATCCGAACTTAAAGAATATCTAATTTCAACCAAACCAAACCTGGTTCCCCCATAATCATGCATAATAACACGACGCGCTAGTGATGCGCTATGCATGTATGGAGTCAACACAAAACAATAAAACATTTCAAGCCAAAATCCACACAATGAGACCGAGATAACGGAACTCACAGCTTTTCTCGGAGCTCGGGCGTATCCTTTGGGGTACCGAGCGTGTTGACGAGCCTCTGAAACGTGGACACAGCTGTGTTGATCTGGAAGATCCCGGAGGCGATGGCTTGAGTGGAATCCTGCTTGCCAATGGGGCGGTCTCGCCTCGAAGCCAAGGGCCGGCCCGCCTCGAGATCCTGGAAGCTCATTTTATATGAATTACAGAAAACCTGCCACTATTTTCCAGAAAGAAAATGAAAGCGAGTTTGGTTGCAGCGATCTGGAAAAATCCTAGTCCAGTGAGGGTGATGGACGGGTGGGGAGAATTAGGTTAAGGGACCTGAGAACAAGGCGGGTATTGAGGGGAATCAAAGAGGGAATCGACGGCCAAGAGAGGAATGTCTTTTCGACACGCCGAGAGAGAAAGAGGAGAGAGAGAGAGAGAGAGAGGCATCTAACCGATTAGGTGAGAGGGTTTTATTTTTTTAATTTTATTTTCACTGGCGGGGTTGTGGAAGGCTTTGGTTGATTGTTCAGTGCCGGCACGTCGATATGGAACATGGACCCGTCTAAAGGGACACGTGGATTGTTCAGATTTTTTTTTTTTTTCTCTCGGTTGTTGGGATTCTGTTTAAGCGTCATTCTCGTGGCTTAGAGTTTATCATTGTTTAAACATTCTCGTGGCTCAGAGTTTCCCATTGTTATTTAACCTAGGATGTAAAATAAGATTGTTTAAACGAGGGGAGAAAGTCATTTTGGCTGGTAACAGTCTTTAATATATTGAGTAAAAGAATTATTAAAATTTATTAATTTGGACTTCTAAAAACGATTAACTATCAAAATTGTGTTATACATATTATAAATGAGCTATGTGGATTTTATTTTTACACAAACTTATTGAATTTTGAAATGGAAGTTAAATGAGTCAAAAATGAAAATTCGTATATTCTAATAAACAATGAAGATTATACTTTGCTATCACATACATTTAATTATATATTTAATCGATTTAAAGGATTTGTGCTTGTGGGGTAAGGTGAATATTGTATACCAGCATATCCGGTGGTTGAGAATCTTTGAAAGGTTCTTGCGACAACCTGGAGTAGGACAGAGGAATGATTAAAGTGCCTCTCATCCCTCTATTCCCTTTCACGTCGTCTTTCGCCCTTGAACCAGGGGGAAAAAAAATAAGAAACCGGTTGACCAAAACTTGGCCCGACCAATTAGCCGCGTTTGATAATATTATGTTTTCGCTTTTCATGTAAGAAAAACAACATCCACTAATATAACAAAAAAAAAATTATAACAAGGGATAATTAAGACATTTCCATCATCGAATGTGTGGTCATCTGAGATATACTTTAAACTACTAATTTTAACATATTGCTGTTAGAATACTAAAAAGTGATTAATATTCAGTAAAGCGTCCCACACATCCTTTAACAACCATCCAAAAAATTGATAAAGTTTGGACAAAAACTGATATTTTGAATCAATGAAATGCTAATTTTACCCTCAATTTTTTGACATTATATTTCATAGGAGGATAAAATATGTTTTTTCATTAATAAAAAATTATCAATTAACGGTAAATGGTGCAAAATTTATATGGTTGATAATTGAAGAACGCAATGTAACAAAATCAATATTGCGAGGTGCAAAGTATTAAAATCTCAATAGAGAGCAAAAAAAAAATTGTATTTTACTCTTACTTTATTTGAGTTGCTTCTAATCTATTGAGATGTATATTTGACGGATGATGCGTGATTGGTTACTGGTGGGCTTCCTATGCATACAAGATTGTTTTCTAGGAAGATTATATATTATATGTACTTTCTAATCAGGTATTTCTTAAGTAGTATGACAATTAGGCATGCCAATTCTCATTGATAGAGTATAAATTTGTTTGGGTGGATATGTGTTTCTTAACTATGCATGGGATGTGCGGCATCTCTTTATTTTCTATCGAAGTAAAAGTTTTTTTATTTTTGTTAAACCAGAGATTTTATATATGAAAAACCGAAATACAACAAACTACAAAAGCATTAAAAGCAGAAAACCAAATAAAAGGAAAAATAATGTTAAGGTGGTTTAACACCATTAAACTTCTACAAGCCTTGATTAAGAAGAAAAGGAGCAGGAACATCTCTAGTGAAGGAGTGGGCAGCCGCCCAGTCTGCTAATGAGTGAGTCTCCGAGTTATCAGCTCGAGGGATATTTGAGGGAGAGAATAAGGGGATGGAGGAGAAGAGCTCTTAGATGCTGAGGATAATGGAAGCAATTTTCCAAGGAATTTCCTCAGTTGCAGAAGAACCCTTCAAGAAGGACAAAAGGATACTATCCATCACAATTTTAGAATCACCCTGGAAAAGTAAATTGGGGAGCTTCAGAGACGAAGCCTTAGTTAAAGCCATCCAAGTTGCCTTTGCTTCACCAATTAAGGGATCAGGAGAACTTGATTATTAGGTACAGGCTCTCAAGATATCTCCATTAGAGTGAAATAGAATTGCAGCACCCATAGAGAATGAAGAACGAATTGCAACATCAAAGGTCATACAGAGAGAGCTATCTGGAAGAAAGGAGGAGGGAGGAACTTTATGAAGAAGTCTTGGAGAATTTTTCCATGCTGCTAAGAGTTCTTTATGAGTGTGCAAGATTTGCTGAAGAAGAGACAAGGGTTCAGCATGAGTATGCTCATGCAATAGCTTGTTTCTAGCCATCCACAAAGAATCTAACATCAGAACGGCGAACAGCTGAAAAGAATAAGTATAACTGGTCGAAATACCAAGAAATCTAGAGGGGTCTAAAATACACTAAATCCAATTGGCAATGGAACTTTGTTGAAAAAACTTCATGTTTAGACCCCAAGGTGAGAGATGCCAAATAGTCGGGCAAAAGAGCATGAGAAGACAAGGTGATGAAGAGATTTAGAACTGTCACCACAAAAGAGACAACTGGATTCTCCCTGAAAAGATGATTGTAAATTCATGGCTATGCGTTGTCATGTAGGCAAAATGTTCCAAGCCACTTTTCATAAAAGAAACTTCAGTCTTTCATGCATATTCAGTCTCCATAATTTATTCCAGTCAATGGAAGGGTTATCTATCAAAGATGATAGACTAGATGAGGAGATCTGTCTATAAGCTAATTTGACCGTAAAGAGCCCTTTAGAGTCAGGAGTCCAAACCAATCTATCCACTGCACCAGGAGGGGGAATATTGATATGAAGAATTTGAGCAACTGATAAACTATCAAAGGTACTATTTAGCAAACTGACATTCCAAGATTGTGGGGAAGCAATAATAAACTGGTTGAACAATGAGGCTGAATTAAATCGGTGAGAACCAATCCGAGGCTGAGGTTTAAAAGATGGTAAACTAGGAATCCAGGGATCCAACCAAGTACGAATAGCATCACCATTCCTACTAAGAAACAGCGACCTTGTGAGATAATGGATCGCGATTTGAGAAGTTCTTTCTAGATCCATGAAGAAGAGGTTGTTCTATCCACTTGCAGAAACTCAAAATTTTGTAGATATTTGGCTCATAAGCAATTGACCCATGGTCTCGGGTTTGAAGAAGTTATCATCCAACCCAATTTAGAAAGAAGTGCCAAATTCATGTCTCTCGTTTTCTTGATTCCCACACCACCAACTGATTAAGGGGTACAGATTTTGTTCCATGAGTGAATAGAGAGATGTCTATTACCATCAGTTTGATAACTCCACCAAAATTTCCGGAGTTAGGAATCAATATTGTTGCAAATTGATTGAGGGATCAAGAAAGATGACATACCACATATTGGAATAGATGAAGCCACTGACTTAATCAACATAGTCCTGTCAGCTTGAGATTGAAGTTTGCCTTTCCAACCGGATATTTTACTTTCTATATGATGTTGAAAATCCTTGAAAGCTACATATCTGGATCTAGGCATCATCAATGGGAGGCCCAAATGACGAGACGAGGTGGACATTGATTTAAAACCAAATCTTTCTCAAATGAGTTTGGCGGAAGAACGATCGGCATTGGCAATGAGAAACATGGAAGACTTCTGAGCATTCTGAGCTTAACCAGACCACTGAGAGAATAAATTTAAACAAAAATCAATGTGCTTTGTCTCTGAAGGAGTAGATTGTCCAAAAACTAACAAATCATCTGCATAAAAGAAGGTGAGTGATCAAAGGTCCTCCTTTGTTTAATCAGATGCCATGAACCAAGGAGAGAGATTGTGCCTTAACAAGCAAGCAGGAAAGGATTTCCATGCCAATTACAAGCAAAAAGGGTGATAAAGGAACGCCTTGACGAAGATCTTTAGTAGGGACAATAAAGCTATGAGGGCTACCATTTAAGAGAATCGAATAGAAGACAGAAGATAAACACTCGCAGATCCAGTTTATCCATTTTGAGCTGAAACCAAACTGTTTAGAAGCGATGAGGATCAAATTCCATTCCATCCTACCGTAGGCCTTGGATATGTCAATTTTAAGAGCGAGATTCCATTTTTTACCTTTTTCAGATCAAGAGTATGAACATTGTCATGAGTCAGAATAGAATTATCCTGAGTAAGGCGACTCGGTACATATACTGATTGATGTTCTGAAATCATTCGGGAAAGGAAAGCCTTCAATCTAGTTGCAATGATTTTTAAGATGATTTTGTAGCTAACATTGCAAAGATTGATGGGACGATAATGTTGCACCTTCTGAGGATTGTTCGGTTTCAGAATTAGAACAATAAAGGTATGATTCACGGACAGTAATAATTGACCACCATTAAAGAAATCTTGTATAATGGTAATAACATCTGAACAGATAATGTGGAAATACTCTTTGTAGAACAAGACCGGTAGACCATCAAAACTAGGAGCCTTATTTGATCCCATTGATCTGACAGTATGGTGAATTTCTTCAGGAGATGGAATGGTATCCAAAATACATTATTCTTGTTGATCGATGACCGGAGAAATGGGATTAGCCAAATCAAAGGGGATGGATGGATCGGACGAACAGAAGATGTCAACAAAATAATTTCTCAATACTCCACCAATATTGTTGCAACCTGTAGTCCAATAGAGATCATCCTGCTGAAGAGAGAGAATGGAGTTTCGATTTTGGCGAATGATAGTAGATGCATGAAAAAATTTTGTACTCAAATCCTTAGACACCAGCCAACTCTTGAACGTCGTCTCCAAAGCGATTGTTCTCTAATCAATTGTTCATGAATTTCTCCTTTAAGAGAAGCTTCCATTGCAATATTATGGACTAAAGCATCTTGCTGTTGGATCCGGTCAAGGGCACATGTACGGCTTTGAATTCTTTCTTTGATAAAACCAAAGTGTTTTCTATTTCATATTCTGAGTGCTTTCTTAACTTTTTCCACCTTTTTTGATAATATGAGAGCTGGCCGATCATTAATATGCTGATTTCATACAGACGCAATTGTAAATAAGCTGCTTGGATCTCGAATCCACATTGCCTCAAATTTGAATGGACGAGGAGGAAGCGGACTGTTACCATCCATATTGAGAATAAAAGGGATGGTCTGAAGCAATTGCTGGAGAATTTGAGGAATTTGGATACTGAACACGCCATAGATGGTTGACTATTTGAAATCTCCACGAATATTTGCACAACCTCCGCGTCCATTATTCCAAGTAAAGGGATTACCATTGAAACCTAAGTTAATCAATCCATAATTTGAGATAAACTGTCCTAATCCACCCATAGAAGAACTAGCAACAGGTCTGCCACCTTTCTTTTCATTTTGTGACACCACCGAATTGAAATCTCCTAACAATAGCCAAGATTCAGAATAAGAAGCTGCCAATAATTGTAAAGAATCCCAAAACCACTTTTTGTCATAGTACCGAGTAGGACAGTAGGCTAAAGTCAATAAGAAAGAGAGCTGAGGAAGATTAGGATACACCAAAACATTCATCATCCATTCAGAACTACCCAGAATATTTATAGAGAAGTTGGGGCATCACATAAACAACAAACTAACCTTTGAACCTACAGGTGCTGCAAATACAAAATGAGAAAAGTCAAACTTATACACAGTACTAAGAGTTTGTCTTTCTTTTAACTTAGTTTCCAAAAGAAAAATGCCATCCGGATTATAGGTAGATATTATGGCCAGCAAAGCTCTTCCCACCGAGGGTTGACCTAAACCTCGGCAATTCCAGGAGATGATTTTCATGGGATGTTTGGAGGCTGGGTAAGGTCAGCCTCATTCACTTGGGAATCCAACAGAGAAGAAAACGGATCATCAGCAAGCTTCAGTGCCTGGGTCCTACGTTCATTAGCCAGCCTCCTCAGACGGGTCTTATTTCTCTTGAAAGAGGTAAGAGCTTTCTTGGATTTTTTCAGAACATCTAAAATGGGGGGTCCGCAGCTGAGGTAGTGTCCATTGGGTGGTCTTCAGAAGACAGAAACAGTGCAAGTTTTTTTCCAGCAGGGGGGATAGGCTCTGTGTTGACCTCCATGAGCTTTCGTTTACCCTTAGAATTCCAGAAACAATCGTCAACAACAGCCTCCTTGAAAAACGGAGCATGAGGAGCAATCGGTTGAGGTGTCAAACCTACTCCAATACTTTTGATAGCCGTAGCAAGAGTGTTGTTTTCAATAGATGGCAAGGTTGATGGCTTGAAGACCGAATGACCACAGTCAACAGAAACTGAGGTGATTCAGAACAGAAGCCTAGACACTCCAATACTTTTGATAGCCGTAGCAAGAGTGTTGTTTTCAATATGATGGCAAGGTTGATGGCTTGAAGACCGAATGACCACAGTCAACAGAAACTGGTAGTTTACCTTTATCTATATAGAAGCTCTGCACAGGCAGAAATTCAGAACTGATATTGTTGACTTGGAAGAGGAGCTGGCTTGACATGGACTGTGAATAGACACAGGGTAAGGAATATCAGCAGATACTTTTGCCTTGCCTTTGAAGCACTTGGAGAAGTCCACAGCAAGAGGGTTGTGAAACGGCACTAGTTCAGAAGATGGTGCAAAGGGTTGAGTTACAGGTGCTGCATGAGAAGATAGAGGTAGTTTACGCACAGGGCAAGGGTCAAGTGTGATACATGGACGAATTGGGCGAGAATAGGCATGAGATTCAAGATAGTCCTCAAGAGTGGGACCCAAGAAACCCGAAGGAGGGACGACAGGAGACTCAAGAGAGTCAAGAAAATATCTTGTGGTCACCGGAGGTATATCACGTTCGAAACCAAGAGGTTCCAAGCAATTGAGAGTAAAAACATTAGCTTCAGCATTTGGAGACTGTGGGCTATTTGGGGGTGTAGGTGGATGTTCTGTGATGGCTATAATGGGGGGAACAGGTGGAGCGAAGCTGATGTTGAGGACAGATTTGGGAGAGGAGGTGGGAGAGTGTGATTGCGAGTCCATGTTGCAGAAGAGAAAGGAGGTGAAGAAAGCCATGCAACGTGAGTGTTTATACTTGAGGGGGGAGGGGGGGTGAGGTGGCAAGACCCTATAGAGCTGATGCAATATCTTGAAACACCTGAGGCAATGAATTTGCAGTAGGACCTACAGTCGAAGGCGTAGGCAGAAAGTGACAAGGAGAATATGAAGAATTCTAACAAAACACTTGAGGCAATGAGTGTCTAATAGGTCCTGCATTCAAAGTCCTAGACGGAAGACGACAAGGAGAGCCGAAAACAACTGCTAAACTGCTGTCACGTGCACTATTAGGGGTGCTGAATCGAGTCAAAGATATCTGATCCCAGGATTATTCGCTGATGATGAAGCCAAAGTATATCTTGAACAAATTTGCCAATCTGGAGCTGATAAAAGAGGAAATAAATGCTCCCTTATGACTAAACTGTAGTGCCTCCGAATTCAGTTGCCACATGTCCTAATAAGAATGAGATAGGTGCCAAAGAAGGGTGGAGATGAGATCCAGCACTGTTATGAGGAGAGCTCGTACGGGTAGTGACGTGTGGAGAAGTCGAATAAGACAGTGCCTGCTTTGATTGAGGTAGGACTTCGTGAGCAACAATTCTAGAATCCGCCAAAAAAGGAACCTGGTGTGCCTTTGAGGAAGCTAAAAAGTACTATCCCAAGGATTTGCACGTAACCAAGAACCAAAGCATTGAACAGTACTCTGAATAATCTCATGGGACTCGTTGATAGAGAATGACCAATATGACCACATTTATAATAGAAACCGGATAATTTTTCATAACAAAAACTAATAAAAGCATCTAGCAAATTAGGGCGAGGAAGAGAAAAATCTTCTTTAAGAGGATTGCAGACGTTTAATGGAACTTTGATGTGAAAAAAACGTTTGCAAGTAATTCCATCTCGAAGCTTTTCCAGTTCAACCAATGTGCCAATTGAAGAAGCAATTTCTGAAAATAGTAGTCTGATTCATGCCTGCCATTGGTAAACCGTGAAGCTGGATCCAGAAAGAAGCCATGGAGAGGTCAACTTCGTCAATTGTGATGGCAGGAGACCAATGCTGAAGCACTAAAGATGACCTTTGAAATTCCAAGGCGCCATGAGAAGCACCTTTTTCTTATCCATAGATCGAGAGAAGTGAAACAAATAAGTAAAATTTTCCATGGCCTCTATCCTGAGATTGACTGCAAATTTCCACACAGCCAAAATGGTATTAATGATAATAGATCTGCCCGGAGGTTTAAGTCCAATGATCTTTTCGATTAGAACCGTGCTGGACATCTGAGAAGCCATTTCCATATTAAGGGAAAGGCGAACTGGGAGGGAGTCCCACAAAATTTCCTCTGTTTTTTCGGTGATAATATCCATTGCCTCAGAGAGTTCAGACATTGGAGAATAATCGACACAAAAACCGAGAAGGATTAGAAAGAAGACAAAAGAGGACGATACAAGGACAACCAAAAAATACAATCCGAGGACAACAGGCTGCAGGAAATCGTTAGGGAGAAAAAGAAAAGCTGAAAAGACCACGATGAGGAGAAGAACAAGGGATGAACGAGAGAAGGATAGTTAACATGGGAAGAAGAGATAAAACCGAACGAAAATCAAACCAGACAAGACGCCTGGAAGGAGGAAAAAGAGAGAGACGCTCTTAGAGAAAAAAACTCTCGACGAAAACTAGAGTTATCGAACTAAAAGTTTCTTATATAAATACATAGCCCTCTATGCTCTACGCAGTCTGCACTTGCAAAATGTGGCTCCAATGCTATTGAAATTCTAGTTGTCATGATTTTTTTTCCTGAATAGTGAGACTTCAATTACAAGGTTAGAACTACAAATAACAATATAAGAAAATCTTACCTACCACCCAACCTCAAACCAGTTGTAAATGAAGACTAGGGGCCCCTAAAGGGGTCAAAGACTACAAGTGCTCCATACTCGGCACAGAGAGCAGTGGCGGAAACCGGTACACTTAACTATCGAAACCAATAAGCTAGTAATTAAAGCACCGACAATCTGGGTACAGTAAAACCCACTGGAGGGCCGGAATAATCCAACAAGGGACCCGAAGACCCATCGGGGCCGATACAATAAAAGTAAACAAACTACAAAGGCAAACAAAAGGCCAATACAAACACAAACACAACCTAAGAACTATAGAATTGAGCTTGGAATCAAAGAGCCACCAAAAGCCAACAGGGGAAGCCAAAAACATTGATGGCAAGTGGATCCACTTGGATGGGGTGGGCTCGCCTTAAGCTGCTAGAACCATCCCCATGAACTACTTAGACCACTAAAAGAGGAAAACACGGTTGGACATGTGAGGTGTGTGGATCACCATGGCCGTCCGATCGGTGTCGGGTTGTTGAAATTGTTTAGAAGGGTAGTTGCCAACTAGCTATGTCGTGTCCTCTGAAAGTCCTCAGACGCACCAAGATCTAGCCACAAAGATTCGAAACAATAACCAAGAAAACAAGAAGAGGAGGGAGTTATGGACAAGATCAGGTCAACAAGGGGAGTGCTAGAGTGCGCCGACTACTCTCGCCACTAGAAACATGGAAGGTCAAGGGAGGGCTTAAGTATGGGTTTCTTAGGATTTCTAGAGAGATGGAGGAACATGGATTTTTCCACTTCCATTTCTCTAGTTGTCATGCTAATTTAGTATAATTTTTTTTTTATTCTTGAGTTTTACAGCTACTTTCAAATAGGTCTTTGGGTTTCAAAATTTCAACTTTTTTGTCTTGGGACAAATACATTTTTCACCCTCAAACTATTATGGTTTTTACACTTTCACCTTGAACTACCACTTTTGAGATATTTCAAACTCAAACCACCCTCCCCTAACAGATAGCACCTCCATCCATAATTTTCGTCAATTTGGATGGAAAAAAAACCTCGTGCTTATCATGTGACTTTTTCTTATGTGATTTTCCTTTTTTGCCCTTGGTTTGGCTAACGAAGTAATGTTAATACCCCTGTTAAGACAAAATGTGAAGTTGAGTGCATTTTGGAAGTGACCTTCATCCTCGTTTCATACACACCCCTACCTCTTCCCTCACCCTCAAGGCACCCCCATCTGCGATCCTTCCTACTCTTACCTCTTCACTTCAATATACACATGCCCTACCGTCATCTTGCTCGGCCTGCCTTTGTTCCCGCCTACTAACACCTATTGCATGTACTCTCCGGCGAATGTGATGGGTATGCATTTGTGGTGTCGCTAGGGGACTACCCCACTGACCCATCAGAGTAGGTGTATGGAGTGGCCTTGAATTATATCAATGGAGTATTGGACAGTAACATCATTGACACCAAATGTAACGCTTGCGAGATGAGTGGTGGTGTGAATGGGTACGCACTGCCCAGCAAACCATATCCATGTTTGCTATTCAGAGTCGAATATGGCCCAGTATTTTTATTCTTTGCTTTTTTGGTTAATGTATGCTAGTGTGATTTATCTTGAAGCATAAAAAGCCCAACTTTTTTCTTTTTCTATTTTTTTTGTGAGTGATTTCTTTGTTTCTTACTACTTGTTTTTCGTAATTCTGTAAGGGAAATTTGATTTGGGTTTTTGGATGCCTGATTTTTTTTAGTTATTTTTTATTTTTTAATCTTCCTTTTCGTTACTTGATAAGAGAAAGTTGGCGCTTGCCTTTTGCTAGACTAAGTTGCTCTTTTATGTTGTAGTGGAACTCTAGCTTACTTAAGTAAAGGAAAACCATTTACCCGAAAAGTAAAGGAAAACCAAAGTTGTAGTAAATCTCAGCCGTTGTTCCTTCAACTTCCTAGAAATAACAGCAACAGGTGGCACTACAACAAAAATCACTTTGGGTGTCAAAAAATTTTATCACACAAAGTGTCATTTTTTTCACCAAAGATTTTGGGTGATAAAACCGAGTTGTACCCGGTTTGTCACCTAAAGCCTGTCAGCAAAGGTTTTAGGTGACAGTTTTCCAATTTTGTCACTCCAAACTGTTCAGACAGGCAACTATACTGTTCGAATGGTTTTTTGCTATATTGTCAAAATTCAAAATCGTCATGCCCAGTACCGTCCATTTGTTCGCATGAGAGATGAGAACGCACTCTCTATACATTCGCATGAGGAGTGCGAACGTTTGGTCCAATGTGACGAAATATATTTTGTCATGGCAAATACATGCGCACGGGAATATCAACTCGTCTACAGGATAACATAAAAACGTGTGCACGGTAACATGAAAACATTCACACAGTTGTTTCATTTATGACGAAACAATTTTTTGTCACCTTCAGAAATCGTTCGAACACGTACACCGACAGTGCGGACACTTATTCTGTTGAACACGTTGGAACGTGTTTTCTTCCCGTTCGAACGGTTGGTAATTAAAGGACCATGTGCACGGAAGAATAACGGTGCGGACGGGCTGTATTTCATGCAAAGTGTGCGGACAGATTGTTAAGCGTGCGCACGTATTCACTACAAAAACCGTTCGGACGATTTTGTCACCGTTCAAATCCTTTGTTACGTACTTGAATTAATTTAATTAAAATTTTAAAAACAATTTGCAAATAATACAAATAGAAAGATATTCAAATACCAATAATAATAATAAAATGTCTACAAATATGCAATCGTCATTAAAAGTAATAAAATACATAATCTATAAGTAGTAATCAAAATAGTGAAAATACATAATTTACTCAAATTTTTGTTTGGGTGTCGTATGGGATGTCAGCTATCTGATGTGCTACATCATCTGTTCACGCACCTGTTGTTCCATTAGTTGCATCCTCCGTTCTTGCTGTTCTACTAGGTTTCGTTACTGCTCTTGCATCATCTTCTGATGCTATTCGTCTTTCTTCCATTGCTGCTCCTCCATCATCTTCTGATGCTATTCGTCTTTCTTCCATTGCTGCTTCTCCATCATATTTTGATGCTCTGACATCGTCTGCTCCATTTCTAACAACTTGACAAAAGCTCTTCATATTCCATCTATCTAGCCCTCATCTCCTCTGTCTTTAATCTGGCCTCCTCCAATCTCTAGGACAAATCAACGGACAATACTGAAGATGATGATCCAACAGACCGTACTGAACGGCCTAAACTCGCACGTAACCTGCTTTCGTCCCCAATACCTCAGCAAAAATCTCCACTTCTGTGTATGACTTTCCCTCTGACTCGTGCTGCAACTGTAACGCCTCCATTTTTTCCTACAAAATTAGAAAAAAGATAAAGTTAGCATATATGAAACATAAGAGATAACGAATGCATCATTAAATTTAACATTACAACTTACAAAATTTTCTTGTGCATCTTCTGATGTCCACATGCCATCCTTATTAATGTGCGTTTTTTTCATACAGCAACGTAGGATTAATCTCATCAGATTCTAGATTTTTCTGTATACCAAAAGAAATATCCAACTTGCATATTAAAATACCTAAGTCATTTATTTAAGTAATATCTCTAAAAAATGTAAATTTATTACTTGCTAACAATGCTCTTGCACGTTGGAAGGACCTCGCTCCCGATGTGTGTATAATCTTCAGCTTAGCTCTATTCTCCTGTTGATTGTACTCCTCTTTTGCATTGTACATTTACAGTTGTTACGACAATTAATAATAAATAAAATAAACGTTTAGGACGGAATAAAAATTTTTAACCTAAAATTCCTCGCTCGCGAATAAATCACAAACACGAGTCATTCTTCCTTGTTCATCTCGGGATATGAGTACTTTAATGCCTCTTTTTTGGAATTGAACACTGAGTAATGCTGGAACATTCTATTGCTATGCGTCCTGTGCGCTGTGTTCATCGTAGACGCACAACGATGCGATCCTCGGGTCGGTCATAATCTAGTTGGAAGTCATCCTTAACATATATAACAGTTACTACATATAAAAGTTTTACAATTAAAATTTAATAAATTATACTTACCAACACTCGGTTCATCACGTATGATTTAACCTGTCGGGGACCTCCCTCCACTTACTTGTCTGAAATGGGACATGCTGTCGAACGAGTGCATCAATATGACTTGAGAGCATGAGGACGCCTTGTCATCACCTCCTGTACTTCCATTAGGGATATGGACAGTTAGCTTTCCTCCGGTACGAGCCTTGAGTAATGCAATCCCGCATGTACTACCCCTTTCGTGCTTGATTCGGACGTCGTTACAAATGAAGAACAAAAATTTAAAATTCAGTTAATATAGAAATTTAAAAGTCATAATATTTAATCAAGATCAACGGGGTAAGATACTTACACGCACAACTACTTTGGGTGCCTACTGGACTGGCTGTGGTAGGGATGGTAATTCGTTCCTATCTCTAAGCGAAGGACCCGACGCTGCTAGTGTACCGGAGTACTCTCAGCTCGAACCAATAAATCGCACCGAAGACATTTTCCTCCCACTGGCATGACATCGTCCTGTGACCAAATAAATCAATATTAGTGAAAAAAAACAATGAATATAAAATAGAAACGCAAAGTAAATTGAAACGATAAAGTTACTTTAGTACTTGGAGTCATATTCTTCGGAATCACTAATCTTCACTGAACAATTCTAAGGAATCATCGCTTCCTTCTATTTCACGTTGTTGTGGACCACTCTCATCGGTTACCGGCACATAAGCCTTGACGTCATTTCTAGTCAATGGGATCATGTCAAAGGAGCTAAAGTCCATGAAAAGCTCAATAGACTCATTCTCCTAGTATGCTTCACGGTTGAAAAGTCCTTCTCCATCTTCACAAACTTCCTCCTCAATAGGTAAAATATCATACGTGTTTCTAGAGGTAATCTTTTGAACAATCTTCCTAGTGACCGCCAACTTCATATCATCGATATAAAACACTTGATTCCCCTGAGATGCTAGCATGAACGGGTCGTCTTTGTACCACTTTCGGGATGTGTTAATACTAAAAACCCACTTTTATCAAGACCTAAGTTTTGAGTACTCAAGTCAAACTAGCACATTTGAGTAAATAAACTAAATTCTCCCGCAAATAAAGCAACGCTTAAATCTCTACGACTTGGCCATAAAAATCAATGTCTTCCCCATCATGGTCCCTCAGAACAACCACACCACTATTTTTAGTACTTCGAAATTGCCCCAAACAACAGTGTTTCTACATATACATAATAGCAAATGATCATAAACGGATACGTTCGGAAGGAATAAACTACCATCCGGACAGTTTTCTTAGACAATAGCTCATACCATTCAATTTATTGCCTAGTTTTGAATAACCAAAGTGTGTTAATAACAAATATGAACCTCAGTGTGCTTGTGATAAGTATCTTAGTCACAAATATAAACCCAAGTGCGTTAATAACATAAATAACCATAAGTGTGTTAGATAGTAGTTTTGAAGTTTGAAAGAGTGTAACGAAATGAGAAACAACATAAATTAACATGTTGTACTAAGGATGAATAAATAGAAATAACGTAACTAAAATAACATAAATATATCAAATGTCCTCAAAACGTAATATAAACAAAATAACATAAAAATAAAATCTAGATACATGTCCTATAACATAATATAAAAACAAATAACATAAAGTACTACTGCTCCTCCTCCGCGAGATGTAGAATCTGACGTACATTGCTTATATACTCCTCTATCACACTGACCTGCAGAGTCAAGGCATGTAATTATACACCAGATGCTACGTTCTTCAGATTTGACCGAACTGCAACCACCTCCTTCTTCCATTCAAAGTTCTGCTGGCCGATCTTACTCTCTAGAGCCGTAAGCTGAGTACTGGTATCACTCAGCATTTGATGGGTGGGCTACATGACCGCTCGCACAGTCTCACTCAACGCGGCCTTCAGATCCTCAACCCAACTCAGTCTCTCTGCCTGAAGTCCCTGGGTTGAGCTCTAATCAGGATCCCACTCCTCAGTCCCCTAAGGTTGCTCCTGTTGTCTACCAACAGCCGCCAGTACGGTACTTAGCACTCGGCGTGTCTGGCCTATGGAACGCGACAGTAGTCTTATTGATTGACCCAAGTAGGTACCCCTATGTCTTGCCAGGACCCTTGGGTACTAACATAGCATGTAGGAATTGTGTCAATAGATCATCATATGGGAGGGAAACGACCGTATCGGTATTGAAGGACTCTAAACAAACACTTTAGAATATGTATAATGCCATATCAATGGCTTCCCCCGTGTAACCAGGTACATAAACTCGGCCCGGTGATATGAAACCTCAGTCATGTGCTTCTTTGAGTCAATGTAGTAGGATAGGATCAAGTGCATGATCCACCAGAAAGGAAGCAGTTGCCCATGTTGCATCCCTCCAAAATAATTGTATTCAGACCCAACATCATCCAGAATACCTCAGCTTTAGAGGCCCACCCTCCTCATCCAGTGGTAAGTTCGGGAACGCTTCCATAGGCCTATTATAGCCCCTGAACTTCGCTAGCCAATCTGGCGAGAACAAAACCCGGGTGTTGGGAATGGGGACCACCCAACCAGGCTCTGAAACGTTGGGCACTCAAAGAATAGTGACGTAGAACTCTCGCACCATATCCATGGACACAGAGCCTGTCCTCTGAAGGAACGGTACCCAACCTGCCTGCTCCACCACCTCCGGAAGCGTTTGATCCTCAAATTGGAAATCATTGAAATCAGCCAACTTAATCTCCTGCTCGATAACAATTGAGCAGGACATAATGATCATCTGATGCTGCTCCACCGTTAGAACTGGAGCGGGAGTTGGCTCAAGATCTGCCTAGCTGTTGGAAGCCTCGATATCAAAATGCAGACGCTTGCTCATTTTTTTAAATTTGCACAAAAGCGTTTGCACGATTAGAAAAAGCTTTCACACTAAAGAAAAAACCATTCGCAAGGTTAGACAAAACGTTCACACAGTTAGTCCTCTATGCGATCGGCTAGCATATATACAAACACTTGGTGAAAACGATGACGTTTCCACCAAACATGTCTGAACAACGATTGATAGCCGTCCAAATGATAAATAAAAAAATAAATATTCAACTAAATATAAAAAAGCGTCCGGACCACTTGGACAAGCTGTCTGGACACATTCTAAAGGGCAACATAAAATTATACAATGGTGAAAATGACGTTTTCACCAAAAAGTTCGAACAGCGAGCTATTGCCATCCGAACGGGGAACACGGAAATAAAAAAATTCAAATTAAATATAAAAACACATATGGACTGCTTGCATAAAGTGTCTGGACACATGCAAAATGACAACATATCCCTTTTGGGATACTACTTGGTGTCCGAATGATTGAAAAAAAAGTTCAGACGCATCGGGGAAGACGACCGAATTAACTTAGCCATGTCAGCTATTAGATGTATGCCTTTAAAACCAATCATTTTGAATAATTGTGGAATAATTATTGTTGTTGATTAATCACTTGTATATTATTTTGGGTACATGCATTGACATAAGATGTCATATTTTGCAATGATATAAGATGTCATATTATTGAGTAACACCGTAGAAAAGTTAGGCCAATGATTAATGAATCGGAGGCGGAGAGTATGACTTTTCAGATCCTTGTTGACTCATTTTAGTTTAGATCAAGATATATGATAATGTATAAATAGGTATACACTCGTTGTGCCTTTATAAGATAGAAAGATACACTTCATCATTAAGGTGGTGACCTTAAGCAGACGAGTGGGTGCAATGTAATAGTACATGCACTGAACCAGATCAAATATGAATACCTTCTAGAAATGATCACTAATGTCGAGAATGGTATTCAGCACAGTTAGCTTATGTTATCCTTAGACTTGAGAAAGTTATGCAGGTTTGCTTGTTATGTACTTGTACTTTGACTGAGTCTTATTAGCTCATATGGAATATAGTATGGTGGAAGGATAAATAAGCCTATAATTATTAGCAAAAAAGATTTCACAAAAACAATCTCATTATCTCGGGGGTCAATTGTGATATGTTAATGGGCATGATCACAATTTATAGAAGCCCATAAATTCAGATAACAAAATATAAAGGGGCTTAATGAAGAAGAGTTTTTCATGACTATCCTATGGCCAAGATTTGAGGTCCCTAAAGATCCAACACAAAAGCACAATTGAGTTCTGGGCCAACTATTATAAATAGCTCAGAAGCTCATTTGAGAGTAGCGTGATTTTATTTTAACGTGAGACAATTTCTCTCTAGAAAATCTCTCTCTAAACTCTTTCAAAAACTGTGTGCGTGGATCTGAAGAAGGCAGAACGCTTGAGCTGCTTTGATTCAATGATCTTTTTCCACTGTGATCTTGTGCTCCAACAGCAGCCTCCCTCCACCTCCCACACACTCCCAAATATACTACCAAATTTCAAACAAATACACTCAAAACTATCCTAACACTCAGCACAATCAATTTATATACAAAAAGCAATCAAAAAACACAATATAATATACAAAAAATGGGATTGAAACTTTTACGTAAAACAAAAAAAAAAATGAATTTTTTACTACTAAAATCATGCTAAAAATGAATAAAACATACCTGAATGTGATTAGGGCCTCGAATAAATGAATTTACATCATGATTTGGGAAGAAAACATGTGAGGGTTGAGAGATTTTGGTTGAAAAAACAGCCGGTAGAATTGAAAATATCGAACTTGTTTGTATTTGACAATCTGTGGACGCCATCCGGACGGGTCTGGTCTCGTTCGGATGTTTTTCAGCACACATGGACCCATGAAAGTCCACTGCATTAAATGCCAAAATTTGAACCGTTTAAAATTGATCGAAACATTAAAAGCATCTGAACGGTGATTGCACGTCCGGACAAGATTCTCCTAACATCACACAACGTGGAAGCACATGTTTGGCTGAATAAACATAACGCCGCATCCGGACTCTCTGCAAACCATTCGAACGGTTAAATCTATTTTCAATCGTCGTCCTAGGTAAAAACGTGTAAGCCATGCGACAGTTACACAGATGTCCGGATGGTATGAACAGTGTCATTTCATCTACGCGTCCAGACGTGTTGCTAAACTGTGCAAACACTTATGGTTGCTTTCAACCGTCATCCTCATTAAATACGTGTAAGCCATATGATTGCGATATAGGCATCCGAACGACATTGTTGTCCGTTCCAACGTTGTCGATTAATGTTATGTGTCTAAACAAGATGTCACACCTTGCGGACGCTGTGCAGATTTATTTAACATTTCTTAATTCATTAATTTATTTAAATCATTTAACTAACTAAACGTAATTCAGCACGAAATTTTAACTTTATTTATTTATTTTATACTGCACTTTGACTACATAAAAATACATATAGGTACGCAAACTTTCGTATTAAATGTCCGTTATAACTAATTATACTAATCGTTCAATTAACTTAGTACTCGTACTAATCATCTATTTAATTGTTCTAATTGTTTGTTTAAATTGTAATAAATTTTAAGTAATGAAAAAACATAAGTAATATAAAATATCAAACATGGTCGAAATACTAAACAAAAATACACAATCATAAAGTCT
This sequence comes from Morella rubra, assembly GCA_003952965.2. NCBI lineage: Eukaryota > Viridiplantae > Streptophyta > Magnoliopsida > Fagales > Myricaceae > Morella > Morella rubra. The sequence goes on along the minus strand of CM025850.1, from coordinate 4,118,319 downwards.
AGTACAAGCCGTAGACTAACAAAGCATAAGTAAATAATAACGAAAAATATAAACCGGAGACTAGTCCGAATCACAAGCCAGACACTAACAAAGCATAAGTCGTAGATTAGTTTGAATCACAAAGACGAGCTAGCTGGTCCAGATCTTGTCCGAGAGCATCATGAACATGCTCCAACTGCTCCTCCATAATATCCACCTGTTTGATGAGTGTCCAAAGCTATATCGGAACGGTATTAAGAGACTGGCACAATTGGGACATGTGTGGTGTCATGGAACTCAATTCGTTGCACAGAGCAATCACCTCCTCCCTCAGACCCATCTCCGTTAGAGCAAAAATTTTCTCCAGAGTGGTCAAGCAGGAATGGAGCTCCATGCACAATGTATGCATCGGCTCTACTATCTCCCGGATGCTCTCCCTTAGCTCCACTACTAAAGTGTCCACCCAAGCTGGTCGGTCTATTTTTGCCCTGGCCTTGGTGATACTTTTTTGGAGTGATCCATGGCTAGCCTAGCAAAAACCATCCGAACATAAGCATAACCCATTCGCACTTAAGTCAAACGGCGATGTTTCTATTCAAAAAGCATTCGACAAGGTTCAACACGTCCAGACGCTATGCAACACATCCGGACGTCTTGATTTAAGAGTCCAAACGGTACTTCAATGAACACAAATCAAACAGGTTTATTATCCAACAAAAAACAATAAAATTATAAAGCATTAAATTGAAAAGCAAAGTCACGAAGAAGGTTTTACCTGAAGTTGTTTGAGAGATCTTGAAACAAATCTTGAAATAGTGAAAATATTTGTGAGAAAAGTTTGAGAGAAGAGATACTGAAAGTGTGATTTTGACATGTCTGGTAGGCTTAATGTGACAAGCTGAGCGTCCATACGGCTTCCTTATGGGTTCGGACAATTCTCAATGGATCGATTCACCCATGGCTCAATCAAATTCAACATCACTAAATACGGCAGTCTTTTAGAACTTACATCTGTCCAGAAAGTATATATTGGTTCGAACGGTTTCGACATAACGTGTGTGAAGTTTTGCAACGTGGAACCACACAATTCGCGGAAGCAGCATTAATACTTGTGTTGACATATTTTTCGCGTCCAAACAGGTAAATTTTTTTGGTGTTGGAACGCTAGTGTATACGTCCATACGGTATTGAGTGTTCATGATGATTTATAATTTGTCACTATATGCTAATGGTCATTATTCATTAGATAAAGTCTATTCAACGTTTTCAAAATAATGTGCGAACGGACTTGAAAAATTTGTGATGATTCTAATCGTCACTTAATTACGTTGATTTGGATTTTGTCACCTAGATACATGTCCGAATGGTTTTTTTATAGATCTGAGCGGCTGTTAAGTATTTATGACGATTATTATCATCACTCATTCGCGACGAGGTGTATTTCATCACACCACAAATCCGTCCGAACGGTTTTAGTACCTGTCTAGATGGATTTGGCATTCCTGGATGATTTTGGATAACAAAATTAATGTTTTGTAAGGGAAAACTCATTTTAGGTGACAAATTTTGGTTTGACACCTAAAAATTTGTCATCTAATCTCCTGTTTCTTGTAGTGTGGCCTCTGGTGGAAATGTAAGCACCATGAGATTTTTTACTTGAAAAATGTTATAGATGTTGTTTTGAAGAGGTTTAAAACCCCATTAGAGAGGTTCAATAACATAAAGAAGTAGAAGGGTCATTTTCGAAATTTTAATTGGGAAAAGTTGGGATATTGGCTGTAAACCAAACGAATGGCAAAAAATGATGATCACATGAGAAAAGTCACCTGAGATGTAGTTGATTTTCCATCCAAATTGATAGAAATTATGGACGGAGGGTGCTATTTGTTAGGGGAGGGTAGTTTGAGGATGAAATGTCTCAAAAGTGGTAGTTTAGGGTACAAAGTGTAAAAGTCATGGTAATTCGAAAAGAGTATTTACCCCTTTAGTCTTTGACTTTGTACCCCAAAAAACTAAGGTCCTTCCATCAATTGACATTTATTCTTTGAACGGTCAAACCATCATACCAGCAAAAAATAAAACAGTAAAATACGTTTTGGTGCTTGAATTTCACACCAATTTAAAGATAGGTCATTGGATTTCAAAACTTCAACTTTTAAGTCCTCGAGTTTGTACCACAAAAAAAATAAGGTCCTCCTGTGGACTATTTATCATTAATGGAATAAAGCGCCCTTTGACAGAAGAACTTTATTTTTTTGAGTACAAACTCAAAGACTAAAAGTTAGATTTTTGAAACTCAAAATCTTATTTTTAAATCGGTATAAAACTCAAAGACCAAAAATGATTTTACCTAAATAAAAAGAAATGGAAAAAACTACAATAGGAATAATCTTATACATACAAACAAAGTGTGAGTTCAAGTGTCACGACCCATGCTTATATTAGTCTTTAAGCTCTCATTTTAGTAATACAGTTGCTATTAATGGAGAGATTGTGGCATGACCTTTCTAAGTCTTAAGACTGTAGGACTCCTTGTAAGTATTAACTAAGGATTTGGTCAAGGTGCAACAGAAAAGGTCATAAGTACCTTAAGAATGATTATATACTTAAACGAATGGAAATCGTTAAGCATACATTAGATATCTAAATATAGGAGATTTTATAACAAGAAACTTCAAGTAGATTAGTTGTTTGACTAAAAGGCAGCAGGGTAGGGATAAGGGAGGATCCAAGGGCCCTTATAAAGTCAGGCTACTAATTGTCAAAATTTGTGAACCTAGTAAGTGGTTCACTTAAGCCTACTTAATCTCTAATCCTATTATTCAAGAAATATATATACAAACCATTTTTTAAAAAATAACTAAGTAAATAACAAGAAGAAACTAGTCCTTGTTGAGGCCCAAGGTGACTAATCCGATAGGATTTGCAACGAACAGGGGAACAATGGGAGCATTCGGGGGTGATTACCCCCAAAGAATAACGTTGTAGTTGCAGCACAGCTTTGGGGTGTCGATTCCTCAGGGAGATAGGTGAAAGAAACACAATTAGAACAAGAAAATTAAAGGAAACAACTTAATTATCAATTGGAAATAACTTGATTGAACTATGATTTAGAAACTTAGAATTATAATGGTGAAAATGATTACTCAAAATTATGGATAGCAAAGCATCAGAAATTCCTCGTTCAAATCCGGTATGTCAATTTCTCTTGATTCATTGATTAACACAACTGAGGAATTTAACTCCAAAGTCCCCAATTGGAAGATATGGAACTACAAACCAAAACTTAATTCAAAGGTAACCCTTTGAGAAATCATTCACCACTTTAAACCCATATGAGTTATTATTCTTATTGACATAACCTAACGACGACAATATAACTCGTGGGTAATATTGCAGCAAAAAATCAAATCAACAAGATAATAACTTATCTGAAACACAATCATGGACGTTAACCATTCAATAGACAAAGCATGACTGAATCTATGAAGAGAATCATTTTAAGATCATTCAGAGATGAGAAAACAAACTAATAACAATTGAAGAATGATAAACAAGAGTTGTATCAATGTGGAGAACAATTACATGAATCAAAAGCAAATAGATAATACCATTATTCGTACGAGTTCATCCCTAGCCTTGCTTGGAGATTTAGCTATCTATTCGAGCAAAGAAACTCTCTCCCTTAAAAGATAGCTAAAGAAAAGAAAAAGAAACTAAAAAAACCTTCCCCAAAACCTAGCCTCCACGAGCTTAAGAATTCCTTTCCCACGTCCTCCAAGCTATCTTCCTTCCAAAGAAAGAAAATCGTATCCCAAATTCGCACATTCAATGTTCCAGATTTTACTCCTAATATTTCGGGCCATTTTTCTCCTATTAAACGTCGGAATTTGAAAACCGTTATTTTCTGGGTAAAATGTAGCTCTTTGCGTTGGCGTTCATATCCTTTTTTAATCGAACCAATCCGATATCTTACGTTGAAGATATGATAATAAAAGTGACGACTGCTCAGAGAATATCATACCAATAATTCTCTAGATATTGCGGCGCCTATTTCACCTAGTAAACGTCCGAATTTGAGAATCTCTATTTCTGGAGAAAATGTTGCTCTTTAAGTTAGAATTCCAACACTTCTTAAATTGGATTAATGCCATATTAGACAGAAGAGATTTTGCAAAAATACTGAAAACTGCGCAGAAGATCTTCCAATTCGGGATTTTTTTCAAACTCATTTCATTCAACTTCTAGGTCTTCTTGCTTGATTGGATAGAGCCCAAAACTAGAATTAAGCTCCATCTCTTAGGGTTAGAAGTCCAACTCTTCTTAATTTATTTCCTGCAAGAAAATCACCAAAAATTAATCACAACTAGACACTTTGTAAAATAACATTCAAGTTGGAAAAATACCATTAAAATGTCTGAATTATACTTATGGATTAACAAATGAACATGAAGAAGTAACATTCAGAGTGCACTTTTATGCACTCATCAGGGAGTGAATCCTTGGGGACCAAGGAGGGCAGGTGCTCCACAATCACCTCCAAGTTCTCCATTACCCAGACTCGAATGTGGACAAGCAGGATATGGTTAGGGAGCTCATGGGATAGATATGACTCGAATAGCACCATCTTCTGTCTTAACATAGAAAGGTGGGATGAGTCTTAAGGACTCAGTAAGTGGGAAAGGGGGCTTGTGATCATAAGCAGTAAGCATAGAAAATTTAACAACAGAAAGATACCGTACTTACGGATTTCAAAATAGTTAATATTTCAGAAGCATTATTTATAACTTAAAAGCAGTCATTATTACCATTTAACGAGATGTAGATGCATGAGATACATGAACCGCGAAACCTTTCCTTCAACCTTTGGTGTCCCTTGTTTCACTCCCAAGTGACAGGGTTGTGCGTCCCGCTCCCCTTCTACCGGGATAGTCCTGTGTTATCCATCATACTAGAATGCCAAGCAAAGGCTCTCTTATTGCCTTTTGCCTAGAAGGCCACCCACTACCCCGTAGTAGTGGTTGCACGTCCTCCGATGAGCGGTATCGTCACCCATATCATCACTTTTCCTCTTTTTCATTTTGGTATCCGTAAAATGATGCATATGACCCATACAATGCATATGTATCCATTCATATATAGACATGTTTGACTTCATGCTTTTCGTTTATTAATCACATACTTATCATTCACTAATTTCATCCACTAATCACATGGTAATTATTCACTAATCACCTATTCATGACTTGTATGAAATTTATTATTTCAAGTGCAAGTATTCAAAATCTAACTTAAGACAAGTCTATCAATTTAAAATTGTCTAGATTAGCAAGCCAATTATTGAATCTTGTTAAGAAATTCCATTTTATAAACAAAGGTAAGTCCAACAACTTATAGGCCTTTAAAGGACAAGTCCATTTAGGCTCATTTAAGTCCAATAAGGACGTAAGCTTGGGCCTAACATGCAAGCCCATACTTTACTAGGTTCCATGGTTCTAGGGTCCACTAAATTTAGCTCAACTACAAAAAATTAAGGCGTAGTTCATGGTTACATGAAATGACCCGGTTTCACAATAAGAAATTTGACTTTTTGGGACGCCAAAAAATCTGTTCCTAAAAGTACACTTTTGGGACAAATTTTAAGTTTCCCTTATTGAGACAGAAAGTATAACTATCCAAAAAAAAAAACTTTTTGTTTTGGTTTTGAAACTTTTTGGGATAGAAATGCCCGTCCAAAAAAAAAAGGTTAATTATTTGGGACGGAATCTCTTCGTTCCAAAAAAATCTCGTTTTAGCGACAAAAACATCCATCCTGAAACACACGCTCGAATAGGAAATTATACGTTTGAATATTATGCGGCTTTATATTACAAAACTTTGAATGAAATTACGCATTCTACCCCCAGAAAGATATCCTCTTCAAAATTATACTTGTCGTTTGAACTCTGCTAAAAATATTAGAACGGTGAAACTGATGTTCATTCTTTAAAACAAACGTTTGAACGCAAGAGAATCTTTTGGGACAAGGATACACATCCTAAAAACTCGTCAGACGTTTGAAGGCCACTTTTTCACCTACCACAATAAATGCAAGTCCAATCGCCATAAATTTTATATTTTAATATTACCGTTCGAATGTTTATTGTCACCTGTTCTAACAATCATGTGACGGTTTAGATATGAACAATTGGCTAATGAATGGTTACGGACGATTTTTCCTTTAAAAGTTCGAATGCGTTTGAACTCTCGTTCAAATATATGAACACCCGAGCCTTATATTCACGTATTATGCCCGTATGTCGTCCCCTCTCTCCATTTCTATTTTCAGTCTATAGATTGCATCCTTTCTAGTCCTACACACTCCAGGTACTTTTTTAATGCATTTTAACTGATTAAAATTTGTTTTTTTAAAGTTTTTTTGGATTGATTTTTTGTATTGAATTCGATTTTGAATATGTTAATAAACTTGTAAAATATTATGCATGTTGATGAATGTGGGTGTTTGTAGTTAGTTTAGGATTGTTTTGTAATAATTTTAACATAAAAAAGTATAATTTTTAGGGAGTTTCAACATGGCCGAATCGTTTTCAAGCTACAATGTTCAAATGGTAAGCTTTACCGTTTGAACTTTTTAAATCTAGTATTTTGAATGTTTTATGTTAGATAAAGGAATATTTTGTTCGATGCTTAGTTCCATATTCATTCGAAATTAGTGTTCCGTTCGATGTTTATGACTTATGTTCTAAGTTAATTCGATGCTTCATTCATGTTCATTCGAACGTATATTCGTTTTATGTTGTATACCGTTCTAATGTTTTTTTCCCCTTTTTCAAATTAACTTAAAATGGCAAAAAGATCAAGAGCGTCTTCCTCTTCTTCCACATAACAAAGACCACTGACTATAACCGAGAGGTAAGCGATTATTCGTATGCGCACAGTAGTGGCAGAGAGGCCGGTTAGCACATACGACTTCCAGGAGTTTCAATTTGAGGGTCACACGATTGATGAGATATTTTGCCATTATCGTTGGGACTGCGTGCTTTCTCAGAGGGGCCTACCGTACATGAATATGGTCCTCGATTTTTACAGTGCTCTTTAGAAAGTCGACACCTATGAAGATGAGTGGGAGATCTACATCCGTGGACGGCCAATCAAGATTTCCCCCGATGCACTCTTAATCGACTTGCACATTCTGTGGCAAATGGGTGCCTATCCTACCGTGAAGCCTATCACAGCTTTGTCATCCAAGGAGATCTTTAAACTGATGACTGGGGAGGACCAGTACTTAGTACATTCATTAGTTTTGCAGAGCACCATGCCTGCTTTTTGGTGGATGATGCATCTCATAGTATGCCACAACATCTTTCCAAAGCAACATCACACAGAGTGCACAACCAAGCGTGCACGAGTGATGTTAATGCTAGCTCGTATTGAGCCGTTCGATCTCTCGCTTTTCATATTTCGGACCATGAGAACCGAAGCTCAATCAACGAGCAAATAGGGTCTACCGTATGGAAATTTGTTGACCTAGCTGATTATGGATGTCGGGGTAGATGTCAGACATTATGAGCTGACTTTGAATGCATCTCGGCCCCATCAATAGTGGGACCTGTCGGCGTTCGATGGTGCATGGATCGGGCTCACAACATCCTCTAGCTGCGTCGCAGCGTTTGGATGGTACGACCCAAGAGCAGCAAGACTCTCGGGCTTTGTTAGAGATGGAGCACAACATTTTACACGCATAGGAGAGCGTCGCCGGTCCCATCATCAACAATTTGGCTTCTATGGATAAAAGACTCGAGAAGATTAAGTCAATGCAGCTAGAGATGAAGAAGACAAATGATGAAGGTTGGAAATAGATCATGCGGAGGATAGCTGAGGTCCAAGGTGACGTGTTGCAGGAGCTGGAGGAGATGACCCCAAAGTTTCTTTATAGTAATTTGTCATGTATTTAGGTTTTTTTCTCAGACATTCAAACAGTTATGTTTGTACATGTTATATTATTTTGGGTAAAGGAATCTCATTTTATTTAATAACTAAATTATAATTCAAAATAAAATCACACGTAATAATAAATTAAAAAGAAAATCACACTAAAAATTATGTAATAATAAACTTATTTCCGTTCTAACGATATAGAACAGACGACATAACATACCCGCTAGAACGGTTTCGACTTAACATTAGAACGGAAGGCATTAATTAAACCTTAGAACGTTAATCGTATTAACGTTAGAATGGTAACATCAATAAATTAAAAAAAAAATCTTACGTTTAATTAAAAATATAAAGGAATACAATTAATCAAAATGAAATATTTAATAGTACCTTATACATACTATGTAATAGTACCCTGTACATATTATGTAATAGTAACTTTTACATATTACTTAATATGTAGTACCCTATATATATTAGTTAATATATATTACCTTATACATATACATAATCTATAATACCTTATACCTTACCTTATATATGTAATAATACATTATACATTTCAATAATACGACAAGCGTTCGAACGTCGCAAAACACCATGAAACGACGCCGTATTTCAAAACAAAATTTTCCAACGCCTGTTAGACAACCATTAGAACAGGAATGAAAACTGAGACGTCGTCGTTCATGTAGAAAAATATACGTTCAAGTGTGTGAAATAAATGTTTGAACGGGAGTTTAAGCACTCTTTTTTAATACCTATTTTTGGCTTACAGTTTTAATGGAAAAGCATAATTTGAACGAGCGCTAAAAATAGTGAAACTGTGTCGTTTAGATAAGAAATGACCGTTCAAGCCTTTGAAAATAGATTTCGAATGGTAAATTAAGTGCCTTTTTTCCCCGCCCATTTTTTGGCGAACATTCTAACGTAGCAAAAAATATTCAAATGATACCCATGAATTTAAATATCACAAAATCAAATGTGAGACCTCATTTTGTTACCCTCTCAAAACACCACAAATTCGCCTCTCGTTTTTTTTTTTATACAAATCTTACGTTTTTTTATCTTATTCTTGTAGGAATATACTCAAATAGAGCTTCTTTGTGCTTTGGAGGTAACATTTATCATCTTTATCCATGAATTTCTTAGTTTTTTAGCTATAGATTTTTGGTTGTTGTGTTTTGAATTTATGGACGAAATTGATGTTTAAATGCTTATGGTTAGTCTAATACGTACTTAGGGGTGTTGAATACTTGTTTTAGGAGTAAAAAAACATGTTTTGGGGATTGAGTAAGAGATTTTAGGTCGCTCTTTTTCGTGGATTTTGTTTAGTATTTGAACACTGTAAAAATTTTTGTTCAAATGGTAGGCTAAAATTGTTCGTTTATAGGGATGAAAAAAACGTTCAAACAAATCCTTTATACCGTTCGAGCATATTGCAGTCGTTCAAAATGTTTTTTTTTAAATTTTAAGGAAACTTAAAAGTTTAAAATTATGCACAACAAATCTAAATTTAAAGCGTTGGGCCTCAAATATACTTGTATCGCTGTAAGAATATTAACATCCACATGAAACTATTGGAGAGAATGACAAAAGCTGATACAACCGTCAAAGTCATATGAAATGCATTATTTCATCCTAGCATGCTCATAATCAAGTTTTAAGTAACAATACTTTCTTTTTAAAACATATCAACCTAACCTTCCAATACCTCTTTCAATCAACCATTTGAGCAACCTAATCTAGTCGAACAAGGTTATGAACATCTCAGAAGATTACAAGTCCTATCTTAACATGCATTTCAATATTTCCTTAACCTAAACACATGATCATGCCTACTAACAACACCAAATCAAACTACCCCTTATTTCTTGAATCCTTTAACAAATGGATAACTTTTTGAGAATCAGAGACCTATTCTCTCTTTCTCTTCAAAATTTCTCTTCCTTCTTCTCTCTGGGGGCCATGGTGGGCTTCTTCTTCCTTCTCCTCTATCTAACTTTCTCTCTAGCTCTCTCTAACTCTCTCACTATCTCTGTAATGACTGAATATGGTGTGAGGCTAACCCTCACACCACCTCCCTATTTATACTACTATTAACCATAGTTAAAGCTTAGGGTTAGTTTCTAGGCTACTAGCGTTAGCTAGGCTAGGTTATAATTGTGTCTAGGACTTAGCTTAGGTGGTCTACACAAGCAATGAGAGAGGATTGGAGGTCTTGGGCGTCAGCCAAGGAGAAAATGCCATATAGTTCATGGTTTTATGAAACACAATGATGATTAATGATGAGAAAAATTTCCAATGGGTGCAATCTATGGGCTGGCCGGTTTTAGGGAGACAAAATGAGGTGGGCTGGGCCTAGGGAGAGGGCTTGGGTGAAGGTTGGCTTTGGAGAGGCCCAATAGGCTTCAATTGCAAGCCTTTGTGTAATTAGGTCTTAGTTTTTGACCCATTAGGGTTAATAAAATAAAATGGTTTCTAAAATTAGCTCTAGGGTGCACGGCTTGGTTATGAGGTGTCCTATAAGTTTGATTTTAGGAAAATAAAATGATCATTGGCCAAAAGTTTGAAAGAAATTAGAATTGGAAAGGTTACATAGGCAAAAAGAACGAAATATAAACATTTTTCTAATTTTTAATGCAAAAAGTCCATTCTCTTGTGCCCTTTTGGTGAGAAGTGTTCATCAAATGAAGCAATTTTGTGAGCTTATTCACAAACTCGATCTTAAGGCTTGGAGAGGTGCTTCTCAAAGCTCAAGTATAAGAAACCATTCTCTTGGTGTAAGGGAAATTGTGGAGAAACCTCAAGGCTTGGAAAGAAGCTTAAGGGGTGGACGTAGGCGGGTTTGCTGAACCACCTAAAAATCTTATGTTTGCTATTCTCTAACTCTCTCCTTACTTTTAGTACTCTCTTACTTATTGTTTTGATATCTGCATATTGCTTGTGCTAAATTAGTTTTTATATTGCAAACACACTTTTGGAGTTTAAAGCAAAAAAGTTTTTTGAAACCCAATTCACCCCCCTCTTGGGTTGTCTTAATCCTAGAACTTCAATATGATGTTTCTTCCATTATAATCTTTCCATCCCACTACATTACTTAGTAAATATTTTACACTATATAGATATAATTAGTCATATAATTTTCCTTATATTTAAATACACTACGTAGTAAATGTAATTACCCAAATGATGCAATATATATACTATTGTTTGTTCCTTAGAATGTTTTCTATTACAGTGAATATATCCAAGGAAAATTGTAAGCCTAAATCACAACCCAAAAGGGGGGTGAATTTGGTTTTAATAAAAATTAAAACTTTTCAACATAATTTAAGCAAAAGAACAATAAAGCATAAAGCACCACAAATATGAATAAGGAACAAATAATGAGAGAGATAGTGTTAGAGTTAGAGAGACGACATCACAATTTTAGGTGGTTTGGCCAATACTTGCCTACGTCTACCCTAAGGCTATTGACTTCTTTGGGCTTCCTTCACTATTCGCCAAATAGCAAATACACTTTAGCTTCCCAGGTGCTAAGGAATCTTTACAAAGCTTTTTTCAAGCTCACGCTTTAACTCTCTTAAGAAATCCCAAAACCTAAGGGATTTCTTCTACCCTCACAAGTAGGACCAAGTGTTTACCCAACACTCAAGTGTTTTACAAAAGAGGAGTACAAAGGAATGATAAAGAATGGCTCTCTAAGCCAAATAAACAAGTGAAAAGCTCAAAAGTGTGCAAGAGGACAAGATTCTCAAAAGAAAGCTAAAGATTAGCAGGGTGGAATCACAAGCTTTCTTGGTACGTGCATTCTTCTCTTTTCTTCAAAGCACTTTCTCTCTTCAAAAGTGTGGGCATAGAATAATTGCAAGTGTGTTGTCTTTATCTCTCTATCTCATTATATTTAAATCCTCTTTGACTTCAATGGTCTTCAAAGCCCTCAAAAGTACCATTGGAAGGGCACCCATGTCTTTTTGCAGCATTTTAAATGATTTGGCGTCGTTCTAGATTTTTTTCGAAATCGTAGCATGTGTCGACACATGGTCAACATGTTTTGACACTTTAAAAATTGGTTTGGAATTGTTGTCTAGGGTGCTAATGCAGCATGTCAACATCATTCTTCATTGTGTCAACACTATAAGTACTTTGAGAGAAAAATCAGCATCTTTGACAATGTCCAATCTATTTCAACATATTTTAAAACACGTACAATATGAAAAATTTGATCTATCATCTTGTGTAATGGTATTCAAGTCCACTTAGAAATATTTTAGAATAGAAAACCTCGATCTTTAGAAATACATTTTTAGAAAAAGGGATTGACAAGGTAAAATATAAAAGTCTTCAAAGCACTTAGAATTTTTATTATCATCCAAATCAAATAAGGATTGTTTGCAACTTTGTGCTAACAAAAATCAACATGTATAGCATGTGTCAAAGACTGTCTTCGTATCCGATGAGCACCTCGAGTAGTCAATAATGGAGTATAAATCTCTTTGATCTCTCTCTCATTTGTGTGATCTTCTTTTTTAGCTAGTTTGTGTTTTAGAACTTTGGGGAATGTGTATACACTTTGCACTCCTTAAGTATCTAGGGGTACTAACATTTTACACCCCATCTTTTAATTTTGTGACATTGAGACACTAATGTTTTGGTTTTTGAAGATTTGCACCATTCCGTAAATTGGTTAAAACTAACGAAAAATAGAGAAAAGGCATTTTTACCCTCAATTAGCCAACAAAGCATAAAACGTCTTTTTGATGGCAAAACCGTATTTTTCTCTGTTTTCAGTTAGTTTTAAGGGTCAAATTAATGAGAGAGTGCAAATTGCCGAAAATTGAAACTTGAAGGACTCAATGTCAAAAAATTAAAAGATGATGTTAAAAGTGTCAGTACCCCTATTTATACTTGAAGGTGAAAATTAAGTGTATTTTCCCTATAACTTTCATTTAACAATGCTGAGAAAATTAAGACTAGTCATTATGATTTTGCTTTATCCCTGTCCACCATAAGGCATCAATTAGATGCATTGTAAATGTTATCCGTCCATGCACAAATCTCACAAATACCATACCCAATTTATCTTGGCCACCAACGTTGGTCCCAATAACTCTGTCCTTCAAAAATCTTTTGGGACGGAATTTGTCAACAGCTTCAAAAAGTCCAATTTTTGGATGCAATCAATTAATCCCCATTCCTAAAAGATCTAATACTTTAAATCTATCCCCATATGTCGTTCTATGATCGTGAAGCTATTATATCTGTTCCACCAAATTATGCTGTAAGATTTCCTTTTTGAAATCTCAAAAATATTCATCACATGATTGCTCATATATATTTTGTGTACACTAGACCAAAAGCTTATGATACTTTTGAATTACAACAAATTTTTACATTTTGTGCCATTGAAAGATAGAAATAAATAGACCAAGTAACTAAATAAAGAAGATTGTGTATATATACAAGAAACTAATTATAAAATTAGAGAAAGAAGGATCTCCATGATTGATACAATAATATTGTACAAGTTTTGTTTCATTCTAAGGCGATTAATTCACTTCAAATTTTTTGAATTTGGATTCATGCAATACTTAAGGCACTACTATATATATAGCTAATTATGTTAGAATATTTACACTAGGCTTGTATTCTAATATATTGATGATCATGAGCATAGTATACAAATATTAACACCATCATATGCTATACTTATTTTTTGCACTAATATAATTTGTTCATGTACTAATTCGGACAAGCACATGAAGCTCAACAATATAGTTTAACTACTTTTTTTTCTCTCACTAATATAGTTTTTAGATATTTGATGTTTTCTCAATGCGGCAAGTATAGAGTAAGGTGAAATCGTTGACGAAAATGTGGAACGTAAGGGATGAACATATGAAATGAGTGTGGTAGATATTACAAAGAGAAAAGAGAAATATCATGAGTGCTTGCAGTGGTAATGGGCAGAAGAATAATGTGTATTGTCTTATTGTATTTACTTATTTAATCGCATGAGTAATAGTATGTGTACTCTAATAGAACCAATATATAGTAAAATCAAAACTATATACATATGAAAGTTGGTTATCTTCTCTTTTTGATTCTCAAAAATTTTGCAGTCTATGCTATTCAAGTCAAGTCCAAAAGATTCTTTCAAGAATTGACCATGCATGTCAAGCCTTGTATATTTAGTAGCTTGATAGAGTATTTGAACAATAAGTCTCGAAGACCAAACAATAATTTCGTTATGAGGCATGAGATGATACATACTGTTAGCACTACTAAGTCACTCAAGCTTAGACATAGTCAATCCAAAAGAACAAGCTCAAGACTAAGATTGGTTAAGCAACAAGATAAGCTATCTTGTTGAACATGGAAAAGATGTTTGGAAGTCATATGAAAGTTCAAACTCTAAGTCATCTATACCACCACTCATTCCAGGAAGGTAAAATTACAAATAAGCCACTAGGTTTTAGTCTCTTTTTAAAAACCTTCCTGGGTTTCAATAAAATTTAAAAAGGTCCACTATGTTTGTCATATTGGTACGAAACCTCACCCAACCTAATGTCGTTCATAAACTTAATGGAGCCCATTCCACACCATCCCACCCACCCAATCAATGTCTACCACGTTCTTAAACTTCCACGTCAGTTATTTTTTGCCTCAAGTCTATCCCATCCCAACTGCCAAACCATTGCGACATCATCTTCATCTCCTCCAAGATGCTCATGTCTTCTGTTTCATTCAAAAATCTCCAAATCTTTGCTTTTCTATGAGACTTGCGAAATCTACTAAATTTTGGAGGCTTGCTTTGCCGATTTGTCTTCGAGGAAGTTGCAGGTTCATTGTTTAGCCTTAAAGGACAATAGCTGCTCTCCATTCTCCCTTATGGGTCTTCATTAAAGATGTCTTCCTTCAGCTCATCATCTGCTCATACAAAAGCTCGGAATCGTGAGACAAAGGTGTATAGATGTGGGCTGAAGGCAATGATAAGGACTCATGGACTGACTTAAACCCTAGTAGGAGGTTCTACAGTTGTGCTTTGTATGGGAGACAAGTAAGTGAGTAACCTATTCGATGAAATGTCTAAACAAAGTTCTTGTTCATTTAATAAGTTGATTTGGTTTTCCCTTGTAGGGGCAGCGTCAGTGTGGATTTTTGAATGGGTGAATAATGAGACTTGTCTGCGTAGCAAAGAGATTCTACCTGTGATTTTCAAGAAGTTGAGGATTACGAAGAGCGAACTTAAGTCGAACAAAGTAAGCAAGAGGGCAGTCATATACCTGCTTGTTGTTTCGTGGGTGATTATCATCTTGTTGGGACTAATCTGCTTAAAGCTTATGGCTTATCCAAAGAAGTAGCTGCATTGAGACATTGGTGTGTGTTTGTGAGTGTCCTGTTATTTAACTTAGAATTAGAAATGTCTAGAACGAGTAGAATTAGAAATGTGTGTATTTGGGGTTTTGTATTTTAGAACTTCTATTATATGTTCGTGTCTTGAAATAGTTTAAAATGTGAACTTAAGACAATGTGCTTAATCCAAGGATTGTGAATTGGGGCTTTTAACCCCCAAAGTATTTGCAAAGTAAAGACTAATTTAGCACAAGTATATTGCGATTAAATAACCTTCGTTTGAAAATATTTTTACAATCAACACTTAAGGGCTAAATAGCTCACCGTCCTCAAGGATTACACCCATATTTTAATATTTACGAAAAGGTATCGTGTCTTGTTTTTACTTAGTAGGGCTTGTTTTTCTGAATCCAACTGCCAAACCACTGCAAGCATGGAGAGCTCAGCTGCTTTAGCTTGGTGTGTTTGTGCAAATCTAGCCTTTGGAGACTTTAAATTGAAATTTTGGTATAGCGAGTAGTAGAAAGGTGAGGAAACTTTTCTTCCGGGTGAGAAACAGTATTTGTGTGAACAGAAATTTGGTATATGAAGCTGAGATTTTCTTCTTAAGAGCTTTGGTCGCTCTTCGCTCGGACATCGTGAGCAAAGGTGAAATAGTGGGAAAGCAATATTTGTACGACAAACGTTAGGTACAAGACAGTTGTGCTTTGTAAACAAGATGACACGATTCGTTATGAAGTTCAATGTCCTTGTGCGTCGCTCTTGTTTGAGCAACACTGCAAGCTTATGGTCCCTGTCAAGGCCACAATTAACACTTCTTGTAAGTCTTTATAAATTTTTCCACTAAACCCGGTTTTCGCTTCTTTAAAAGATGACTCAACACTCAAACCCTCTCACAACCAACCTTGAGATATACCCTCTCTAAGCTTCTTCTTTAGTGAACAACCTCACTAAAGGAATCACCTCTTTTGAATATGAAGTTAAAGAACAAACTCTCTCATATGAAAATGGAAAGCTCTATCTCTTTGATTCACACAATGACAAGGATAAGAAAGTGTAATTTGTGTGAATGATATGAGAAATATGAATAAGAAGGTTTAAGATATTTCTCAAGTTATGTAAAATGATATGTGGTCGTTCTCTCTTGTTTAGAGACAATAGGGTCTTTATATAGGCCACATGAAAAACTAGCCATTTATACATTATAAATTTTACCGTTGTACCGGTCGACCGCTTCATGTACCGATCGACTACTTCAGGGTTACCATTACCCAACGACCATATTGTCAAAGCTCAACGGATCTATTTCAAATCATAACCGGTCGACCGCTATACCAAGCGATCAAAGACCGGTCGACCGCTTCACCAGCCGATCGACCTCTTCAACTAAGCACAAGATCCGATTCATTTAAAATCATGATTTTGACCATTTTGAAACACCTAATTTTAAGGACTAACTTCCCATAAGATATAAAATGTTTGAGAGTTGATTGGGGTGTTTTGAAACCATTTAAAAAACATTTGACCTTTCAAACAAGAGGTAAAACTGTTTACGCACGTTTTGAAAGATATGCAAGTGTGTGATTCAAATCCTTGTCAAAAGTGAAACTAAGAGTTACAAGGTTATATCCTATGGTCTTGAATCTTCACTTTTGAGCTCCTTGCATCTTCTTGATCTTCAATTTTCTTGTCTTTGGCTTTTTGATAAAAATGTCTTTGTCTTTGAAGATGTCCATTTTGTAAACTTAATTCATTTATTGAAATCATCAAAATATCGATTATAAACAAAAGCCAACACTTATGGCTTATCCATGTTTTGAAATGTGAAGGCATCCTCTTGCTATGTGATATCCTTATGTATGTGCAACGCGTATCAATGTGGATTTCAAAGATTTTCCATTAAGTTGTGTTGACACGTAGCTGATAAATACATCAACGTTCATTTCATTAACAAAAAGGTTATCTATCTTCAGTGCAAAGTAAGTGGTCTCACCAAGCCACTACAAAAAGGCAGTGCCTAATACACTGCACCCCTTCATAAAATTGTCATGTGGTCTCAGGAAACCACTACAAAACAATCATGGGCAAATCAAAAGATATTGTTCACTTGCACTATCAAAATATGTGGTGACAAATAACCAAATGATAAAAAAAAAAGTGTTCATAAACATTCCCATAATAACTACAGTTTGACTATACATATGTTGTTCTCACATCCATCTCAATTTTGACGGTCCCCACATGATACAGATGCCACTTTTTCTTTCCCCTTGCGTCTGCGATTGTCTTGGGTATTGACCTCTAGGTTTGGTTAAGAAGCTGGACGCTCTATAGGTGGTAGAGAAGCTGGACAAAGGGACCCTTATAAAAGTTCAAAACCACAACTTGGTTGAGTTAACAAAATACAATTGGACTTACAAATACAAGAGACTTTTTAAACTTATGATACAATCCAAACAGATTGGAAAGCCCAAACAGAAATCCCAAGTTCCAAACCACAACCCAAACAAAACTGCTAGAACATCATTGTTGTCAATGTATTCAATGTCAGGACTCTTGAAGGATTCACAAGTAGAAATGACAGCAGTTCTGGGGATAATTTAAAGAATGACAGGATCCCAACTTCTCTAATTGAAATGTAGCGATCAGTTCAGGCTCTTTTATTTTTATGAAAGAACTCACTCTGTTTTCAATTTTCTTGACATGGAAAAATTAATAGATATAAAACATAGGAAAATAATAGCAAAGACGAACAAGATGTACATTTAGTATTTCGTACTGAGATAAGGCCACAAATCGAAAGCAAAATATCTTAACAACTGAGGAGAACCAACAACTTCACAATCCAAATCCCAACTTCATAGTCCAAACCCTAATCTGGCTTCCCATAGAAATCAAGTTCCAAACCACAACCTAAAACTAATTATCAGTTATTAATCAACAAAGAAATAAAAAAAAATGCAAAAAAGTCATACCGATTGTGTAGCTGGGAGCTCTATGGTTGGCTGAGATTCTTGAGGCTGGGACCCCTATACAATTGCCACAGCTGTTAATATAAGAATGGAAACATTGAGTAATAAGGCAAATATGTAAAATTTTGTACCGAAGGTGTAACCCTCTTTCCTTTGCCCTTCTACTGCACTGTGGTTAGCTGAGAACCAACAGGCTAGGACCCCTATACAAAGTGGAGTTGTTAGTGTAAGAATTGGTGGAATTACTAAACACATCATTAGTAGTCTATACCAAAGGTGTAGTCTATTTTCCTCTACTCTTCCGCTTCCCCATAACTAGAGGTTGGGATCCCTACAATCATTGAAATTAAATAGTTAGATATAATTGCGAACAGATTTAAGATGGCTAAAAAAAAACTTTTTTATATCTATGAAATGGTTGCCGAAGGTGTTGCAGCTTCTTCTTGGTTGGTCCTCTTGACTTTCTTCTTCCAAACCTTATTGTTTGGATTCTCAGGTTGAGGACACCTTCTAGCATTATCATCAAGCACCCCACAATTCCCACAAGTCAATATATATCCCTTTTGACTCAGCTTGTAAGGGCTGGTAGGTTTATCAGCGTGAAAGTCTAGATTGATGAGGGAAGTAAAACAGAGTACAAAGGCAAAGGGTTTTTAGCTCAAAAAAAAAAACACATGAGAGGGTCAAGGCCATGGGAATGTCTACTTCACCACAAAGGAAAACCAAGGCTCAAGTACCAAAGAAAAGAAGTTCAAAGCAGAAGAACACAAAGTTGTACATAATTAGACATTGCATAGTCATGCTGCTTTGTTGGAGGGAGCACGACAATTAACACAATTCCTGTAAAGTTGTAAATAGGTGTATGTTCCTGCTCTAGTGTTCTCTTAGACTAACCAAAAGTATAAATTTCAATAATGGATTCGCAATTCTAAAGAATAACGTATGTGTGCAATTCTAAAGTATATGTAGGAGTTCTGTAATTGTGCATGGTCATGTAAAAGTCACAGATAGAGCGAGGTGAGGATAATGCACTTGTTGTACAATTGTAAAGAAGGCAATGTAAAATTACAACTTCTTCACATAGCAACTGCGTATGTATTAATATATACTCCGCAAGATTTTCTCAAATATTGGTTAGGAAAGATCAATTCCAAATGATTAAATATGGTACTATGATGCAAAAGATCAATTCCAAATTACTAGTCAGAGAAGTAAAACAGGGCATAATCACATAGTGAAAGGACAATATATTATGCATAAATACTGAAAAGGACTTTACATAAAGTTGTGGTCTATATATAGATGGATGGTCTCCCTGACAGTACCTATATTTAATCATAAAAATAACCAAACAACTATATGCATCTACGCCTATGTACTAACAAGCCTTGGTCAAAGCACGTGGGAACAGAATCTAGTAGAATATATATTTAGGCTAATTTAGTAATAAGCCTTGACAAAGCACGTGGGAACAATATATATTAAATTGGACCACAAACTTAGATAATTTTGTCCATCTCAGGACCACAACTTGTGTTTGCACAATCAATGAATGCATAAAATAATTCTCACAAGTGGACAAAAATTCGAGTTAGTGCGCAAGGGAACAAAAAATATTCGAAACAGGGGTGACATTTCATCGTTTACTTTTTCAATCATCACATGCTATAGACAACACTAACTCGGAACATTAAAAAAAAAAAAAGCATCTTAGTCAATAGGGAAAGGGACAGTTAAAATTTCTTTGTCACTTTGTCAAAGCTGTGGATAAAACTACGGACAAAACACTCATTTGTTTCTTTGTCACTTTGTTCCTAGGTCCCAGTTAACCAAATGAAATATTGTTCATTGGTAGATTTCTCTTTGTTGTTGTGGACAAAACACCCATTTGTTGAAATGTGAAGCACCCATTTGTTGAAATATTGTCCGTTGTTGTCTGCAACAACAGGAGTCATGTTTAAAAATGAAATATTTCAACAATAACCAAATGAAATATTATCCATTGGTAGATTTCTCTTTGTTGCGGCAGGAGTCACATTTCAACAAATGGGTTTCTAATTTGAGACGTACAAGAGGCAGTAATGGAGCTTAGCACTCAACAAAGATTTTGGGAAAAAATTGTACCTGTGATACGATGATGAAGAAGATTCGCAGAAGTTGTTATTCTCGGCCCTCCTTCCGCAAGCATATACATAGATGCTCGAAGAAACAATACTCGAACACTAACATAGAAGGTTCTAGGTTTTTCTCCTATTTGGAGATTTTTGGAACACTTAGCAATTTTAGTTGTCAAATGAGTGTTACCCTTCGTCCCCAAATGCTAATGAGATCGAAGGAGATCATTAAATGACGTGGCAATGGTGGGGGACGTGGCATACAACTTGGCATGCGGACGTGGCGAACTTCAGGCCAAATATCACTGAGGTGGAAGTTTAAAGATGTGGCGGATATTGATTGGCTAAATTGGGATTACATGGAATGGGCTTCGTTAAATCCATTAACGACGTTGGATCGAGTGAGCTTTCGTACCAATATGACAAGCCCAGTGGGCCTTTTTAAATTTTTTGAAACCTAGTGAGGTTTTTAAAAAACAACTAAAACCTAGTGGCTTATTTGTAATTTTTCCAAAATTTCAAGGAAAAATTATAAAGGAAAATGTCATAAATGTCCCTAGGAGCTGTAGGGACAGTTTTGGCATTTCTGAAAAAATAGAGGGTAAAAGGGTCCAAACAAGAAAATTGGGTTCATGCCACGGTTAAGCATTAAAAATGGATGAAGTGGTAAAAATTTGAGCTCAAACCCATATTTCTAAGAGATCAAAATCACCCGGCCCGTTAAGGTCCATACCCCCCTAAAATGCTTTCTTTAATGAGATTGTGATAAATAATGACCCATTAGAGTCTTGTTGGACCCATTAGGCCCAACATTAATTCGGATAAGATAATAAAAAAGATTACGAGTTTTGTTAATTAACTAGTTGCCCTTTTAAGTTATTTAAATTCTGTAAAATAAGAAAAAGAGAAATAAATATCTAATAAGGGACTTGGGAATAATAACACTAAGTTTAGTAGATAAATAAAAACAAGGAAGCATATAGGGGGACAAACTAATGCCCTTAAAGAAAAAGAACGATTCATTAAAGAAAACTTTATCATTTATTTTGTGACATTGTGCATTATTTGGTTTTGCATTATAAATTAATTATTGGTTATGAAGGAATGATGAATGATGAATTACAGATAAGTGCTGCATTAATTATGCAATAATTAAGCATCGATGACTGCATTCATGAAGCATTGAGTGGACCAAGACTGGGAAATGGAAACCGAACTACCCAAGGTGTCTTTCATAATTATGGGTGATAGTACCTTTCACTAAAGGGAGAGTGCAACCCACTGCTATGAGAAAAAGGTGGGCTCCTAATGGGGCAAAGTGCCTATTATGAAAGGGTCTTAGTGCAGGTGGCACAGGACAAGTCCCAGAGGAGAGGAGGGACGCACAACCCAACCTTGGGGTGAACAGAGCAGACGGTAGAAACACCTCAACCCCAATAAATGCATGGGAAATAGGAGCACTGCATCTTCGCATTGCATGTGCATCGATACCTGTTTTGGTTATATGAAGGCATGCATACTTTATCACTTGTCACATGTCATATTTATTGTGTTATTGCCATACCCTGTCCCCGACCTTACTGAGTCAGTAGGACTCACTCCTTTTATTTGTTTGTGCTTATCTTATTGTTTTAAGCAAGGATATATTTTAATACGAGTACGATAATTTTCTAGAGGCGGGGTGGTACGTAGTGATTCTGAAGGTCCGAGTGTGGATCTTCGAGGACTTTCAAGTATCAATGGAGTATGAGCTCCGCTGGTACTGGAAAGACTTTCCGGTCCCCAGCTCCAACGACCTTGATTGGGTGGGTGTCCCACTCGAGCTCCTTGTCCCTTTCCCCCTTCCCCCGGCCCCACCATCATAGGACCCTCCGAGTGTGCCGGTCGACGGTGTCATCAACCTCATCTCAAATACTGAAGAGGAGGAGGAGGAGGGGTTAGGACTTATTTTGGCACCCTAGTAGTTAGTTTTTTTCATTTTCTTTTCGCGACAATGTTTCAACTGTTTTATCCTTGAAACACGGATCCAGAGGCTAAGTGAGCTATAGGAAGCTTCCACTTTTGTATACTGTGGGCCTATTCTTTTGTAGTCCTCCCGAAGAATCCCTTTTGTATCAAACCGTGTTCATTTAAATGAAAATATATGTATTTCTTTATGTTGATTTCTTCTGCAAGTTTATTAATTTCCTTTAATCGCATTTTCATCGTTTTTAATACTAACCAGTTTTCAACCTAAGTCGTCACTAAAGATTTTACTAAATAAAGTGCAATTATCCCTATTTAATATTTTTTGTGCCATTTTACCCTTCGTTCAAGTTTCTTAATTGATTAACGACCTTTAAATTTTTAACAACTTTCCCTTTTTATTAATAACTGTTTTTAATCACGAGTCTTTTGCTAAGTTAATTTGAGGGCAATTAGGCAATCCTTAGAGATTATATCATGCAGTAATCTCTGTTAATATGCATGCGATTCCTATAAGCGAGCCTAGGGGGTAAGTACTAGCACGGGGAGGGACACAGCTCCACATTCTAAACATAATAAGATGGAGCATCCGAAAGAATGGCGTGAGATCCCTGTGGTATATCAATGTAGATGAAAGTATCATATCTCTGCCCGTCAATTTCCTATACACTTCTTGGGTGGTCAAGTTAAGCGGAGAGCCAATTGTCAGGTATGGCACCTCAAGTCGAATGACTTCAATAAATTGGGCAATCAAATTAGCTGAAAGTGTGAAAATGACTCCCTTCTGGGATAGTCAGCACTTCAACATCAGGATCAACAGAGACGACTTGTGCATAAAACTCACGCACAAGATCAATGTACACGTCACCAGTAGATTTGAGACAGTGACTTTACCTCCTCTACTCAAAAATGGATTATATACTATGATCTTCATACTTCAGATTGTCAAAATTTCTCAAGCGAACAACTCGCTCAATGGTTCTGTCTTTTGCAAATAAGAGCTTGATGCTCAGCTACAGTAAACATGCGTGTAGTAGGTTGAGCCGCCTGTGAAGATTGGGCGCCACCACATCTTCTTGGTGCCATTTTGAAAGTTGGAAAACAGTCCAAGAAAATTTAATTTTTATATATTAAAAATGAAGTGCTTATCTGAAAAAAATAAATAAATATAAACACAATCTTACAATATGTAGTTAAAAATAAATGAACATTACACTACTATAAGTATGTTAATAATAAAAATAAGAATATAGATTAATTTGTGCTATGGATTATTTTAAAACGTTAGATAATATATTAAAATTAAACATGCATAATAAATAAATCTTTAAATTATACTTTTGTGAGAAAAAAAAGTACTATACGTTTAAACAAATATTTACAGTATAAAACGTATTATATTGACCACAAATATTTAAAGATATTACACATATTAACAATAATAATTACTTAAAAAAATACATTGTACATATGTATTAATAACAAAAACTTAATAATGGATTATACTATACATATTAACGTGCGGATCTTCTTCTCCTACCCAAATTAATCAAAGAAAAAATCTAAAAAAAAATCTTATATTGAGTATTATGAAACTAAAAAGCACCCATCTACTATAACTTAAAACTTAACATGTTAAGCATGAAACTAAACATGATCCAAAAGAAGCATGAACAATCGGTAAAAAACTTAAAACAGAGACAAATCCTACTTAAGTCACAGATTTAATAAAAGAATCATGAAAATAAATCTCAACAGTTGAGTGAAAAGCTAAGATGCTCTAAGGAAGAAAACTGTGAGTCTAGATAACAACCCAAGAAGGATGATGAATTGAGTTTAAATAAAATATGAGACTTTTTCAAATAAAAATTCAGATCTGAAAACGTTTCAAATAATAAATCGCAATACAATAAATAAAGACAACAAATAAAGGAGAGTAAGGAGGAAGAGATAACACTGAGATTTTTAGGTGGTTCGGTCAAAACTTACCTACGTCCACCCACAAGGCTATTGCCTTCCTTGGGCTTTCTCCACTATAATCCAATAGTAGTCACACCTTAGCTTCTAAGGTGCTAAGTGACCGTTACAAACGTTTTCCTGAGCACACGCTTCAACTCGTACAACAAATCTCTCAATCAATAAGATTTCTTCTAACCTCGTGGGTAGGCCCAAGTGCATCCCATACTTTAATGTTTTTCAAAGTTGTATGGAAGAAATAATGAACAATAGCTCTAAAAGCTTAATGTGCAAATACAAGGCACAATGATGAGCAAGAAGACATAGATTAGAGATTGATTGCTACAATAATAGCAAGTGGCAGCTGTAGCTTTCCTGGGATATGTGCAAGTTTCTTCTTTTGCTCTTTTCTCTCTTTTAGAGGCTAAGTCAAGATTGATGATGCAAGAGATGCCTTTTCTCTCTCCATAAGGTTGTATTTAAAGCCTTCACTATTGGGTGGTCCCCAAGAACCTTTTTGGAATGTTGGAGAGGTGCCCCAAGTGCCACAATGTCTTAAAATTCATGCTAATGTCATCTTTAAAAAATAGGGAATCCGCAACATGTGTCGACACATATGCTCCTATGTGTCGACACCTTCTTCAAGCCTAGAAATAGCTCACAGGTGTTTGTGGCATGTTTCGACACTATCTTTTTCATGTGCCGACATCATCTTCACATGTGTCAACACTTACTTCCAATGTGTCGACACCATCTCTGCTATGAGAGAATTTCAGTGCTTTAAATATATGCAATTCTTTCCTCTTTGACTTGATATCTCTGACAATAAAAATTATTATCGTTTAAATTCGAGCCATAGTGTTTAATACAATTATAGGGATATATATCATAGAGAGATAATAAACAGAATTAAAAAGCCTTAACGAAATTGTGGATTGACCACCAAGTTATCTAAAATACTCCAAAGCTATTTTGTCATTTGTTATCATCAAAATCGAGTTATATAACTCAAGGAGCAACCTTGGGCTAACCAAAACTAATAAAAAGAAAGATGTGAGTCCGAATATCAACCCAGGAGAGGGGGATAAATTGGGTTTATCAAAAATTTAATCCCTTTTTAATAAAAACTCAAATCTGAAAAATACCCTTTTAACGAATAAAATGTAGATCTGAATATGTTTAATGCTAAGGCCAAAGATGAACAATAAATAATAGCAATAATATAAAAAGTAGGGAAGATAGATAATACCGATATTTTAGGTGATTCGGCCAAGACTTGCCTACGTCCACCCCCAAGACTATTGTCTTCCTTGGGTTTCTCCACTATAATCCAATAGTGTCTACAACTTAGCTTCTGAGTGCTAAGTAACCGTTACAAGGTTTTCCCAAGCTCACTCTTCAACTCGTCATAAATCTCAAAGCCTATGAGATTTCTTCTATCCTCACGGGTAAGCCCAGGTGTATCCCACACTTAAAGGTTTCTCAAAGTTTGATTATATGAATGAATAAACAATAGCTCTCAAAGTCAAATCAGCACAACAAAGCTCAATAAATGGCTACAAGACAAGATCTGATAGTGATGATAGCAATGGCAAACCAAATATCTTGGAAAACGTCCAGCCTTTGTCTTTTTCTCATTTCTCTCACTTTTTGAAGGCTAGGTCAAGATTGATGATATAGAGAGGCAAAAGATGTGCAAAAGTCTTCTTTTCTCTCTCCATAAGGTTCCCTTTATAGGTCTTCAATCTTGAGGGGTCCAAAGGGCCTTTTTGGAATGTTGGAGAAGTGCCCTAAGTGTCATGATGTCTTGGTTCATGTGCTATGACGTCGTTTTAAAAACAGAGTTTCCGCAAAATTAGTTGACACATACATGCCTATGTGTCGACACCTTCATCAAGTCTAGAATTAGCTCGCAGGTGCCGGTGGCGTGTGTCAACACTTCCTTCACCATGTGTAGACACCATCGAAATGACAACCTATCTTCTGTGCTATGTGTCGACACCATGTCAACTATGTATTGACACCATCTTAACAGGTGGAGATTTTTAGTGCTTTTTGATATCCAAAATTTTCATATCAACACTAAAACTCCTACAATGAAAAATATCATAGTTTAGGTGCAAGCCATGGTGTTTAAATCGAATATAGGGCATAAGAATTAACGATAAAATTTAAATACAATTGAGTACTCTTAATTGAATAGTGGATTGACAACCACATATCTAAAAAATACTTCAAAACATTGTCAGTTAGGTAGCTCAAGATCAACATTGGGCTAACAAAAAAAATAGTTGAAGAACATGTATCTGATGTTAAATGGCAAACAAAAGTAACAGAAGGACGAAGCACAACTGAGTGTGGTGGAAGAAATGAAGAGGAAGTAAGGAAACGAACTTGTTCGAACAAAATTTTCATTATTTCTTATACCAAAGAAGGTTACGAAGGAGAAGACGATTCATATTTTAGTTCGAACAGGCATGATGTGGTTTGAACGAGACTTGACAGATGGCAAAGATCAAACGGATTGTACCATTTATCCCCAAACCAGAATGTGACATCTGACTCAATTCGCCTTACTTGTTCGAACAACCGCAATCCTATTCGAACTAGAACATGCGTTACCTGCAATGAGGCTTTTACACTCAACCACAGAGTGATACCTCGTTCATTCTGAATAACTTTGTTCGAATAGACTAATTTGATTCGAACTAAATCAAGTGTCGCAAGAGGCAAAGAAACATTGCTTGCGACACCTCATTGACCACGAACTAGAAATCACCATGTGGCACCCTCTGATGACTTTCGTTTGAACAAGAATATCAAGTTTGAACAAGTTCAGGCGAAGAGATGTTTCCTACGTTGTACATCTAGATATTTCCTACATTTTACATCTGGCACGTTCTGCAAACCCTGTTCGAACGAAGTAACAAATCCTTCAAACGAACATTTGGTGATAATGGTAGGTCATCGCTGATGGGTTCATTCTACAACAATTTGACAATGTTGTTGTGAAAAATAATACTAGTTCAAACAGCAATGTACGTTCGAACGGTTGTTGAATATGCAACGATATTATTTCGTTATTGAAAATATCTATATTTTTCAATGTCTTATTTATAATGAACTGTATGAAGTCATCACTGAAAGTTCATTCGAAGCGGCTTTTATGGTTCGAACAGACTTTCCCGCTCTCGATATTCGTTTGAACGGGTTTTGTTCATTCGAATGGAATGTTTTGTGACAATTTCAACTTTTCTTCACTAAAGAAGTTCTTCCTTTCTATTTTAGCTGGGAAATTTAAATTTTGTTGCTGAAAGTGGATTTTTAGCTACAAAATCCATTTCGCCACTGATGCTTTTGTCACTGAAGATCAAATTTGTTGTAGTGATATTTGGAGGTGTATGTCAGGTTTTTTCGTAAGACTTGTGGATTTGATCTGGCATACTTAATTATGTTTAGTTCTAATTCTTGAAATTGGCTTTCTATTTAACTTATTTGGTGGTTGTATCATATCAGATTCTATGTCCAATTTATTGATAACTTTTATTCCTTTTGAGGTCTCAAACATCTCATCTCTTAAGTCTTTTAACATCTGCTCAACTTTGTCCATTGTTGTTAGATTTCTAGCCATTACTTATAATCCTATGGGTTTTCTAGTAACTAGATCAAAGGTGGTTCATTATTTTGTCATTTTTCTAATTTAAATTCAATTTTGTCTAACTAGATTCCCAAAGTTTTCAAATATTGATTTCTATAATTATTTTGTTTGATTACTTTTTAATTTCATCATCTGTAGATATTTTGAATGGTGATGCGATGACTTATGTTCCCCTATGTGAGACGATAATTGTTTTTAAAGGAGGGTGACTTTTATGGATTATTGTTTTATCTTGTTTAGTCCATCTGACCTTAGTTAAAACATTTAGGTTTAGTGAGTAATATTTTTCTACATATTCAAAAAATTGACTTCTTCACTTATTTCATTCATAAATTCTAACCATTTATTGTAAATATTTTTCTTTTTCTCTTTAGTTTGATTTGCTCTGTATTGTATTTTTTTTCTCTTTTACTCTTATTTTTTTCTTGACATAAATTCCTTTTCTAAGTATTTAATATCAGGTTTAAATTCTTTTCTTAACATCATTAATTCTTCTAAGTCTATTTGAGTTGGAGAAGTATGATCTTCTTCTTCTTCTAATTTAGATTTAGTAGTATAATAAGGAGTAATTACTTGTAATTGATTTTAAATTTATGTGTCTTCTTAAAGAACTATGTAGACTTGATGTAGATTTTCTTGACTTATCATCTCTTTTCTTTATTAAAAGTGGTGCTTTACTACATGGTTCATCGAAGCTAATTCTAACTGCACCAATGTGTACAATCAAAATTTATTACATCATTTTGAATTTTTTGTGGGGGTGATTTTCATTAACAAGGAGCCATTCACTTGGAAAAGCTACATCCATCCAAAGGATTGACTTAAGTACTTTAATGTTGGCATCATTGGTATTACTTTGAAGTAAAAGGGTTTAATCCTTGGGACTTTTGGTTAATACATGAACATTTAAGTTTGTTTTAATATATTTATAATAAATTCTATAAATTAAGGCCATGGGTTGACTTCCTTCTAGCAACTTATAGGCTTTAACATTTAGTGTAAATGCTTTTAGGATATGAGGATCATGAAGACTTAGACTAAAATCTAGGAAATAATTAACATGGCGTTTTGTTTCTAAAATTTTAACCACTCTAAAATTGTAGCCATAATAAAATAACTAAATAAAACTATCTCTTTTTTCACTTTTTCACCAACTTCAATATAAATAAATATAAAAAATTCATTTAAATTATCTCTCTCTTCAATTTTTTCACCAATTCCAATATCTTAAAATTTTAACCACCCTAAAATTTTACAAACAAACACCATGTAAAATGAATTGGACTATTATGAAAACTTAATTCTATTATACCTAAAATACTAGCATCTCTTAGACATAATAAGATCGAAGCATCAATTTCTTTCCTTGTTAAAGGTTTGACTGCCACTTGGACCAATCATATATGAATAAAATTATATTTGTTGTCTTTATGTTTTCTTAGTGCTTCTTTAATTTGAAAATAATTGACATTTTTCGTGCACTTTGTTTAAAGTGTAAATTTGTTCAACAATTTTAACATTGTAATCACTTGCGAATGATAGAGGTGAAAACTTATTTTTAAATTTCTTTTTCTAGGATTTTTGGGATATTTCAATCTTGTAATTCTGTATTTACTTCAAAAAAATATTGTATTCTTCTTCATTTATGATGATTTGAGATGGTTGTATGGATGACTTAGAACTTCAACTTGCACATGGGTTAGTTCGAAAAATCTTTTTTAATTTCCAATATTCTAATTGTCTATTACTAATCAATTTTTAGGATTGATTATGTTTAAGCTTTTCTGACTTAGTAGTGCTAATAGTAAGAATATATCCTCTCATGTCTATCCACTCAAGTCCCACTTGATTTGTAAACAAATAGGAGCATAAATGAATCTAAAGAGTACATTAAATTTAGCATGGATACCTTCATACAATTACGACAAAAATTAAAATTTTATCATAAACTAATGAGGAGAAATTACATATGAGCTTGGGAGAAAATCATGTAGAGGAGGACTAAATAATGAAATTAGAATGATTGAAAGAACAAAAAAGTGATTGTAGATGTAATTTTTTGGTCAAGGTACAAAGCTTAGGAGCCAGGTAAGTATTCATCTTGCCCAATTTTATCAAAAATGATTTTAGGCTATGAGTATATAGTTTGCTAGCCTTTTTTATTTTATTTTATGGAAATCTCTTTCTGATGCCAAAATTTATAAAGTATTGAATTTTATTGTTTTAATGATGCAAGTTTGGGCCGTGATATATGAATTTCATGAAAATGATCATTACCATTTGTAGGTTATAATACAAAGGAGAATGAAAGAATGAATGTAAAGATTTTCAAATATTTTTAGTCGTTAGACAAATGTGTGGTGGTGTTGTTGCTAAAGTATGGAAACAACTATCTTATACGATCTACGAAAATTGGCTCACTCGAATGCACCGGTGTTTATCAAGCGATATTCACATATTAGATTCAACTCTAATAATTCGTGACTGGAAATGGAGTGGATCAGATCTTTGTGATTAAAAGGGAAATGATGTTGATAATGTATTTACATTGTCTTAACTAGTGATTGAATTGAAAGGGGTTTTACAAAGCTAATTACGGTATAATATATTGACTTGCTGATCCATTTTACTTTTTTGTTTTAACATCCAAATATTTATGAAGATGCATCCATAGGCCACGATAATTATATGACTGAATAATAATGCCTAGAGGATCTTTGAATAGGTATTTTAGTGCATTAGAGTGACATATTGCAATATATTATGATTATTAAGTTTAATTTATGAAGTTATATGTAATAGCTATGAATTTGAAATATTGCTAAGTTTAATACAAGTTTATAGTATTTTGAAGCATTTGAAATGCTTATGCATTCACTTTGTCAATCCTCATTCCTTCTTTTAATTTTTTTTTATAAAAAATTGGATTAATTACAATTTTCCCCCTTAAACTATAACTCAATTCTTAAATACCCAACAAATTTTAACTTGTTGCAACTCATCTCCACAAACTATATTTCTCGTTGCAATTTCATCCCCCAACTTGCTGAAGTTGTTATATTGAACTATTTTCGTCTCACGTAAATGACACATGACCTTCTCCTTACTTGAAAAGACAAATTTTGACCAGCTTGATTATAAGTGAGTTATCTTTTTTTTTTTTGTTAAAAAAAAATCAACTAACTACATATTATTTTTTAGCTCTACGAATTGTTGGAAGCATTGTAGAAGATTAAAGAAGACTTAAACAAGAGTAAAATTATCTTTTCGCGTAAGAAGAAAGTCACGTATCTGTTATATGAGATAGAAACCGTTCGACATAATGTCTCCAGTCTGTTAAGGATGAAATCGTAATGAGAAGTATAATTTTTAGGGGTGAGTTGCAACAAGTTAAAATTTGTAGGGGTATTTAAAAATCGGGTAGTAGTTTGATGAGAGAAATTGAAATTAACCTAAAAATTTTATTTAAAATGAGAATTATTTTTAGGTTGAAAAATTGATTTTAAGATAAAAAAAAAATGCTTTTAAAACCTGAAGACAGACTTTGTAATTTTATATCTTCCAAAAATCAACCAATAGAAATAAAAGCTCAAAATTTCAAGAGTTTTTGTTATTAAACAATATTGCCAGAAGGTAAAAACGTTATTGTCTCCTCGACATATTTCAGGTTCCACGCGAGTTCATCGGGGCACTGCTATTTTCTTACATTAGTATATACAACCAGCTTTTTACGCGGTTCCTTCTTGATTTATTGCCAAAGTAGTGGTTTTGGTGGGGTCTCATCCTCGAAAGTCTAAACTCCTCGCGGGATCCTCTCATTTCAATTCCTGGGGAACCTCTCACTCACGTTCCTCGCACATGCGAACACTTTGCGAGCCAGCCACGACTCACACGTGCGACCCGAACCCCGCGTCCCTGACTCCCTAGTATTACATAAGTGTCTGCCGTCAGCCTGCTTCCTCCTACCATTACCTTCGCAATCTCTTTCGGAAATACTTGCAACAGTGAAAAGCCATCTGGTTCTCGGAATCGTATAGCGATGTCGGTTAGTATTTCATATCTCTCTCTCTCTCTCTCTCTCTCTTTACGTATGTCTCCACCTATTTACGTTTGTTGGTCTCGATTTGTTAGAATTTGAGAGTTGTATCTGTGGATGTGATAGATTGCTTATTAATAAGATTGGTGTTTGACTCAGTAATATGCATAGATCTGTGTGATGTTGTTTCTTCTTTTAATAGAACTCGTGCTATTAGGTGTTTTTCAGGATTGTTGGACATGGTTGTGTGTTGAGAGAGAGTGAGTTGAAATTTACTGCGCGTGTAAATGAATAGTTAATTTTTGCACTCTTTCTGGGATGATTAACTTGTCTCATTCCGTATTCAATTGACCTGGGAATGAGTTTATTACACTTCTAATTTTTTTTTTTTTACATATCATATCTGTACAATTTTTTTCCACTTTTGTTTGTGTAATGTAAGTATTGTTCATTTTCTTTTCCTTTTTTTTCTTTTTTATTTGCAGCAGTGCTACTTGCTCTTTCTTCTCTGTTTGCAGCTTTCTTTGTTGAAAAGATTCTTATTCATTGTAAAAGAAATGGGTGTTTTTGCTCAATTGTTGTCTTTAGCATGACACACGCAATGAAAATTGTGGCTGCAATTCTCTTCATAAATTTCGGTGCACAATTTCAAGTAATGAGAAATCTTTAGACAGTTATCATTTTTTTTTTTTGCCAAAGAAATCTTTTAAACAAGTGTTACCTCGTAACTTATTTTATAGAAATCTTCTAAACAAGTGTTACAATTTGTTAATCCCAACACTTTACTCAATTTGAAGTCTTGATAATGCAAGATACATTCCTTTCTTTGGTGATCATTCCATTTAGGGAAAAGGGAACCTCAGTGGCATTGAACTTAGTGTAGCAAAACATGATTGTTGTAAGCAGCAGAGGGGCATATTGATGAGAATTAGGTGGCTTTTACCAGAATGTGTCCTATTGGTGAACAGGGTTCAACATAAATAGTCATCTCGAACAACTAATTATGAGGGTGAAATCGTTGAACAAATTTTCTTGCAACTATTGGCCTTGCAGCCAAATATTGGCTTTCGTCCCTATAAAGGCACGTGTGTTTCTTTTATACCTTTTTCCAAGTGGTGTTTCTAATGGATACACATTCCAAATTTTTCAACTTGGAATTGGAGAATTGCGCTTTCAATTTCTCACCATCATTGAGCCCTTGCTTTGCTGGATTTTAGTGGTTCTACCGGTTTTAGTTGGAAATAAGTATAATCACATATGGTACGTTTCTTTTTTTCATTTGTATTTGACTGGTATATTTGGCATAATTGCAGATAAAATCTGTTAAAGTAAGCAATGTGTCTTTAGGAGCATCTGACCGAGATCTCAGGGAGTTCTTTTCTTTTTCAGGCGATATTGAGTATGTCGAGATGCGAAGGTTAGTATTCAGTTGCTTATGTTG
This sequence comes from Morella rubra, assembly GCA_003952965.2. Classification (NCBI taxonomy): domain Eukaryota; kingdom Viridiplantae; phylum Streptophyta; class Magnoliopsida; order Fagales; family Myricaceae; genus Morella; species Morella rubra. Next base: position 4,084,901 of record CM025850.1, on the reverse strand, counting down.
TTCCTCTCTCTCTCTCTCTCTCTCCCTCCCCCCCCCCCCCCTTCGGGGTCCCCTAACTCTTTGGATTCAAAATTAATACTGAGCTTCTCACATGCTTATGCAGTGATAATGAGCGGTCTCAAATTGCATATGTTACCTTCAAGGATTCACAAGGAGCTGAGACTGCAGTTCTTCTTTCGGTAATTCACTCAAGAGTGCATATATTATATTGCTTTAACTTTAGTGCTTCATGCTTTCCTATTTAAAGCCTTCTAATTAGTAAAGTGACAGATATGGTCATTTCTTTTTCTAATATCGCAAGGACGGAAGATTGCCTTTCTAAAAGATGGCTTACGGAAATCATGTTCAGAATTTTAGTTCTTTGAAAGCCAGAGGCATAGAAAGCAATTATTTTTTATATCTTCAGTAAGCTTCAGTGGAAAGATTGATAGTTTCCAATGATTCCTCCATTATTATTGGCATAACAATAGAGAAAACAAAATACTTAACGCCTTTTCCATTTTCGCTGTCCAAGATTTCAAAGATGACTTTTTCCTGAGGAAAAAGTTGTTTGCTAGATGATACTAAACACTCATATGCCTGGGATTCAGTTGCAACTAGGATTAATTACCTAAAGGAGAGCATCATGTCGAAACTTGCCTATATGCATTCAGATTGCTGATCTAGGAATTTGAATAACTGACTTGTAAAGTAGAAGCCAAATTCATTATTCCTTGGTGCTTTAAAACCTTTAGTCAATGGGTATACAAGAATTTTCTTTTGTCTAGAAACTTTTTTGTTGTCCATCCAAACATGTTTTAAGAACCAAAAAAAGTTTTAATCTCAAAAAGTATCCATTTCTTTCTTAGATTCAGTTTATGTGGAAAAGATCCAAAAACTACAAGTATATATAAAAACTAAAAAAATCGCCTCACAAAAATTCTATTCAAACTCTATCCTACTTGGCAACTTTCATGTAGCCCAAAAATCTTACAAACTATACCCAATCAACTTTTATATTACGTATCCATTTTCCCAAATGAAAGAAATCAATGGCGATGTTCAGATCACTAAATAATCTTCTGGTGTTTGAAAAATTTTCTCGTTTCCCCTTTTTCATGCTCTAAACAATTGTTGCTCTATCTCAAAAAAAATTTAACCTTCTCTTTCCTCAGTTTTTTAGATTATTCAAATTTTTTGTCTCCTAGGCAGAGCTGCATATTAAAATAAAAAGAGCATTTCACTTAGAAAAAAAAATTGCAAACTCTAGACTGCAGCTCAGCCTCTTTGGGTTTAGCAGTGGTGGCCATGGAGCATTGCGACCCACCGCACAGTGGCCACACGGCCCAGCAAGGTAAATTGCAGTAGCTGTGCGGCCCCTCCCGAGGCCCTGTGGGTTTGCTAAGATTCCCGAGAGGATCCCTAGAGCCCTTGTAGGTTTTGCAGTAGCCTTGCAATGTCCAATGGGGTTGGCCAGGCGACCCGGCTTGCCACCCTATAGGGTGGAGGATAACCAATACCGCTTCTCCACTTTTGAATTTTTTATTCTTTAATTTTTTTAAAAAAAAATTTACTTGTATTATAATTTTTTTTTTAAAAAAAAAATATCAAGTCATCCTTACCTTGGCATTCTCACAAAACCCCAGGAAAACCAATATAATCACTCTTACCCCGAACAACTATCATTTTCTTCCCTCCTTTCACCAGATCCGCTAAAAAAACCATTTCAACCAAATGAGGTTAAGGTTTTGACAACTGGTGGGCAACAAGCAGTTCAGAATCTGCTCACTTGTTATAGAATGTTTGTATTTGCTTCTTGGGAAGATAATTTGAGCTGCTTATGTGCGTGTTGAATATTTCTAATAATTTCTCCTATAATGATAGGTGCAAATTTCCTACTTTTGTATGGAGAACTTGAGTAAATTTATCTGAGTTAAGTCGTCATTAGGTGGTTTGTAGTGTAGGAGATGTAAAAGTCGGAGTTTTAATTTTGCCTTGTCAGAAGGAGGCAGTTTATAAGTGAGGCAGAAAGCAAGGAAAATACATTATTTCCATCAGTATCAGTGAGATAGGGTGTTTTGGATCTGAGTACATGTCCGCTTTAGCAATATATGCTCTCTTGACATTCATATTGGTGGAATTAAATGAATTGGGTGCGCTAAAATGAGTATGATTTTCCACATTGAGGAGGTCTTTCCTGAAGAAGGGAAGAGTCCTCTCCTGGCTGTTCTGGACAGAGGACAAAGGCTGAAGCGAACGCCCTTTATTATCTTATTCTCATCTATAGAAAATTTTTTCTTGTGAAATCAACGTACTTGGTCTCTGCTTCTGGAGGAGAAGGTTTCTTTTGTGACCATATCATGGTTTAGATCTGGTACATCAACAGGAGATCCCAATTGTCTCCATTACCTACTCTGTTTCTAATATCTTTGTAAAAATCAATGCCGATTAAGTGAGATGAAAATTTTTGTGCGTACCAATGGCTTGGGAGACCTATGCAAGCCGTTTTAACGTCGTCTAGGCTCTAGCCCAATGGGGCAAGTCCAAGTGCCAGAGAGTCCTACTTCAGCTGCCTTCTGTAAGGTTGAGGGCCTCTGCAACTTCTTCAACAGCTGGCATGCTGTAAACTTATATAAGATAGCAACAACCAGTCGCGAACTCTCTATGGATAAATCTGATGGAGGTTCACTGTTCTTGAGTTGTATACAATGAAATTAAGTCTCTGGTGAAATTTATGTAGGAGTTGCATGTTCATTTTGACATGGATTATTTCTTCTTCACCAAAAAGAGCTACAAAATTACCATGTAGTTTAACAAAAAAGTATTAATTGTCTGTCCCTTAGCGCTGGGCACTGACTAGTCACTATCAAAAGCGGGTGTTTTTGACCTCTGACTCGATGCTAGTTGGAGACCAACGACAACCTTTGACACCACTTACGAGGACAGTCTCCTCCAAGCTAAGTTGGCTTGTCAATGTCGGCTTAGGAGTAGGCTTGGGCCAAACAGATGACATGAATGTTTGCTCTTGCAAATGGTGATAAAAAGCAAACAACCACCAATAGTTTAGAGTGAGAGGGGGGTGGTTGATGCTAATGGCTACCTGCACCAGGATAGGTGGTAGACTAGTGATAGAGATGAAGGTGAAGGGGTCCGGTCGAGGTTAGAAATGCAGAGAAGAGGTGGTAAGGTCTTAGGGGCTATTAGGATTTAGGGTTAAGAGGAAGAGATGATATATATATATTGAGGATAAAATGACCCATTTGGAGTAAATTGGGGGCACCCATGTGGGCACCCCAAGCATGACACTTGGTCATGCAAGTATCATGCGTGTGGCACATGGCCATGCAAGTGTCATGCGTGTGACATATGGCCATGCAATTGACACATGGCACACAAAGAAGGTTGAGGAGTGGCTATAAAAGGCCTCCCCTCCCTCATTTCTACTTGCACCAAAACCAAAAAGAGAAACAAGAGTATTTCTTTCCCTATCTCTCTCTAGAATAGTCTCCCTACTTTGGGCATTAAGTTGTGGAATTTGTGGGTTTTTACTGACCCAAACACAGAAAATGTTTTTACTGACCCAAAAACAGGCTAGGTATATCGAAATTCCATTTGATTTTCCGCTGTTCATATAATATTTCCAACATTGGTATCAAAGCCATGCTAGTTGTTTTTGCACTATTGAGGTTCTGCTCCCCAATTGTTTGTTGAAATGCCAAAAAAATGCCAAATTTAGTTTTTTGGGTGTCTAACTTGGCATTAGCCGCCCAAGGGGCATTGCTACTACCGCTCTGGTATGCTCAAGAGGCAATAGTGGCGCGAGCCTAGAGGGGCCTCGAGACTTAGTTATGATTTATGAGTTGCATATTAAAATGGTTTTATGCTATGTGCTTTATGAGTTATAATTTATGTTATGAATATATCTTTTGCAAATGAATATATATGGCATGAATTGCTAGTGCACTTGTATGTTTAATAAGCTATGCGTATGTTTTTGAAATATTGCATAAGCTTGTGTGAAAGTAATGGGTTTAGCATCTACACTATATACTGAACTGTTGGACTTGATAGCCTCCAAGCATTCAGCTTCCAATTCTAGATGATGTGCAACATCATCAAATACTTTATATTCTCGTTGTGCATCAAATTCTAGCTCATTGTCTCTCAACATCATTTGTAAGATTGTTTCCAGCAATTTGAGTTCACGGATCATAATTGACATTGTCCTAAGATGCAATTTCATCGTGTGGCCAGAGCGCATGTTATAGGAGTCAAACTTTATGGTCAATCCGCGCACTCTAGTGGCCGAAGTATTACCAAACTTTATCTTTAATGCTTTCCATAGTTTTTCAGTTGTTAGATACTCAAACTCAATTATCAAATTGTCGTGCATACTACTTAATATAGTAAAGTGAGCACTGTGATTCTTCTTGGGCCATTTTTCATAGATAGGGAGTTTCCTTTGGTGAAGTTTAGTGTCACCTTTTGTTGGCTCAGTCATTGAATGGGTTAGAATCTCCAAGACCTCTTCTTTATTTAAAATAGATTCGATCTTTCAATGTCACATGTCATAATTATCTTTATCCAATTTTTTCCCTTTTATTAAATCAGTAGCAATATTCTTTGAAATCATCTCACTACAAAATTTTATGCAAATGGATATTACTATTCACACATATCTAGATATTTTACCACGTCAATCTATGTCAAAAACAAAAATAATTGTGATATCGTAAGATCGAATTCCCTAAGCTTCTTAATCATCTCTTGCGCCACAATATTCAATTACTAATTTTTCAATCTAATTTTCACACAATCTTTTGTGAGAAAATTTTATTTTCAACTCCACTGTTCTTCCACTTTCTGAAAATAGATAGCAACTTTGGGATATGACATTAATAGCCTAATGGGTCAGTCAGTTAAAGCAACAATTCGTAGTAGTGCTATTAGTAGGACAGCTATTATCCTAGGTCTTATTAGCCTTTTGGGACAGTAGTCAACTAGCGATTCATGTCATATATTCATCTGCCAAAATAATATTTACAACATAAATCATAACTCATAAACCACATAGTAATTCCAAATCCAACTTTTGAAGCAGGGGATATCTGGTTCACTGTTCATAGGTTTCCTAATAAAAAAGTCCAGGCAATATGACTTTTTGGCCTATTCTTTCTGACTTCATAATGAGGAGTATACAAACTCATACCTTGGTCTTAAACAAAAAATTTTATACCATAAACGCATCTAAATATGTAGCAGTGGGTAGCGGTAGTACCGGAGCCAGAATCTGAGAATCGACCACCGGTACCTGTAAGAGGTAGATGCCCAAATTGGCATCCTGTTCCAGTCCGGCAATGTTGGTACCGGAATTCCGGAACCGGAGGTCGGAATTCCGGTAATGGGAAATCCTCAATTGAAACAGATTAGCAATTTCACTCAACTAAAATTGATCGAAGGTGAAATAGAGCAATCAAACCTAGAAGACAAACCCATCAGCCACATCTACTTCTAGATCAAGATTGAAAAATGGATCGAAATCATTCAAAGAAATTGAAAACAAAATCTACCAATGAAATTTCACAAAAAAAAATTCATACAATTCGGCAGAATCAAACAAAAATTCCATATATCCTCAAAGCACACCAATTTCAAGTAGATTGCAGCAAATTGAAACAATAATTTTGTACGAAAACTGGACAGAATCCATATTCTTCATGGAGGAAAAGATTAAAAAAAAAAAGCTCATCTATGGGGAAGCAACAACAATGCGCTAATGGGCTTGGGCAATGGGGCATGTGCTTGAGGTGGTGTTGAGGTTGATGCAAGAGTATCGCTCTTGAGCGCCAGAGGGAAATCGTGAGAGAGACAGAGGGAGCCCATGAGAGAGCAAGAGAGTGAGAGGAGAATGTGAATGAGAGAGGCATGGGGGAGGAAGGGGGAAGAGAAGAAACCTTTGACCAAAACGCATAGGTTTTAATTTTTTTTTTTTTTTAAATTGTAGATTTTTTTTAAAAAAAATTGCGGAATCAGAATTTCACTTGAATCGGTGGCATTTCCAGTTCCATTACCAGTACTACCATATCCCTACAAATGCATACCGGTTTCGACACCGATTCCTGGTGACCAGAGGCGGGTGCTGGAACGAGGATCGGAATTTCAATTCCGATGGTATATTTGCACACCCCTATTAATATGTAACTCATAAATCATAACCCAGTATCGTGTCCCCTCTAGTTTCGCACCACTGTCGCCTCTTGAGTGTACAACAAAGGTAGTGACAACACCCCACGAGTGGCTAATGTCGAGTTAGAGACTCAAAAAATAAATTTGCCATTTTTCCAGCATTTCAACAAATAGTTGGGAAGCAGAACCTCAATAGCACGAAAACAACTAGCATGGTGCCAATACTAATGTTTGAAATATTATATGCACAGTGGAAAATTAACTGGGAATTGGGAATACCCAGTGTCCCTGAAATCAAATACTTGAAGTTATTTCAAGTGTTCGAACTATCAAGGCTCCAAAAATTCTTCTCCGTGGAGCGTTTTACTCGAGAAGCGCCCACAATTTCTATAGCTTAAAAGTAGGGAGACTATTCTAGAGAGGGAGAGAAAATACTTGTTTCTCGTTTTGGTTTTGGTGCAAGTAGAAATAAGGGAGGGGAGGCTTTATAGCCTCTCGTCAACCTTCTTTCTGTGACACATGACCTGCCATGGGGGTGCTCCCAATTTGTAACAGCCACAATGAAGATGCTGAGATTGCCAAGTGACATTATTGGACTAGACAGATAATTATGACTCTATTCTAAAAAGCTATGTTTAGGTGATGATTGTGTTACAACCAAACATCAAAAATTTTACACAAATTTCAACAACTTGTTGCACCAACTTAATACTTTTAAAAAAAAAAAAAAAAATTATCATATCTTCTCTCTTTACTTTTTAACTAACTCGAATAAAAAGTATTTTATAATCAAACATTCTTAAACTTTTTCACCAACTTTTTACAAACCCTAATAAAAATTTAAACTCTCAAAAGTTTCTCTTACCAACTCAAAATACTTTGAACACTTTTACTTCCCAAACATCACCTTACTCATGCACTAGATGAGGGCAAGTTGCTGTGAACGGTTTGCTCCTGTGTGAGGAAGATCAATGTGTACTTGAGGGAGAAATTATTTGATTGAAGCTGCTTAAGTGCAAGAGAAAGATTAGAGAAAGTGTTGTGGGAGTGCAATGAAATGTTGCCTATGAATGAATGGAGGATATGACTTACATAAATCAAAATGCAAAATGAGGGATTCATTGCTACATATAAAGTGTGTTAGTTATAGGGTTCGTGAGTAGATTTTTGGTACTACTATCATTAATCGAGAAGATATTGTATATTTATTGTTGGAATGTATAACGTAAAAGGATATTCTGAAAGGATATCACTATCGTGCTCTTTAAGTGTTGGATTATTAAAGGGTTTCCCAAGTAAGCAAAATGGGTTGCCAATTTGTTCTCTCCTATGAAAAAATTTCCCTGCAGCTTTGTCATTCATTGTTTTGGTACTTAGAGATACTGGCCCCTATCTATCCGTAACAACCAACGAGATGCAGGCTGGTCTAAAGAATAGAACTTCTCCACAAACATAGTCTGCACCTTTTTTTTAGCTCAATGTAAATTTCCTGATTAGGTTGCCAGCTTGAAACTTTGATGTACCCTGTCAAATTTGATGCCTCCACTACTCAAGAGAAGATATTTTAAGGTCCCTGAGTACTTATAACGTTGGAGCTTATGAGGTACTGCAACCTTTGGACAATAGTACTGAAGATGGCATCACCAATATATGCATGCTCGATAAGTAATTATAAAGCTTTTCAAGAAACAGTGCTGCTAGCTTAGGAGCTTCATATGTTAATTCTTTTAGAAAATAATTAATGAAATTAAATAAGTTCTTGCATCTACACTACCAGTTAAAATTGAGATCTTTAACGAAAACTACAACTCAGCTGACACTAAATTCTGCAGCTGGTGAAATGTAAAGAAACATAAAAAGACTGACGTGGCTGAGCTTGATCTTTTTGTTATCTAGAAGAATTATATAACCATCAATTTACATGCTTCCCTTTACTTCCAAAACAGAGGAGTGAGTTTGATGGTGTAACACGTGGTTTTAAGGTTGCTCCACCTGTTTCTCTTTGAGTCCTAAATTGCCGAGTTGGAGGTGGAACATGCTAGATTTTTGTGGGGATAGTGGGTGCAGGGCTGCAATTTTCCCTCCCTTTCCCCCTCACTCTCTCTCACCCCTGTAATGATAGCTTCTCTAGTGGGTTGACTGTATAATCGTGTTTAATATAGTTTTTGAAGATAAATACTCTTTAGCTATAGAGAAGATTGTGAGCTTTGTGGCATATTGTTCTGTCGAAGTTTTAAGCATGAGAACTGAATGTTTTGTCTATTGTTGGATGTATGAGAATATAAGGGACAGGGATCTCTGATCACACTTTGTGTATATTCAGTGGAGAAAGTAATCTGTAGAGCCTAGATTGGCTTTACATACTTATACTACTAGTTTTTGAAATATTAAATTGGTGAACAGGTTTCACTTACACTTCTATGCATATGAACGAGTTTCACTTACAACTGCATTTTGTCTCAGGGAGCAACAATAGTTGATTTATCTGTCACCATAACTCTGGATCCAGATTACCAGTTGCCACCTGCTGCTTTTGCACCACCAGTAAGAGTGTTTAATGGAACTACTATTATACTGCATAAACGGAACGACCCTGACAATTGTTGCTGCTGCAGGCCACAGGAAATAAAACTGCAGGTGGTGCAGAATCTGCTTTTAGAAAAGCGGAGGATGTGGTTACCGGAATGCTTGCTAAGGGCTTTGTCTTAGGCAAAGATGCGGTCGGCAAAGCCAAGACTTTTGATGAAAAGCACCAGCTGTCTTCAACGGCTACTGCCAAAGTTGCTTCTCTAGACCAAAAAATAGGGTTTACTGAGAAAATAAGCGTAGGAGCAACTGCGGTTGGTGGCAAAGTACGGGAGGTGGACCAGAAATTTCAAGTTTCAGAGAAAACCAAATCAGCATTTGCAGCTGCAGAGCAAACAGTCAGTACTGCTGGATCTGCCATAATGAAGAACCGCTATATATTAACTGGGGCTTCATGGGTGACAGGGGCTTTCAGCAAGGTTGCAAAGGCAGCTGAGGAAGTCGGCCAGAAAACAAAAGAGAAAGTGGGAATTGTTGAAGAGGAACAGAAAAGAAAAATGGTGGATGACTATGCTCAGGTTCATCTCTCCGAGTCTCCAAAAGGATCTGCACCAAGTGAGCAGCAACCTTCTAAGCCAGCACCTGCTCAAGGTTTAATCCTTTGACTTGCTTTTTACTGTAAATAGGAGTTGTCTGAACTCTAGAAACTCTCTGGATTATCTGTTGTGTTTAGCGTGTAGGTTGGTCTTGATTACATTTAAGATGTTGACTTTTATTCGTTATAAGAACGCCAAACTGTATGTTCTTGACCTTATTTTGAATATTTGTCCTCTTTTTGTCTATTCGTTACAGTCTGAGTGTGGTATTTTATTCTTTCCGCATAAGCTGCAAATATTACAGTTATCGCTATTATACTGTCTTGTAGCTACGTTGGCTAATGGGGATTTTTGGTCATATTCTAGAACCTATAATATATTCATTTGATGATTTGAAGATCCTCTTGGAAGCATATGACTGTTATTTTGAGGTAGACTGTATAGTTAAGAGTCACTGAAGGCGTCTCAGCGACATTAATGCTGTACATCAAGGACGTGGCACGGGTTTTGTACAAGTGTTTGCGAGTTTGGAGTCCCTCAGAGTGTTTCAGAGACCAAAAGCATTTGTCAACCAAAGAATTCAGCTTTGATGTTTCTATTTTTTTTTTTTTAAAAAGTTTAGAGGATAAAACGACCCATAGATGAAAAAGAAAATAGAGTAAATTACAATAAATTCTCACAAACTACTGCTATGTTTTTAAAAACATCCCTAAATTATAACTTATTGTAACTCACCTTCTAAATCTACCGTTGCGATTTCATCCCAAATTCAATGAAACCTTGAAACCATCAATTTGGATGATTTTTTTTTGTCTCGCTTGACCCGCATGTGACCTCCCTCTCTATTAAAAATATAATTATGCCCTCAATTTGAATTCTATGTTTTGCCCTATATACCAAGCCCTAGCTTGCTAAACCATGTATTTTATGATTTTAGTCTATACTGGTAATCGAGGATTATGACTCTCGGGAATGGATGCATAATTGTATTTTTACAAAAGAGATGGGACATGTAGGTCATATGAAACAGAAGTCATCCGAGTTAACGGCTTCTTTGGGATTGGGGATGAATTTAGAAACATGAATTTAGGAGTAATTTACAACAAATTATAGTTAAGGAATGTTTTTGAAAATATGGTAGTAGTTTATAGAGGTTTATTAAAAAAATATGAAAAAAATATGTTCGAATTTACCTGTTTTTATATTTGATTTCCAGACTCTAAATTTTTTATTTTTTACATTAAAGATTTTACTACTTCTAAAATCTAAGAAAACGATTGAAGAATTAAAAAAATATGCTTAAAAATAAATAAATAAAAAACAGTCAAATTCTACTTGTATATTATTTTTCATTTTTTTTAATACATGTGGCCTTCTACATGACCATCCACATGATATTAGAAACTTAATGTCATAATTTTTGAAAAAAAATTAACTGAAAAAAATAAATCAGATTTTAGAATTAGTAAAACTGGAATCTTAAATTTATAAAATTATAAACATGAGTCTTAAAATTATATTGTAACAAATCAAGGGTGGGTTACTAGCATATTTTCTCCGCATTTACCAAACACAAAGTTTTGAGCATGGACTCGTGAACGGGCATCTTTGTCTGATTTCTAAAATATGGTCATCTCGAGAACGTCCACCCTTGTCTGGTTTCTAAAATATGGTCATCTCGAGAATGTCCATCCTTGTCCGTTTCTAAAATATGGTCACCTCGAGAACACGACCTGCTAGGAAATGAGTTGCGAGAGAAATTTTTACGTATTTGTCCTAAGCCATCGGATACACTGAAACTCAGCTCACAACAAGATCAAAATATTATCTGTACACGATCATCTTGGGGATAGAACCAAGAAAATTAAATTAAATTAGCCGAGAATGTGGTGGAGCCTATAGGCAATAATACCTTCTAGCGACACCTTATCCATTTCGATATGAAAAGGCCAAAAAACAAAAATTCCATTTAAAAAATAAGTGGATAATAGGGTCGGTTGGAATAGATATAAGATTGAGCACATCGGATGGTGTTGGATCTATATACCGCATAACCAGAAAAAGATATTACCTGAACAATTATAATTTATTGGTTGTTGATGTGTCCCGGAAACCCCCCAAAACAAGATAACTCAAACGTATGATTATATATATTGTATTATAAAAATACAAATAAAAATATATTGTATTATATTTTTTTAACAATATGGTTCAGCGTCAAAAGAGTGTCGTGAGATGTGGTTTTTTCTAGTTTGTGAAAGTAGTGGGTCCCGTAAAAAAGATATTTAGAAAAAAAAATTAAAATATATTCTCTAAACGAATGTGAAAATTAGGAAAGTATATTTGAAATTGAAGTTTTGTTGAGATGAACTTTCATTAGATTTATATGATTTTTTTTTTACCAAAAAAACAAGATTAGTGATTTAAAAGAAAAACTTTATGGGGGGATTGAAAAATATTTTAAGAGAAAAATTATGTTTGTATTTTGATATTTTAAAAAACAGTACACAAACAATAGCCTTCAGCTGCGTTTGGGACGCCCGCTAGCTTCGTTTCTGCAGAGAATAGTCACTTTTAAGGTGGGATAATTTCTTTGAAATGGATAAATGGTGGATTGAGACAAATAAACAAAAACATGCTTTAGAATAGCACGCCTATGCCTATAGATTGTTACCAAAACAATTATTAAGAAAACCAAAATTAAATATAAACTAAATATCAAGATATATAATGGGAAGAAAAAAAAAAACACAGAAAATCTTTGAATAATCAATAGTACCCAAACAAAATAGAATTATTCACTAGAGCTAAAGAACACTAGTAATTCTTTCGATAAACTTTTCCTCAAGAATCGATAACTCAACTCCCAGCTAGTCTATAAAATAACCAAATAATAATCCGAAAACAAAAAGAAATCGATCACACCCAACCCGCGCTTGGAGGCTGCCGCTACGTACGGAGTGGATCCCTCTACAATGCATATTGGCATGGACAGTGGCGGAATTCCCACTGAAGACCCTTAAAAAATATTTTATGCCAGCTCCCCAAATGTAAGTCTTTTGAAGACCCTCGCCAAAAAAAGCAAATAAAAATGGTCTCGATTTAAATAAAGATTGCGGATAATTAAAAAAATTCTGACTTCGCCACTGCTGGAGGGCGGAAACACAAATTTGAAACGATGCGGGTGGATCTGTCAGGGCATACTTTTGCAGTGAAAACGTTGTGTAGACCCATTCCGAGACAATATTGCTCCACGTAATGATGCGTAGATATACTTTTCATAAGTTGGTCCTCCTAGTTTTTAATTTTCATAATAAAGACATAAAGTGTTTAGGTCACAAAAAGGGGGTTTAGCTTCCTCTGTACGACTCTGTTCGAAAATTTTCACGTAACATATATAGATTTTTTCTTTGTTACTTTTTGTAGGTAGTTTCAAATGTATTATATTTTAATAAAGCATTTAGTTTTATAGAATATGATTGTTACATCAAATATATTTTTTGAAATTAGTTTTTAATATTTTTTATGCATGTTTTATTTTTTGTAATTGTATATGATCAATAAACTCCATTCTTAACATCAATTTGAAATAAAACAAAATAAAAAATTTGAGAGAGTAAAAAAGGAACCGACCATGGCAAAGATGCGATAATTGACAGCCTTCATGAGAGTGAGAGAGGGGACTATTCAATGTCGAGTGAGAAACTAGAGAGTTGTCCAAATCAAGTTCGGGGTCGGGTTTCCACCACTCTGAACCCGAGCCAATCTGGGTGAAAAGTTTGCAACCTGACCCTGCAATAGGCTAAAACCGTCAGGGTTAGATTCTTTTGAATGCTTTGGTTTTATGTTGGGTTATAAGATAAAACACTTAAGAGTGAGTAAAACTTTGCCATGACATAAGGGGAAAAAGATTTCATGTTAGAGATCCAAACACGAATCTGATTTTTCTCGGATTCATATTTTAAAACTTGACCTTAATCCCGATGTAATCTGACTAATTCGGATTGAGTTGAATCGATTTCGAGTTGAGAGGTTAAGTTGACAGGTTTTTGACCACTCATAGGATTGAGAGAGGCAAGTCGAAAAAGAAAATTCACACCAATTTTAGAAAAATTAAGCTGTGTTTTACGGTTAACCGAATTATGTTTCAATTAACAATATTTTACGATACTCTCAAAGCAATTGAAAGTATAAAAAATACTTTACAGAAAATAAAATAGGACAAAACAAACAGCGCATAAGTTGATCCAAAAAAAAAAAAATCCTCCGAATTGTAATGGCCTGTCACCATAGTTTTTGTAGAGAATATATAAATAAGGAAATATAAAATCAAATAGCAAAAAATATAAACAAGTTGTAATGAACAAAAAAAAAAAAAAAAATTTCATCCATTCAAACAAGGCAGCGTGGGAATAATTTTTTTAATTAATAGAGGTACAAAATTTATTTTACTTATAGATGCTTGGTTGAAATCAGAACGGAGTAAAAAATTATCCATCGAGCAAATGGGCACCGCACAAATAGAATAATCCGGGCGCGGGGTACCAAAAGACAAAAGAAGAAGAGCGTCCAAAGCCAGAAAGGGGCGCCCAAATCAACATCCGCACTGGTTTTCTTGGGTGAGGTGTACCCGGAGTTAGGCAAGATAATGGCCAAAATATCCTCAATTCGAAATAAAACAGCTAAATTTCCAATTAAAAAAAAAATATAAATAGGAAGTAAACCGAGGCAGATTGAGAGGAAGATAAAGGGAAGACCTACTGTGAGAATCCTAAGTACACCCCCTCTTACTCTTAGCAACAAGTGTGAGGAACGCCCCTCTTAGCACCACCCACCGACTCTCTGACCCTCTCCGCAATGCATAGACAGTCTCTAGGGTCGCCAGTCTCGAAGCATCATGGCCATGGTGGAGCCAAGGAGGACACTCTCATGGCTGAAGAGGAGCCAAAGCACAAAGACGACGATTCTGCCTCCGAAGAGGAACGCAAAGCAACAAGGCGTCGTAGGTCTTTGTCGCCGCCTCCGAAGCCCGAGAAGTTCGTCCACGTCATCCCCGTCGTCACCCTCCTCTGCTTCCTCATCTTGTACCTCTGCTCACACAGTCCGTCCCAGTCAGGTACGTCTTCAGAATCAGAAGCACCGTGTTTCCCGTCTCCACCGACATCCGTTTATTTAATCCTTACCGTTCGTTTTTGGTTTATCTGTTTCAGATTTGGCTCCGTTCAATGGATTTAAGCTACCAGCGAATAGCATAGGTATAATGCAGACTCCGGTTTTGAATTTCTTTTAGAAAAAATTTCTAGTTTGGAAGTTTATGGTATTACCATTTGCATCAGATTCAGTCGAGATTGACGACCTCCGAAAAGGCGATGTTTTGGCGATTCGAAGCCTCCGGAACTTGCAAGAGCTCGGAAAGGTATCCTCGAAATCTAGCTCCCACCGGAAGTTTGCCGATTTCTAGGCGGCATTTCCGGCCCTCTGCAACTCACAAACCTCTGTTCTTTCTTCTCCGGTCTGATTTGGCGCATGCGACCCTCTCGTGAATAATCAACGATTATAAATTTTTTGGCTGGCACGTGTACATCCGATTGCATGCTAGGTTTGTTATTATGTGGACAAAATTCTGATAAAATAAGCCTTGCGGCGCTTCGTTTCAGATTTGTAGAAATATTTTCAACCGAAGCCTTGCTGTATCGTTTTCCAATTCTTTTCGCGAGGAGCCGTGCGATAACGAGCGCCTCCTTGAAGGCGTAGGATAGTGTAAAGCGGGGTAGCATGCGCTGCCGCTGCGTATCATTGTTGGGATACAGCTGGATGTTCGGACCGTTACTGCACCTCGTTTTGCGGTTGAGACTCCAGCTGGAAAGCTGCACTGATGGTACCAGGTGCTTACAGTACCCACCACTCCTCTCTCTCGCTGCTTTCTTTTCTGTTTTTCTTTTTGGGGAAAGTACCTACGGCTCTTCGCTAGGATACGAAGTCACCGCTGGAAGCTCATACCTTCTGCTGTTAAGTACACGTGTCACACTTCGAACAAGGTGGCACCGAAAATTCGCGTGGCCAAAAGTGTCGGTCGCTCAGGCAGTATATTATTTCTTTTGAGTTAAATTTGTATTTTGGGCGATAGGGTGTCGTTAAGAACAATTCGATTGGGACATCAATAATGTGGTCAGTGATGACGAGCAAGCCCCATGCCGCTGTCACAGGTGTCATCATGGTATTAAAGCCGTTGTAGTTGATATTGGGGCCGCTTTTGGTCCCACTTTCCGTGGATGGTGGATCCAGCTACAGTAAAACGTAAAGCAGAAGCTGTGTCTGTTGGCCGAGGATATAATTTGAGATAGATAGACAATAATTAGATTTTATAGTAGAGCTTATATTATTATATAAATAGTATTAAATGATGTGAGGATTATTTATTGTATCTGTTTTTTTTCAATTTAATTTCTATAATTTAAATAATAAATTATAGAAGATTATGACCTTTTGTCATGTGTTCTTTTTACAAAGGCCTGTGCATCTAAGAAGAAAGTAACTTTGAGCGACAATTCAATGCATTGTGAGGTGTCGTTTAAGATAGCCGAAAGATTGGCTAAAAAATTAGTTATTGTCGGAAAGAGATTAGCCAAATTATCAGTATGGTCGGTTCCGTAGCGGTTAAGTTTAAAGCAACTTATTGTTTTTTAACCGAAAGCATTGCGGAATACAATTCGACACTGAAGTCAACCTTCCTATTCCAATTAAATTAAAAGATGGGTCCCTCTCCCTCACTTGTTCGTTTCTAACAGCGATGCAAGAAGGCTGAAGGGTGGCCCCCACTGTTACGAGGGGAAGTTAATACGACGGTGGCTCGTGATTGTTGTTTACACAGGGTGTTTGGTCTTAAAAGCCTCTGGTGATTACTAGGGTGGATATGGGCGTTGGGTGTAACCGTTGGTTACGAGTAGGAGTAACTGCGTGGCCAATTACCATTTTAGACAAAAGCTTTAAAGGTTTAAACGCGACATATCACATGTTTAATCGATTGGTATAATAATAGTCAAGAGGGAAATTCTTGTAAAACAAATTAAATTTTGCAAATAACGTACCTGTCCTGTTCAAATGAGATTATACTAATTTTTTTTTTAAAGGGGAATTTCACTTTTGGTCACTAAGTTTTGACCACTTTTACAATTTGGTCACTAAGAATTTTTATCTTTATTTTTTTTCAGTTCTTAGTCATTGAATTTAGGCCCTTTTAAATAAAAGGTTCTTCTCAGTTGACCATCCAATGACTAACAGAACTTCTCTCCATGTCAGGCTCCTGGCCTTGTTTTGTCCATGTCAGCTTAAACGACTCGGCGTAATTGTAATTGAAAAAAAAAACGTGATTTGCAAAATATAAACAGTATTCAACCGTACTGTTTTGAAACACAAACAAAGGTAACCATCTGCTATTGAACCGCACCGTTTTGAATATCAAACAAATAGAGCTAACTTAATAGATTTTGAATTGCACCGTTTTGAAGCATAAACAAAAATCAAAACTGCATCATTCTAACATTTGCAAATCACGTTTTTCTTCCAAGTGTTGAAACCCCCCTTCCTTGTCACCTTAAAGTGTCGAACCCAAAGCTTTGCCCTAACTATGTACTGCGGCGATCGAATTTGTGCAACTTCCAGCAAAACTGTGACATTGGAGTGCCAGATCAGTCTCCATGTTTCGGTGCTTCAATTTTGTTGAAATTTTCGTGAATCTTCGGTGCGAGATCAGTCTTCGTGCTTCGGTGCGAGAAATTTTATTAACTAGCTCTAGAAGGTCATGTGTTAACAGCATGTTGGTTATCCTGTTAAAGAATGACTCCTAACTAAATATAGCTTTCTCGTTGCAGCTTGGTGAATATAATAGAAGCTTGCTGTCGGGGAACAAAGAATCAAAGACCGAAAGGCCCACCCTTTTGTATCAGCTGACCCATTGTGTGGACAACAATGTCTGGAGGTAGGGACAAAAATACTCACATGCTCTGTCTATTTGTTTAACTTTCTGTCATTGTACACATATAATAAAGGGGGTCATTAGGTTTTCGAGAAAAAAAAGGGACCCATTGTGTTTTGTCTTCTTCACTTTCAGGTATTTGAATATTGAAACATGTGGTTCCAAGGTTAAAATGGATGTATGTGTAGTTGGGCAAAATCAATTTTGTATTGCTGGTGTTGCACGGGTTTTCAATTTCAACTTTCCTTCAACTTACAATTGAACTATTGTTGGAATTAAAGACCAAAATATTATATATGATTTTGTAGGAAAAACACTAAAGATACATATCTATCATGGTGGTCATTTTCTTGGAAGTCGGGGTCAGATCTATTCGGGTCTATTCGGGGGGGAAGGTGGATGATGTGGGGTATCTGGATATAGATTTTATATCTTCAATTGAGATTGAGCATGCAATGTTGGGTCTTGGATATATACAGACGGGGAATTTGTGGTATTGTTTCGACGACGAAGAATGGGTTGCTGTGAGAAGTTTGAAGAATGATAAAGATGTTGTCAATTTGATAAATAGATCCTTTGTGGAGAAGAGGAGCATTCTAAATATATATGTTGAGCATGCGGTAGACGAGGCTGTCTTAGTTGAGACTGCAGAACCCTTGCTTCAACTTACTGGCCCGGTTCCTTCACAAACTCAATCTGATGTACTAGAAGCTCCTGTAGATGATGCTGCTGATGGGGGTACAGTTGGAGATTCCGAAGGTGGAGAAAATATTGCAGAAGATTTGAGTGTTGATGAGGATCTGGGTGTAGATGAGGATTTTGGTGTAGAAGAGGACGTTAATGTAAATCAGGAGCTAGGTGGTGATGACTTGAGTGGCTTCAGTGAGACTGATGTTGAAGAATCCAACCTGTTTTCAGATGTTAAAAGTCCAGTCAATGGAAGGGCAGAAACCAACAACAATGTAGACTGGTTTGTGGTATTTCTAGCTAATGTGGGGGAAGATGATGATGGTCCTTCGTCAGAGTATGAGGATAGTGATGGGAAGCGAAGCCACGACGGATCTGACAGTGAGCAGCCCCCACTACAAAATCTGTAGCCAGAATTTAATGAAGAAACTGACATGTTGGATGAGGTATCATTAGAAAGCAGCCTCATTTTCCCCAATACAAAGGTTCTAAGAAAGGCATTGAGGCGGTACTCAGTTCAAAAGCAGTTTGACTTCAATTACCTGCACAACGATAAGTTAAGGTTACAAGCTCAGTGCGCCATTGAAGACTGCACATTTTACATTTTTGCCTCCAAAGTAAGGGATTCTGATTCAATCCAAATAAAAGTCCTGATTTCTGAGCACACCTGCTGTGCTCATTATGAGTCCAAGAAATGTGATGTGAATTTCTTGGCACGACACTACCTTGCCAACTTTAGAGACTGCCCCACTTGGCCTGCAGCTGCACTTAAGCAACAGATCCATCGGGAGTTTAACTTAGATGTGCCATTGCATCGGTGTTATCGAGCTAAGCGAATGGCGTGTGAAATGGTTTTTGGAAATCAGTCTGAACAATTCAATTTCACCAGTCAATATTTTCTGGCTTTGAAGAAGTGGAATCCGGGTACCACTATTGTTTTATGCAAGTCTGGTCAGCACTTCAAGAGGTTGTATGTGTGCCTCGCGGCTTGCAAGATGAATTTGAAGTATTGCAGGCCAATAATATGTGTTGATGGCTGTCATTTGAAGGGACAATTTGGGGGTCAGCTTCTATGCGCAATTGGAAATGATGGGAATGACGACATGTTTCCTATCTCATATGCTGTGGTCGAGGCTAAGACTCGAGATTCTTGGTCATGGTTTATGCATAAGTTGTTAGCTGACATTGGCCCGGTTCAGGAGCATGGCTTGACCTTCATGAGTGATAGACAAAAGGTAATATATGTTGCTGTCAATATAAGCAAAGCGTTTTAACTTGCTCTTGTTTAAGTTAGGTGCTTTAACCTCAGTTGAATTAATTATGCAATTACTGTTTTAAAATTGCAATGTTTTAAAGTCGGGTTAATTTGCTGTAAGTGTTTTAAAATTGCAATGGTTTTAAGCATTATACTTGCTCTTGTTTAAGTTAGGTGCTTTAACTTCAGTTGAATTGAATTAATTATGTAATTGCTGCTTTAAAATTGCAATGTTTTAAGTCTGGTTAATTTTCACTCTTGTTCATGATGAAACATCTTAGTTCTCTTACCACATGCCCAATCTTGTCTCTTTTGATAAAGTAATGATAGATTGCTATATGAATTTTTTTTTTTTATCATTCATATGAAATCAAAATTCAAACTTACATTTTGGTGCTCTTAAGAAATGAAGTTGCTATTTTTAACTTTCTGTTTTTACCTTATAGGGTTTGGGTCTCACTTTTGACGAAGAAATGCAAGAGGCCGAGCATAGATGTTGTCTGCACCATCTACGTGCTAACTTGAAGGGTGCTGGTTTTAAAGGCAAAGCGTTTAAGGAAAGTTGTTGGGCCTAAGGTTGTTTTGCTGATTATAACAAAAATTCTAAGTTTTGAAAACTTTTAGATTTTACATTATCAATCCATTACTATAATGTATTTCAAATGATTGAAGTTATTTCCTTAAACTATTTTTAAGCGGACTTAAACACCATTACACAGACTAGAGTGTTGGTGTTGGCTTTAAAAGTGTCGACGAAACTTGTTTTCACACATGTGTCGACACATTGAATGTCGACACATTGCTAAGTGCACACATTGACTAACACCCGAGAGCATGATTCTAGGCCATTCAATTGAAGACATGTGTCGACACATTGAACTAACACCCGAGAGCATTTCAGGCCAAATTTTAAAGTGTCACACATACACAATGTGTCGACACATTGTGCGATTTTGCAGATATCCTGGAAGAACGCCAACTCATCCAAAAAGTCTCCAAATGTCTCAAATGACCTCCAACGGCACTCAAACTTTACAAGAAGACCCTTTGTGCCCTAGGAGCTTTCAATATAAGAAGATGGAGAGAGAAAACGAGAAGTGTGCGCCATTAACTCTTGCCCTAATTTCTAGAGAGAGAAAAAGCTTTGAAGAAGAAAGAAGCTCCACCAACCAAGAAAGCTTGTTCCCCACCTGCAAATACTTTGCTTTCTTTAGAATCTTGTCTTTTGCACACCTAGTACTTCATACTTGTTTATTCAGCTTAAAGAGCCTTTACTAAGATTCCTTTTGTACCCATTCTTGAAAAACACGTGAGTGTTTGTGAAAAACACTTGTCCTACTTGTTGGTAGAAGAAATCCTCTAGGTTGTGAGGATTTGTGAGAGTGAGTTAAAGTGTAAGCTCGAAAAACACTTTGTAAAGGTTCCTTAGCACCCGGAAGCTAAGGTGTATTTGCTATTTGGAAAATAGTGAAGGAAGCCCAAGGAAGTCAATAGCCTTTGGGGGTGGACGTAGGCAAGTGTTGGCCGAACCACCTAAAAAATCACGGTGTCATCTCTCTATCTTATCTCTATTTATTGTCGTTATCTATTTGTTGTGCATGATTCTCTATTATTTTTTTCTTCATTAGACTCATTGATTATATAGATCTGTGCATATTTGGGTTTATCGTAAAAAAAGACAAAAGTTTTTATAAAACCCAATTCACCTCCCCTCTTGGGTTGCATTTGCGATCACAAATAAAATGAATTAAATAGATTAATCGAAGTGTTATGGACCGAAATATAAATTGAAAATCGTCCAAATTAATTGTTTAAAATTAGATAACTTAATGATGAAGGAAATTAACCAAAATGATTAAAGGAAGAGTTACAGACCAAAATATTATTGCAAAATAGTTCAAATAATTTGTTTAATAATGAGATAACTTAATGAGGAAGAAAATAAACAAATTGATCAATGAAGATTTATAGACCAAAATATTAAAGCAAATAGTCCAAATTAATTTGTTTAAAAATTGGATGCCTTAATGATGAAGAAAATGATGGAAATAGATTGCATAAGTGTTTGAAGACCAAAATATAAATGTAAAATAGTCCAAATTGATTTTTTTAAGAATTAAAAAACATATTGATGAAGAAAATGAAGCAAATAAATTCAGAGTGAAAGAGCAAAATATTAATGTGAAACAGTTCGAGTAAATTAGTTTTGAAATTAGTTGCCTTAATATTGAATAAAACAAATTAAATAGATTAATCGAAGTGTTATGGACCGAAATATAAATTTAAAATCGTCCAAATTAATTGGTTTAAAAATTCGATAACTTAATGATGAAGGAAATGAACGAAAATGATTAAGGAAGAGTTATAGACCAAAATATTATTGCAAAATAGTCCAAATTAATTTGTTTAATAATGAGATAACTTAATGAAGAAGAAAATCTAACAAATTGATCAAGCAAGATTTATAGACTAAAATATAAGAGAAAAAAAGTCCCAATTAATTTTTTTAATAATTGGATGCCTTAATGAAAAAGAAAATGACGCAACAAGATGGCAGAAGAGTTTGAAGACATAAATGTAGAGGGAAAATAGTCCAAATTAATTTTTTTAACAACTGATAAACTTTATGTTGTAGGAAATGAAGCAAATAAATTCAGAGTGATAGAGCAAAATATAAATGAAAATAGTTCGAATCAATTAGTTTGGAAATTAGATGCCTTAATATTGAAGAAAATGAAGAAATAGATTAATCGAAGAGTTAATGGACAGAAATATAAATTTAAAATCGTCCAAAATTAATATGTTTAATAATTAGATTTCTTAATGATGAAGGAAATGAACCAAATCGATTAAGGAAGGGTGATGGACCCCAATAATATTGCAAAATGGTCCAAAATATTTTGTTTAAAGATGGGATAACTTAGGGATGAAGAAAATGATACAAATTGAATAAGGAAGATTTATAGACCTAAATATAAGAGCAACACACTCAAAATTATTTTGTTTAATCATTGGATGCCACAATGATTAAGAAAATGGCACAAATAGACTGCAGAATAGTTTGAAGACCAAAATATAAATGCAAAAATAGTCCAAATTAACTTGTTTGACAATTAAAAAACTTAATGTTGAAGTAAATGAAGAAAATAAATTCAGAGTGATAGAGAAAATATAAATCCAAAATAGTTCGAGTAAATTAGTTTTGAAACTAGTTGCCTTAATATTGAATAAAATGAATTAAAAGAATAATAGAAGTGTTATGGACCGAAACATAAATTTAAAATTGTCCAAATTAATTGGTTTAATAATTAAATAACTTAATGATGAAGGAAATGAACCAAAATGATTAAGAAAGAGTTATCGACCAAAATATTATTGCAAAATAGTCCAAAATAATTTGTTTAATAATGAGATAACTTAATGAGAAGAAAATAAACAAATTGATCAAGGAAGATTTATAGTATAAAATATAAGGGCAAAAAGTTAAAATTAATTTGTTTACTAATTCGATGCCTCAATTGATGGAGATCAAAACACTGTTTCGAAGGATCTCGTTCAAGTACCAATTGGGCCGGTTACGAGAGCACGGGCAAAGAAGTTCAAGGATGTACTCAACAGATTCAAGAGTTATGGGCTCAAGCGAATTCGTGGCAGCCCATTGAACATGATCCACATAGGCCACAAAGAATGATCACCTTGATTCAAGTTCTAGAAGGATCCTATTCTAGGCTCCCAAATCAGCTTCAAGTTGGAAAGAAATATTTTCGGGGCTCTTCTAGAAGGATCTCTATTCTAGGCGCCCAAATCCTTCCTTTTATGGCTTGCACTTCTTTTGGACGTCCATCACCTTTTTCCTTATTTAGCTCTTTATTTTAGGCGTCCACATTTTGTTAAGCAAGCAAGGCATTATTTCCTTAATTGCTTTGTGTGTTTTTAGGCGTGTAGGAATTATTTCCTTATCTTATTTCGGGTTTAATTAGGTTTCCATGTTAGGGTTATTTTCCTTGTAATGTTTAGCCCTTTAAATAGGAGCTTTTGCTTTGTAATTCGGAGACATTGATTAATCAAAATTGTGAGGATTTATTCTCTTTGGTTCTTTGAAGAACTATTTGAACTTATCGGGATTTCTCGTGGCATTCAACTTGACTTATCAAACGGAATTTCCAAGACCGTTTGTGGCGTCTTCCTTATACCGAGGTTCTTTTTCCTAAACAACAGGTCGAGGTCTTCATTCGAATCAGTCCTAGAACGATCTTGGTTCCCTTTCGTTGTTGTTGTTATTCTTGCGAGGTTCACATCATCAATGATGAAGAAAATGACACAAATAGACGGCATAAGAGTTTGAAGACCAAAATATAAATGCAAAATAGTCCAAATTAACTTGCTTAACAATTAAAAAACTTAATGTAGAAGTAAATGAAGCAAATAAATTCAGAGTGATAGTGGAAAATATAAATGCAAAACAGTTCGAATCAATTAGTTTGGAAATTAGATGCCTTAGTTTTGGAGAAAATGAAGCTAATAGACAAATCGAAGTGTTATGGATAGAAATATAAATTTAAAATCGTCCAAATTAATATGTTTAATAATTAGATATCTTAATGATGAAGGAAATGAACCAAATAATATGGAAGAGTTCACCAAAATATTATTGCAAAACAGACCAAAATAATTTTTTTTAATAATGAGATAACTTAATTATGAAAAAAAGAAACAAATTGATCAAGGAAGATTTATAGACCAAAATATTAGAGCAACATAGTCAAAATTAATTTTTTTAATAATTAGATGCCTTAACGAAGAAGAAAATGACGCAGATAGATGGCAGAAGAGTTTGAAGACCAAAACATAAATGCAAAGTAGTCCAAATTAATTTGTTTAACAACGAAAAAAAATAGTGTTGAAGAAATGAAGTAAATAAATTCAAAATGATAGAGCAAAAATAAATGCAAAATAGTTCGAGTAAATTAGTTTTGAAATTAGTTGCCTTAATATTGAATAAAATGAATTAAATAGATTAATCGAAGTGTTATGGACCGAAATATAAATTTAAAATGTTCCAAATTAATTGGTTTAAAAATTAGATAACTTAATGAAGAAATGAACCAAAATGATAAAGGAAGAGTTACCGACCAAAATATTGCAAAATAGTCCAAAAATTTGTTTAATGAGAAGAAAATGAAACAAATTGATCAACGAAAGATTTATAGACCAAAATATTAGAGCAACATAGTCCAAATTAATTTGTTTAATAATTGGATAACTTAATGATGAAGAAAATGACCCAGATAGATGCAGAAGATTTGAAAAACAAAATATAAATGGAAAATAGTCCAAATTAATTTTTTAACAATTAAAAAATAGTGTTGACGGAAATGAAGCAAATAAATTCAAAATGACAGAGCAAAAAAAAATGCAAAATAGTTCGAGTAAATTAGTTTTGTAATTAGTTGCCTTAATATCGAATAAAATGAATTAAATAGATTAATCGAAGTGTTATGGACCGAAATATAAATTGAAAATCGTCCAAATTAATTGGTTTAAAAATTAGATAACTTAATGATGAAGGAAATGAACCAAATGATTAAGAAAAGTCATGGACCAAAATATTATTGCAAAATAGTCCAAAATAATTTTTTTTAATAATGAGATAACTTAATGATGAAAAAATGAAACAAATTGATCAATGAAAGATTTATAGACCAAAATATTACAGCAACATAGGCCAAATTAATTTGTGTAAAAATTGGATGCCGTAATGATGAAAAAAATGATGGAAATAGATTGCAAAGGAGTTTGAAGACCAAAATATAAATGTAAAATAGTCCAAATTGATTTTTTTAAGAATTAAAAAATGTTGATGAAGAAAATGAAGCAAATTAATTCAGAGTGAAAGAGCAAAATATTAATGCGAAATAGTTCGAGTAAATTAGTTTTGAAATTAGTTGCCTTAATATTGAAAAAACGAATTAAATAGATTAATCGAAGTGTTATGGACCGAAATATAAATTTAAAATTCGTTCAAATTAATTGGTTTAAAAATTAGATAACTTAATAAGGAAGGAAATGAACGAAAATGATTAAGGAAGAGTTATAGACCAAAATATTATTGCAAAATAGTCCAAAATAATTTGTTTAATAATTGGATAACTTAATGATGAAGAAAATGACCCAGATAGATGGCAGAAGAGTTTGAAAAACAAAATATAAATGGAAAATAGTCAAATTAATTTTTTTAAAAATTAAAAAACATAGTGTTGACGGAAATGAAGCAAATAAATTCAAAATGACAGAGCAAAAAAAATGCAAAATAGTTCGAGTAAATTAGTTTTGTAATTAGTTGCCTTAATATCGAATAAAATGAATTGAATAGATTAATCGAAGTGTTATGGACCGAAATATAAATTGAAAATCGTCCAAATTAAGTTTAAAATTAGATAACTTAATGATGAAGAAATGAACAAAATGATTAAGAAAAAGTCATGGACCAAAATATTATTGCAAAATAGTCCAAAATAATTTTTTAATAATGAGATAACTTAATGATGAAGAAAATGAAACAAATTGATCAATGAAAGATTTATAGACCAAAATATTACAGCAACATAGGCCAAATTAATTTGTGTAAAAATTGGATGCCGTAATGATGAAAAAAAATGATGGAAATAGATTGCAAAGGAGTTTGAAGACCAAAATATAAATGTAAAATAGTCCAAATTGATTTTTTTAAGAATTAAAAAACATGTTGATGAAGAAAATGAAGCAATTAATTAAGAAAGAGTTAAGAGAAATAAATGCGAAAGTTCGAGTAAATTTAGTTTGAAATTAGTTGCCTTAATATTGAATAAAACGAATTAAATAGATTAATCGAAGTGTTATGGACCGAAATATAAATTTAAAAATCGTTCAAAAATTGGTTTAAAAATTAGATAACTTAATAAGGAAGGAAATGAACGAAAATGATTAAGGAAGAGTTATAGACCAAATATTATTGCAAAATAGTCCAAAATAATTTTGTTTAATAATTGGATAACTTAATGATGAAGAAAATGACCCAGATAGATGGCAGAAGAGTTTGAAAAACAAAATATAAATGGAAAATAGTCCAAATTAATTTTTTTAAAAATTAAAAAACATAGTGTTGACGGAAATGAAGCAAATAAATTCAAAATGACAGAGCAAAAAAAATGCAAAATAGTTCGAGTAAATTAGTTTTGTAATTAGTTGCTTAATATCAATAAAATGAATTGAATAGATTAATCGAAGTGTTTATGGACCGAAATATAAATTGAAAATCGTCCAAATTAATTGGTTTAAAATTAGAAACTTAATGATGAAGAAATGAACCAAAATGATTAAGAAAAATATGGACCAAAATATTATTGCAAAATAGTCCAAAATAATTTTTTTAATAATGAAAACTTAATGATGAAGAAAATGAACAAATTGATCAATGAAAGATTTATAGACCAAAATATTACAGCAACATAGGCCAAATTAATTTGTGTAAAAATTGGATGCCTAATGATGAAAAAAAATGATGGAAATAGATTGCAAAGGAGTTTGAAGACCAAAATAAATGTAAAATAGTCCAAATTGATTTTTTTAAGAATTAAAAAACATTTGATGAAGAAAATGAAGCAAATTAATTCAGAGTGAAGAGCAAAATATAATGCGAAATAGTTCGAGTAAATTAGTTTTGAAATTAGTTGCCTTAATATTGAATAAAACGAATTAAATAGATTAATCGAAGTGTTATGGACCGAAATATAAATTTAAAATCGTTCAAATTAATTGGTTTAAAAATTAGATAACTTAATAAGGAAGGAAATGAACGAAAATGATTAAGGAAGAGTTATAGACCAAAAATATTATTGCAAAATAGTCCAAAATAATTTGTTTAATAATGAGATAACTTAATGATGAAAAAAATCTAACAAATTGATTAAGCAAGATTTATAGATTAAAATATAAGAGAAAAAAGTCCCAGTTAATTTTTTTAATAATTGGATGCCTTAATGATGAAAGAAAATGACGCAACAAGGTGGTAGAAGAATTTGAAGACCTAAATGTTGAGGGAAAATAATCCAAATTAATTTGTTTATGTAAAACCCCGACCTTATTTCTATCATTGTAAAAAAAAAATTTATTATGACTTCTTAAGTGTGTGTATTACTCTAATTATTGAGAAAGGCATGTATGGGTAAATTACTCTAAGATTTTTTCTAGTGGAATGTTCCCCTAGCATTTTTATGCATCTTTAGCTATGATTTAAATTTTATATCGTTTGCAATTTTTAATATTGTTAAATTTGAGTATTTGGGATTAATTAAACTAATCATTTTAATTGTTGGAATATATCTCTAAGTTTGAATATTTGGAAGAATTGAATTAGGGAATTAGGGACTTTGACTCTTTGAAAAAATGTGTGAAAGGCATGTTGGGGTTAATAATAATGAAGTGGCAGAAAAAAAAAAAAGAAAAAAAAGAAAAAATGGGGAAATCACGTGAAGGAGGAAAGCATGTCTTTCCCCCCCCCCCCAAAACACTTCACGCCTAAACCACCCCCCCCCTTTTTGCCGCACACTTACTCCCTTCCCTCACTCTTTTGCCCTAACCCTAACTCACCACACACCCGAAGAGGAAGAAAAGAAGAGAAGAAGGAGAAGAAGAAGAAGAAAAAGAGAAGAGTGAAGAAGAGAGAAGAAGAGAAGAAGGGAAAACCAAGATAAGCCAAGGTAAAGGGGGATCTAACATTTGGATTCAAAATTTTCGTGTGGGTAAATTGTTAGAAGTTAGTTTCAGTTCCTATCCTCTGTTTTTGTTTGCTGCATGTTAGATTTGAGTTTGTTGCATGTTGGATTTGAGTTGATGAGTTGGGAATGAAAGGTAGGCATGCAAAGTGTTTGTTGGAAAGCCTGCATGTTGGATTTGAGTTTGCTGCATGTTGGATTGAGTTTGCTGTTGCTGCATGTTGGTAGGCATGCAAAGTGTTTGTTGGAAAGCCTAAAAGAAAGGATGATGCAATAATTTTGGCTTGATGATTATAGAACCATGATATTGCTGTAAGTTGTGTAAAAGTAGGGGATTTTTAAGAGAATAGCTTCTGTTGTGAAGTGTTGTGAAGCGTAGGCAAGAGCTGAAACTTGTTTTGCACATGCATGGCCGGGTAGGTGATGTTGAAATTGGGGAAAAACACTTGCTGTTGACCGAATGTGTTCACTGCCTTATTTCTTGCATGTTTCTCTTGATGGTAGCTTGCTGTGGGTATCTTGCATGTAGGTGTAGGTATCTTGCATGTAGGTAAAGTGGGTAGACCAGCAAGCTAAACACTTAAAGGGATTGGACTATACTTGGAGAATAAAGAGATTGTGCTTTGTGAAACAAGGAGAATGGGAATTAGGCATGTTTTAGGTTGCTGAGTTGCAACCGAACCCTTGGTGTTTGATTTTGGTTGCAGCCCTTTATGGATCTAGGTTTGCATGGTGAATTAAGGGTAGAAGAATTGGAAATTGGACGATAGAGAATGCTTGTTAGACTAGTTGCTGATGTTAGACAAGTTGCTGAAATGTACTTCTGCAGATTTCAAGGCTCGAACTAGGAGTGTATTTGGCTGCAATTATGCTTATCCTTTGATCTTGAGAGGATCCTAGATTGTAGGCCTAGGAAATAGGAAGATTTTAAGCCATACCTTGGGTGATTCCGATAAGTATTGGGTGAGATATGCGTAGTTCAAGGCCCGGACGTCAAGCTGCCAGCAGCCTTGTACGTCCGGAATGTTAGTTCATTTCGAGTGCTCAGTTTAAGTCCAAATTTTACAGTTTGGTCTTGAATTTTAAGTTTATGAAAGAAGAACATTTTAAGGTAAATTTCGTGTGATTTAGAGGTGTAATGAATAAGTTGTGATGTTTTGAAAGTAGAAGACCGAGCTGGTGGCAGCAGCAGTATTACTCTAGGAATTTTATCTGATATGAAGTGTTTTCGACAATGCATGGACATTCCGATGTTTATGATTTTTATCTTCAAGCTTGAACTATGAAAGAAGAATATTTTAAAAGAAATTTCATGTAATTTGGAGCGGTGTTTTTGAAGTTATGAATTTTGGGGCTGGAGACGTCGGGGCTGCCCGCTTGGACGTCCTCAGCAGCTCGCATTTTCGAGTAAATCTTTCGAGTGGCAAACAAGCTCCAAATTACCTGGAATTTTAATGTGTTAAAATTAGTGTAAGGATCAGTTTGGCATCCAAGTCTTATGGCTTCAGCAACCTTAAGATAATACTTTGCATCGTAGGATCACCATTGGGAAGTCAAGAAATGTGGGTGATTTTTATGATGTGCTGAAGTTGATTGAATGATTATTCTCTACATCTAGTAAACCTCTAAATGACATTAGTATGACTCATTTGTAGGCAAGGTGCCACCATAAGCTCAAGTGGATAAAGGTAAGTGGAAAATTATGTTTTTCAAAAACTGGAATGATACACATCATGAATTATTTGACATGAGCACGTCATGAGCATTTGCATTTATTTTCTCATAAGGATGAAAGAGAAATTTTATGCAAATGAAAGTACAACTTTATGCTACGTTATGATAAGTTATGAGGCGTGCATTTACGATTTCTCATTATCAAGCATTTCACGACATAAGCATTTGCATGATTTCTTAAAGAAGAAAGTTTTGTGCAAATGAAAGTATGAGAAGTAAAGTACTGTATGACAAGTTAAGTTAAAGGGCTGAGGTTGGTCGGTACCGTACCATTAAGATAGGTGCATCCACTCCGAAGGACGAATGCGAGAAGGATGGATGACTCCTAAGGGGCACCCACTCCGAAGGACGAATGCGAGAAGGATGGGTAGCTCTTGAGGTATGTGCAATCACACTGAAAGATGCTTGCAAGAAGGTGTGAACCTCTAAGGGTTGAGTCTAGTCATTAGGCCTGGGGCCACGTCGAGGACTAGCTCAATCAAATGACGTATTCCCAAGGGAAAAGGGAATAGTTCCAAAAGGAACTGACTTCAGGGGTAAATGGAGCGAGATAAGTTGCCCAAATCAAGAGAATTAAAGAAACTTTTCAAGAAATTTACATGTACGTTGTCATTGCATATGCAGCATTTCATTTTTAGCATATATCCATGATATGCAGACATTATTTATTGCATATGATCCCTTACTGAGTCATTCGACTCACAGTTTTAAATTGTATCATTCCAGACAATATTTCAGGTGAGGAAACCTAAGAAGAGGACCTTAAAACCTAGGAGAGGGGCTGACGAGGACTTCCTCTTCCCTTTTTGATATTTCAGTAAATTTCAGCAAAGGTTTAGAGAATTTTTGAAAGAGCCGACATGAGCCTTCGATGTGTGGTGGTCATGGGTTATTCGGCCCAGTAAAGTTTAGGGCTTTTAACCAATTGATATTTTGTGACTGTGTTGTAATTACTTCAAGTTATTGTTTGCGGAGCAGGTTCTAATGTTTCATTATGCGCATTAGTCATATATATATTAAAAAAAAAAAAAAATTCGCTGCAAGAATTTAATACGTTCGCTTGAGTATTCCTTGTTGGGGATGCTCGCGGCTGTTACTAACCCCTTCGAGTTAGCGTTTGGGGCGTGACAGTTTAACAACTGATAAACTTTATGTTGTAGGAAATGAAGCAAATAAATTCAAACTGATAGAGCAAAATATAAATGAAAAGTTGTACGAATCAGTTAGTTTGGAAATTAGATCCCTTAATATTGAAGAAAATGAAGCAAATAGATTAATCGAAGAGTAATGGACAGAAATATAAATTTAAAATCGTCCAAATTAATATGTTTAATAGTTAGATTTCTTAATGATGAAGGAAATGAACCAAATCGATTAAGCAAGGGCGATGGACCCCAATAATATTGCAAAATGGTCCAAAATATTTTGTTTAAAGATGGGATAACTTAGGGATGAAAAAAATGAGACAAATTGAATAAGGAAGATTTATAGACCTAAATATAAGAGCAACACAGTCAAAATTATTTTGTTTAATCATTGGATGCCACAATGATTAAGTAAATGATACAAAAAGTTTGAAGACCAAAATATAAATGCAAAATAGTCA
Source organism: Morella rubra (assembly GCA_003952965.2). Taxonomy (NCBI): domain Eukaryota; kingdom Viridiplantae; phylum Streptophyta; class Magnoliopsida; order Fagales; family Myricaceae; genus Morella; species Morella rubra. The sequence goes on along the minus strand of CM025850.1, from coordinate 4,053,604 downwards.
AATTAACTTGTTTAACAATTAAAGAACTTAATGTTGAAGTAAATGAAGCAAATAAATTCAGAGTGATAGAGGAAAATATAAATCCAAAATAGTTTGAGTAAATTAGTTTTGAAACTATTCCTTAATATTGAATAAAATGAACTAAATAGATTAATAGAAGAGTTATGGACCGAAATATAAATTTAAAATCATCCAAATTAATTGGTTTGATAATTAGATAACTTAATGATGAAGGAAATGAACCAAATAGAATCTGGAAGAGTTATGCACCAAAATATTATTGCAAAACAGACCAAATAATTTTTTTAATAATGAGATAACGTAATTATGAAAAAAAAAGAAACAAATTGATCAAGGAAGATTTATAGACCAAAATATAGAGCAAAAAGTCAAAATTAATTTTTTTAATAATTAGATGCCTTAATGAAGAAGAAAATGACGCACATAGATGGCAGAAGAGTTTGAAGACAAAATATAAATGCAAAGTAGTCCAAATTAATTTGTTTAACAAAAAAAAATAGTGTTGAAGGAAATGAAATAAATAAATTCAAAATGATAGAGCAAAATATAATGCAAAATAGTTCGAATCAAATTTTTTGAAATTAGATGCCTTATTATTGAATAAAATGAAGCAAAAAGAAGAATCAAAGTGTTATGGACCGAAATATAAATTTAAAATGTTCCAAATTAATTGGTTTAAAATTAGATAACTTAATGATGAAGGAAATGAACCAAAATGATCAAAGGAAGAGTTACCGACCAAAATGTTACCGCAAAATAGTCCAAAACAATTTGTTTAATGAGGAAGAAAATGAAAGAAATTGATCAATGAAAAATTTATAGACCAAAATATTAGAGCAAACATAGTCCAAGTTAATTTGTTTAATAATTGGATAACTTAATGATGAAGAAAATGACCCAGATAGATGGCAAAAGAGTTTGAAAAACAAAATATAAATAGAAAATAGTCCAAATTAATTTGTTTAACAATTATAAAACATAGTGTTGACGGAAATGAAGCAAATAAATTCAAAATGACAGAGCAAAAAAAAATGCAAAATAGTTCGAGTAAATTAGTTTCGGAATTAGTTGCCTTAATATCGAATAAAATGAATTAAATAGATTAATCGAAGTGTTATGGACCGAAATATAAATTGAAATCGTCCAAAATTAATTGGTTTAAAATTAGATAACTTAATGATGAAGGAAATGAACCAAAATGATTAAGGAAGAGTTATCGACCAAAATATTATTGCGAAATAGTCCAAAATAATTTGTTTACTAATGAGATAACTTAATGAAGAAGAAAATCTAACAAATTGATCAAGGAAGACTTATAGACTAAAATATACGGGAAAAAGTCAAATTAATTTGTTTACTAATTCGATGCCTCAATGATGAAAAAAATGACACAAATAGATGGTAGACGAGTGTGAAGACCAAAATATAAACGCAAAATAGTCCAAATTAACTTGCTTAACAATTAAAAAACTTAATGTGAAGTAAATGAAGCAAATAAATTCAGAGTGATAGTGGAAAATATAAATGCAAAACAGTTCGAATCAATTAGTTTGGAAATTAGATGCCTTAGTTTTGGAGAAAATGAAGCTAATAGATAAATCGAAGTGTTATGGATAAAAATATAAATTTGAAATCGACCAAATTAATATGTTTAATATTTAGATATATTAATGATGAAGAAACGAACCAAATTGAATATGGAAGTGTTCTGCACCAAAATATTATCGCAAAACAGTCCAAAATAATTTTTTAGTAATGAGATAACTTAATGAAACCAATTGATCAATGAAAGATTTATAGACCAAAACATTAGAGCAACAAAGTCCAAATTAATTTGTTTAAAGTTTGGATGCCTTAATGATGAAGAAAATGATGGAAATAGATTGTAAGTGTTTGAAGACCAAAATATAAATGCAAAATAGTCCAAATTAATTTTTTTAAGAATTAAAAAACATAATGATGAAGAAAATGAAGCAAATAAATTCAGAGTGAATGAGCAAAATATAATTGGGAAACAATTCGAGTAAATTAGTTTTGAAATTAGTTGCCTTAATATTGAATTAAAAGAATTAAATAGATTAGTCGAAGTGTTATGGACTGAAATATAAACTTAAAATCGTCCAAATTAATTGGTTTCAAATTAGATAACTTAATGATGAAGGAAATGAACCAAAATGATTAAGGAAGAGTTATCGACCAAAATATTATTGCGAAATAGTCAAAAATAATTTGTTTACTAATGAGATAACTTAATGAAGAAGAAAATCTAACAAATTGATCAAGGAAGATTTATAGACTAAAATATAAGGGCAAAACGTCAAAATTAATTTGTTTACTGGTTCGATGCCTCAATGATAAAGAAAATGACACAAATAGACGGCATAAGAGTTTGAAGACCAAAATATAAACGCAAAATAGTCCAAATTAACTTGTTTAACAATTAAAAAGCTTAATGTAGAAGTAAATGAAGCAAATAAATTTCAGAGTGATAGAAAATATAAATGCAAAACAGTCGAATCAATTAGTTTGGAAATTAGATGCCTTAGTTTTGGAGAAAATGAAGCTAATAGATAAATCGAAGTGTTATGGATAAAAATATAAATTTGAAATCGACCAAATTAATATGTTTAATATTTAGATATATTAATGATGAAGGAAACGAACCAAATTGAATATGGAAGAGTTCTGCACCAAAATATTATCGCAAAACAGTCCAAAATAATTTTTTTAGTAATGAGATAACTTAATGAAACCAATTGATCAATGAAAGATTTATAGACCAAAATATTAGAGCAACAAAGTCCAAATTAATTTGTTTAAAGTTGGATGCCTTAATGATGAAGAAAATGATGGAAATAGAATGCGTAAGTGTTTGAAGACCAAAATATAAATGCAAAATAGTCCAAATTAATTTTTTTAAGAATTAAAAAACATATTGAAGAAGAAAATGAAGCAAATAAATTCAGGGTGAATGAGCAAAATATAATTGGGAAACAATTCGAGTAAATTAGATTTGAAATTAGTTGCCTTAATATTGAATTAAAAGAATTAAATAGATTAATCGAAGTGTTATGGACTGAAATATAAGTTTAAAATCGTCCAAATTAATTGGTTTCATAATTAGATAACTTAATGATGAAGGAAATGAACAAAATGATTAAGGAAGAGTTATCGACCAAAATATTATTGCAAAATAGTCCAAAATAATTTGTTTACTAATGAGATAACTTAATGAAGAAGAAAATCTAACAAATTGATCAAGGAAGATTTATAGACTAAAATATAAGGGCAAAACGTCAAAAATTAATTTGTTTACGGTTCGATGCCTCAATGATAAAGAAAATGACACAAATAGACGGCATAAGAGTTTGAAGACCAAAATATAAACGCAAAAATAGTCCAAATTAAAGTTGTTTAACAATTAAAAAGCTTAATGTAGAAGTAAATGAAGCAAATAAATTCAGAGTGATAGAGCAAAATATAAATGCAAAATAGTTCGAATCAATTAGTTTGGAAATCGTTGCCTAGTTTTAGAGAAAATGAAGCTAAAAGATAAATCAAAGTGTTATGGATAGATATATAAATTTAAAATCGTCCAAATTAATTTATTTAATAATTAGATATATTAATGATGAAGGAAATGAACCAAATAGAATATGGAAGAGTATGCACCAAAATATTATTGCAAAACAGTGCAAAATAATTTTTTTAATAATGAGATAACTTAATGATGAAAAAAATGAAACAAAATTGATCAAAAGATTTATAGACCAAAATATTAGAGCAACATAGTCAAAATTAATTTTTTTAATAATTGGATGCCTTAACAAAGAAGAAAATGACGCAGATAGATGGCAGAAGAGTTTGAAGGCCAAAATATAAATGCAAAATTGTCCAAATTAATTTGTTTAACGATGAAAAAAAATAGTGTTGAAGGAAATGAAGTAAATAAATTCAAAATGATAGAGCAAAAATAAATGCAAAATAGTTCGATAAATTTTTTTGAAATTAGATGCCTTATTTTTGAATAAAATGAAGCAAATAGATTAATCAAAGTGTTATGGACCGAAATATAAATTTAAAATCATCCAAATTAATTGGTTTAGAAATTAGATAACTTAATGATGAAGGAAATGAACCAAAATGATCAAAGGAAGAGTTACCAACCAAAATATTATTGCAAAATAGTCGAAAACAATTTGTTTAATGAGGAAGAAAATGAAACAAATTGATCAATGAAGGATTTATAGACCAAAATATTAGAGCAACATAGTCCAAATTAATTTTTTTAATAATTGGATGCCTTAATGATGAAGAAAATGACCCAGATAGATGGCAAAAGAGTTTGAAAAACAAAATATAAATAGAAAATAGTCCAAATTAATTTGTTTAACAATTAAAAACATAGTGTTGGCGGAAATGAAGCAAATAAATTCAAAATGACAGAGCAAAAAAAATGCAAAATAGTTCGAGTAAATTAGTTTTGAAATTAGTTGCCTTAATATGAATAAAATGAATTAAATAGATTAATCGAAGTGTTATGGACCGAAATATAAATTGAAAATCGTCCAAATTAATTGGTTTAAAAATTAGATAACTTAATGATGAAGGAAATGAACCAAAATGATTAAGAAAGTTATGGACCAAAATATTATTGCAAAATAGTCCAAAATTAATAATGAGATAACTTAATGGAAGAAAATGAAACAAATTGATCAATGAAAGATTTATAGACCAAAATATTACAGCAACATAGCCAAATTAATTTGTTTAAAAATTGGATGCCTTAATAATGAAAAAAATTGATGGAAATAGATTGCAAAGGAGTTTGAAGACCAAAATATAAATGTAAAATAGTCCAAATTGATTTTTTTTAAGAATTAAAAAACATATTGATGAAGAAAATGAAGCAAATTAATTCAGAGTGAAAGAGCAAAATATAATGCGAAAATAGTTCGAGTAAATTAGTTTGAAATTAGTTGCCTTAATATTGAATAAAACGAATTAAATAGATTAATCGAAGTGTTATGGACCGAAATATAATTTAAAATCGTCCAAATTAATTGGTTTCATAATTAGATAACTTAATGATGAAGGAAATGAAAATGATTAAGAAAGTGTTATGGACCAAAATATTATTCAAAATAGTCCAAAATAATTTGTTAGTAATGAGATAACTTAATGAAACCAATTGATCAATGAAAGTTTATAGACAAATTATAGACATAAAGTCCAAATTAATTTGTTTAAAGTTTCGATGCCTTAATGATGAAGAAAATGATGGAAATAGATTGCATAAGTGTTTGAAGACCAAAATATAAATGCAAAATAGTCCAAATTAATTTTTTTAAGAATTAAAAAACATATTGACGAAGAAAATGAAGCAAATAAATTCAGGTGAATGAGCAAATATAATTGGGAAACAATTCGAGTAAATTAGTTTTGAAATTAGTTGCCTTAATATTGAATTAAAAGAATTAAATAGATTAGTCGAAGTGTTATGGACTGAAATATAAGTTTAAAATCGTCCAAATTAATTGTTTCATAATTAGATAATTAATGATGAAGGAAATGAACCAAAATGATTAAGGAAGTTATCGACCAAAATATTATTGCAAATAGTCCAAAATTTTTTTTACTAATGAGATAACTTAATGATGAAGAAAAATCTAACAAATTGATCAAGGAAGATTTATAGACTAAAATATAAGGGCAAAACGTCAAAATTAATTTGTTTACTGGTTCGATGCCTCAATGATAAAGAAAATGACACAAAACGGCATAAGAGTTTGAAGTCCAAAATATAAACGCAAAATAGTCCAAATTAATTTTGTTTAACAATTAAAAACTTAATGAAGAAGTAAATGAAGCAAATAAATTCAGAGTGATAGTGGAAAATATAAATGCAAAACAGTTCGAATCAATTAGTTTGGAAATCGTTGCCCTAGTTTTAGAGAAAATGAAGCTAAAAGATAAATCAAAGTGTTGTGGATAGATATATAAATTTAAAATCGTCCAAATTAATTGTTTAATAATTAGATAACTTAATGAGAAGAAAATGAACCAAATAGAATAATGGAAGAGTTATGCACCAAAATATTATTGCAAAACAGTGCAAAATAATTTTTTTTAATAATGAGATAACTTAATGATGAAAAAAATGAAACAAATTGATCAAGGAAGATTTATAGACCAAAATATTTAGAGCAACAAAGTCAAAATTAATTTAAATATTGGATGCCTTACAAAGAAGAAAATGACGAGATAGATGGCCAGAAGAGTTTGAAGGCCAAATAAATGCAAAATGTCCAAATTATATTTGTTTAACAATTGAAAAAAAATATTGTTGAAGAAAATGAAGAAAATAAATTCAAAATGATAGAGCAAAATATAAATGCAAAAGTTCGAATCAAATTTTTTTGAAATTAGATGCCTTAATTTTTGAATAAAATGAAGCAAATAGATTAATCAAAGTGTTATGGACCGAAATATAAACATAAAACAGCAAATTAATTGGTTTAGAATTAAGATAAACTTAATGATGCAGGAATGAACCAAAATGATGCAAAGGAAAGTTACCAACCAAAATATTATTGCAAAATATGTCGAAAAACAATTTGTTTAATGAGAAGAAAATGGAACAAAATTGATCAATTAAGGATTTTATAGACCAAAATTATTAGGCAACATAGTCCCCAAATTAATTTTTAATAATGGATGCGCTTATTGATGAAGAATAAACCCAGATAGATGCAAAACTGGTTGAAAAAAACAACAAGTATAATAAAATAGTCCAAATTAATTTGTTTAACAATTATAAAACATAGTGTTGGCGGAAATGAAGGAAATAAATTCAAAATGACAGAGCAAAAAAAAAATGCAAAATAGTTCGAGTAAATTAGTTTCGGAATTAGTTGCCTTAATATCGAATAAAATGAATTAAATAGATTAATCGAAGTGTTTATGGACCGAATATTAAATTGTAAAATCGTCCAAATTAAGTTGTTTAAAAATTAGATAACTTACATTGAGGAAATGAAACAAAATGGTTAAGAAAAGTTATGACCAAAATATTATTGCAAAATAGTCCAAAATTAATTTGTTTAATACTGAGATAACTTAATGATGAAGAAAAAAAAGCAGAACGTTACTTGGGCGGATGGATCCCCAAATAGATAATGCATGGTCCAGAATATTTTGTTTAATGATGGGATAACTTAGGGATGAAAAAAATGAGACAAATTGAATAAGGAAAGCCTAAATATAAGAGCAACACAAGGAGTCAAAAGATTGTATTTTGTTTTATATTCATGGCGATGCCACAATGAATTAGTTAATTATTACAAAAAGTTGAGAGATCCAAAATATAAATTGCGAAAATATTGTACCAGAGATTGAACTTGTTTTTTGACAGTTTAAAGAACTTGATTGTTGAAGGGTATTAATAGTTTTGAGCCGGAGCGAAACATATAATTCAGGAGTGATTAAGGAAAATTTATCGCAAAATAAGTTTGAGTAACTTACAGTACCCTTGAAACGTATTTCCATTAATCATTTGAAATTAAACGAAACTAAAATAGATATAATAGTAAGAGTTATGTGACCGATAACTACAGATTAAATTAAATATCATCCCAAAATTTAATTGCGTGTTTTTATAATAGATATACTTAATGATTCCGAAGTGAAATGAAACCAATTTTATTGATTATCTTGGAAGAGTTTATATGCAACCTAAAGATTTTTATTGCAAAACGAGACCAAATATATTTTTTTTTAAGTAAATAAGAAAGTAATTAGAATGAGAGAATAAAGAAAACCAAATTGGTATCAAGTTGAAGAATTTGAATAGACATAATCATATTGAGATGCAAGCAAAGTCATAAATTAGTTATTGTTTTACTTTTTTAATTAATTAGATCTTAAACGATAGAAAAGAATGAGCACGATAGATGGGCGAAGAGCAGTATTTTGAAAAGACCAATTTTAATCTGCAAAGTTTAGTCCATATTATAATTTGTTTAATTCTATAGGCGTTGAAAAAAATAGTGTGTGATAATGGAAATGAATAATTTTATAATGAAAGTCAAAATGTGTTATTAGAGCAAAATATAAAGTGCTATAATAGTTCGAAGGGTATTATAATTGTTTTGTGAAATTAGATTGCCTTATTATTGAATAAAATGTAAGCAAAATGAAATGAATTCGAAAGTGTTATGTGAATCCTGGAGAGAGAGATCACAACCTTTTAAATGTTTCCAATTGTGTAATTGCGTTTGTATAGATATTAGATAAACGTATAAAATGATTTGATATAGGAAATGTAATCCAAAATTGATCAAAAGGAAAGAAGTTACCTCGTGCTTTATTTTTTGTGACTCTTAATAAGGTTATTTACCTTTTTTTTTTTTTTTTTTTTTTTTTTTTTTTTTTTTTTTTTTTTTTTTTTTTTTTTTTTTTTTTTGTTTTGTTATTTTTTTTTTTTTTTTTTTTTTTTTTTTTTTTTTTGATTTTTTGTGTGTACCCTTTTTTTTTTTGTTTTTTTTTTATTTTTTTTTTTTTTTTTGGGCAAATATATAGTCCAATATACAATTTTTGTTAATGGAGGAAGAAAATTTGAATTAGGAAATTTGATATTTAATGAAAATATTTATTAGACCAAATATAGGACATAGTCAAGTTAATTTGTTTATATATATATACAGATAAGCTTAATGTATGAAGAAATGACGCCATAGATTGGCAACAAGAGTTTTGAAAAGAAGATAAGAATAGTAAATAGAAAAATAGTCCAAATTGTAATTGTTTTAAACAATTAATAAAACATAGTGGGTTGTTGACGGAAAATGGACAGCAAATAAATTCAATAATGACAGAGCAAAAAAAAAAAATTTTTGCAAAAGCTAGTTGCGAGTAAATTAGTTTGTTTCCGGAATTAGTATTGCCCGTTAATATCGAATTAAATGAATTGAATGATTTAATCGAAAGCTGCTTATGGCACCCCGACAGAGTATAACTTGAAAAATCGTCAATTTAATTGGTTTAGAAAATTAGATAACTGTTTAATATTGAAGAAGATGAAGAAAATTGAATAATGGAAGAGTTACGGACCAAAATATTATTGCGAAATAGTCCAAAATAATTTGTTTAATATTTAGATAACTTAAATGAAGAAGAAAAATCTAACAAATTGATCAAGGAAGACTTATAGACCAAAAAATAGGAAGATTTGTTAATGTTGTTTTAACTAATGTCCGATGCCTCATTGATGAAAAAAATGACACAAATAGATGGTAGAAGAGTTTGAAGACCAAAATATAAAAGCAAAATACCCCAAATTAATTTAGCTTAAACAATTTATAAAAACTTAACTGTAAGAAGGTAAAGTGAAGAAAAAAAGTTCAGAGTGGGATAGTGGAAATATAAAGGCAAAACAGTTCGAATCAATTAGTTTGGAAATTAGATGCCTTAGTTTTGGAGAAAATGAAGCTAATAGATAAATCGAAGTGTTATGGATAAAATATAAATTTAAAGTCGTCAAAATTAATATGTTTAATTATTAGATATATTAAATGATGAAGGAAACGAACCAAATTGAATATGGAAGAGTTCTGCACCAAAATATTATCGCAAAACAGTCCAAAATAATTTTTTTAATAATTAAAAACCTAAACGATGAAACCAAATTTGATCAATGAAGTTTATAGACCAAAATATTAAAAGCAAACAATATTGTCCAAATTGATTTGTTTAGTATTTGGATGCCTTAATGATTAAGAAAATGATGGAAATAGATTGCGTAAGTGTTTGAAGACCAAAATATAAATGCAAAATAGTCCAAATTATTTTATTTAATAATTAAATAAACATATTGAATGAAGAAAATGAAGCAAATAAATTAAAGTGAAATGAGCAAAATATAATTGGGAAACAATTCGAGTAAATTAGATTTGAAATTAGTTGCCTTAATAATACATAAAATGAATTAAATAGATTAATCAAAGTATTATTGGCCGAAATAGAAATTGAAAACCGTCCAAATTAATTAGTTTAAAAAATAGATAACTTTATATATGAGAAAACGAAGCAAGTAGAATAAAGGAAGAGTTACAGACCAAAATAATTATTTGTCGAAAATAAGTCCAAAAATAATTTGTTTACATGAGATATTATATGAAGAAGAAAATCTTTTAACAAATTGATGCAAGGAAGATTTTATAGACTAAAATATATAGGGGCAAAACGTCTGTCAAAAATTAAATTTGTTTTACTGGGGTTTCGATGCATTCCAATGAAATAAAGAAAAATGACACAAAATAGACGGCATAAAAGAAAAAGTTTGAAGGAGCCAAATATAAACGCAAAATAGTCAAATGTAAACTTGTTTTACAAATTAAAAAAGCCTTAATGTTAAAGAAGTTAAATGATGCAAATAAATTCAGAGTGATAGTGGAAAATATAAATGCAAAACAGTTCGAATAAATTAGTTTGGAAATTAGATGCCTTATTTTTTGGGAGGAAAATGAAGCTAATAATCGATAAATCGAAGTGTTAATGGGATAAAAATATAATTTTGAAAATCGACCATTTCAATATGTTTAATAATTGGATATATTAATGATGAAGGAAACGAACCAAATTGAATATGGAAGAGTTCTGCACCAAAATATAAATGCAAAACAGTCCAAAATAATTTTTTTAGTAATGAGATAACTTAATGAAACCAATTGGATCAATGAAAGAGTTTATAGACCAAATATTTTAGAGCTAAACAAAGTCCCAAATTATTTGTTTAAAGTTGGATGCCTTTTAATGAATGGCAAGAAAATGAGGAATAGATTTGCGTAAGTGTTTGAAAGACCAAAAATAATAAATGCAAAAATAGTCCAAATTAGTTTTTTTAAGAAATTTAAAAACATAAATTGATGAAAGAAAATGAAACCAATAAATTCAGGGTTTGAATGAGCAAGAATATAATTTGCCGAAACAATTCGAGTAATTAGATTTGAAATTTAGTGCCTTTAATATTGAAATTAAAAAGAATTTAATAGATTTAGTCGAAGTGTTAAATGGGACTGGAAAATATAAGTCTTAAAACTGGTCCAAATTAATTGTATTGGATAATTAGAAAACTTAATGATGAAGGAAATGAAACAAAATGATTAAGAAAGAGTTAAAGACCAAAATATTATTGCAAATAGTCCAAAAATAAATTTTGTTTACTAGATGAGATAACTTATGAGAAGAAATCTTAAACAAATGATCAACGGAAGATTTATAGACTAAAAAATAATAAGGGCAAAAACTGTCAAAATTAATTTGTTTACGTGGTTCGATGTCCTCCTCAAATGAATACAAGAAAATGACACAAAGACAGGCACTATAGAGTTTGAAGTCCAACAAATAATAACCGCAAATAGTCCAAATTAAATTTGTTTATACAATAATTAGATTTTTTAATGTTGAAGAAAATGAAGCAAAGAAATTAATGGAAGAGTTGTAGAGCAAAATATAAATGAAAAGTAGTTCGAATCAATTAGTTTGGAAATCGTTGCCCTTGTTTTAGAGAAAATGAAGCTAAAAGATAAATCAAAGTGTTGTGGATAGATATATAAATTTAAAATCGTCCAATTAATATGTTTAATAATTAGATAACTTAAAGAAGAATAAAATGAACCAAAAGAATATGGAAGAGGTTATGCACGCCAAAGATAAAATTATTTGCAAAACAGTGCAGAAATAATTTTTTTTAAAATGAGAAATAACTTAATGATTGAAAAAAAATGTAAACATAAATTTGGATCCCAAGTGAAGATTTTCTATGAAGACCAGAAAATATAGAAGGCAACAATCGTCAAAATTAATTTTTTTAATAATTGGATGCCTTAACAAAGAAGAAAATGACGCAGATAGATGGCAGAAGAGTTTGAAGGCCAAAAATATAAATGCAAAATTGGTCCAAATTAAAATTTTTGTTAATGATGAAAAAAAATTAGTGTTTGAAGGAAATGAAGGTAAATAAATTCAAAATGATAGAGCAAAAAAAAATGCAAAATAGTTCGAAAGTTTTTTGTTTTGAAATTAAATGCCTTTGTTTGAATAAAAAAAGCAAAAGCAAATCGAAATTAATCAACTGTTAATATAAAAATATAAACTTAAAATTCAAAATTAATTGGTTTAGAATTAGATAACTTATGATGCAGGAATGAACCAAAATGATCAAAGGAAAGATGTTACCCACCGCTGGTGAAAAATATTATTGCAAAATGTGTTTCGAGTAAAACAATGTTTTTGGTTGGAGTTCATAGAGGAATAAAATGAAACCACAAGATTGATCAATAAACGTTCATGAAGTATAGACCAAAATACTATAAAGAGACATAGCAACTATGAGAGTCATATTGTTTCTGTGTTTTTTAATGGGATGCCGTATTCTTAATGAGTAGAAGAGCAAAATGACCCAGATAGTAGATGGGCAAGCAAGAGAGCTTTGAAAAACTAAAATATATAGTACATAGATAGAAAATATCCAAATTAATTTGTTTTAAACAATTATAAGTACATAGTGATTGTAAGGGCCGGAGATATGAGGATTGGAATCGTAGGAACGCGAGTAGTTCACAGAGTTAGAAATGAGCAGAAGATGCAAAAAAAAATTGCTAGCTTCGAGTAAATTAGCTTTTGGAATTAGTTGTTTAATAATCGAATCACCTTAATTGAATTAAAAATAGATTAATCGAAGTGTTATGGACCGAAATATTAAATTAAAATCGTCCAAATTAATTGGTTTAAAAATTAGATAACTTAATGATGAAGGAAATGAACCAAAATGGTTAAGAAAAAGTTATGGACCAAAATATTATTGCAAAATAGTCCAAAATAATTTGTTTTTAATAATGAGATAACTTAATGAGGAAGAAAATGAAACAAATTTATCAATGAAAGATTTATAGACCAAAATATTACAGCAACATAGGCCAAATTAATTGTTTAAAAATTGGATGCCTTAATAATGAAAAAAATTGATGGAAATAGATTGCAAGGAGTTTGAAGACCAAAATATAAATGTAAAATAGTCCAAATTGATTTTTTTTAAGAATTAAAAAACATATTGATGAAGAAAATGAAGCAAATTAATTCAGAGTGAAAGAGCAAAATATTAATGCGAAATAGTTCGAGTAAATTAGTTTTGAAATTAGTTGCCTTAATATTGAATAAATGAAGCAAATAGATTAATCGAAGTGTTATGGACTGAAATATTTGTTTAAAATCGTCCAAATTAATTGGTTTAATAATTAGATAACTTAATGATGAAGGAAAATGAAAAAATGATTAAGAAAGTGTTATGGACCAAAATATTTTTGCAAAATAGTCCAAAATAATTTTGTTTAGTAATGAGATAACTTAATGAAATAAATTGATCAATGAAGATTTATAGACCAAAATATTAGAGCAACAAAGTCCAAATTAATTTGTTTAAAGTTTGGATGCCTTAATGATGAAGAAAATGATGGAAATAGATTGCATAAGAGTTTGAAGACCAAAATATAAATGCAAAATAGTCCAAATTAATTTTTTTTAAGAATTAAAAAACATATTGATGAAGAAATGAAGCAAATAAATTCAGAGTGAATGAGCAAAATATAAATGCAAACAATTCGAGTAAATTAGTTTTGAAATTAGTTGCCTTAATATTGAATAAAAAGAATTAAATAGATTATCGAAGTGTTATGGACTGAAATATAAATTAAAATCGTCCAAATTAATTGGTTTAATTAGATAACTTAATGATGAAGGAAATGAACCAAAATGATTAAGAAAGTTAGACCAAAAATATTTTTGAAAATAGTCCAAAATAATTTGTTTAATATGAGATAACTTAATGAAAAATTGACAATGAAAAGATTTATAGACCAAAATATTAGAGCAACAAAGTCCAAATTAATTTGTTTAAAATTGGATGCCTTAATGATGAAGAAAATGATGGAAATAGATTGCATAAGTGTTTGAAGACCAAAATATAAATGCAAAATAGTCCAAATTAATTTTTTTAAGAATTAAAAAACATATTGATGAAGAAAATGAAGCAAATAAATTCAGAGTGAATGAGCAAAATATAATGGGAAACAATTCGAGTAAATTAGTTTTGAAATTAGTTGCCTTAATATTGAATTAAAAGAATTAAATAGATTATCGAAGTGTTATGGACTGAAATATAAATTTAAAATCGTCCAAATTAATTGGTTTAATAATTAGATAACTTAATGATGAAGGAAATGAACCAAATGATTAAGGAAGAGTTATAGACCAAAATATTATTGCAAAATAGTCCAAAATAATTTGTTTACTAATGAGATAACTTAATGAAGAAGAAAATCTACAAATTGATCAAGGAAGATTTATAGACTAAAATATAAGAGCAAAAAGTCAAAATTAATTTGTTTATAATTCGATGCCTCAATGATGAAAAAAATGACACAAATAGATGGTAGACGAGTTGAAGACCAAAATATAAACGCAAAATAGTCCAAATTAACTTGCTTAACAATTAAAAAACTTAATGTGAAGTAAATGAAGCAAATAAATTCAGAGTGATAGTGGAAAATATAAATGCAAAACAGTTCGAATCAATTAGTTTGGAAATTAGATGCCTTAGTTTTGGAGAAAATGAAGCTAATAGATAAATCGAAGTGTTATGGATAAAAATATAAATTTGAAATCGACCAATTAATATGTTTAATATTTAGATATCCTAATGATGAAGGAAACGAACCAAATTGAATAATGGAAGAGTTCTGCACCAAAATATTATCGCAAAACTGTCCAAAATAATTTGTTTAGTAATGAGATAACTTAATGAAACCAATTGATCAATGAAAGATTTATAGACCAAAATATTAGAGCAACAAAGTCCAAATTAATTTGTTTAAAGTTTGGATGCCTTAATGATGAAGAAAATGATGGAAATAGATTGCATAAGTGTTTGAAGACCAAAAATATAAATGCAAAATAGTCCAAATTAATTTTTTAAGAATTAAAAAACATATTGAAAAAATGAAGCAAATAAATTCAGAGTGAATGAGCAAAATATAATTGGGAAACAATTCGAGTAAATTAGTTTTGAAATTAGTTGCCTTAATATTGAATTAAAAGAATTAAATAGATTAATCGAAGTGTTATGGACTGAAATATAATTTAAAATCGTCCAAATTAATTGTTTAATAATTAGATAACTTAATGATGAAGGAAATGAACCAAAAAGATTAAGGAAGAGTTATCGACCAAAATATTATTGCAAAATAGTCCAAAATAATTTGTTTAATAATGAGATAACTTAATGAAGAAGAAAATCTAACAAATTGATCAAGGAAGATTTATGATAAAAATATAAGGGCAAAACGTCAAAATTAATTTGTTTACTGGTTCGATGCCTCAATGATGAAGAAAATGACACAAAATAGACGGCATAAGAGTTTGAAGACCAAAATATAAACGCAAAATAGTCCAAATTAACTTGTTTAACAATTAAAAACTTAATGTAGAAGTAAATGAAGCAAATAAATTCAGAGTGATAGTGCAAAATATAAATGCAAAACAGTTCGAATCAATTAGTTTGGAAATCGTTGCCTTGTTTTAGAGAAAATGAAGCTAATAGATAAATCAAAGTGTTATGGATAGATATAAATTTAAAATCGTCCAAATTAAATTTTAATAATTAGATAATTAATGATGAAGGAAATGAACCAAATAGAATATGGAAGAGTTATACCAAAATATTATTGCAAAACAGTCCAAAATAATTTTTTTAATAATGAGATAACTTAATGATGAAAAAAAATGAAACAAAATTGATCAAGGAAGATTTATAGACCAAAATATTAGAGCAACATAGTCAAAATTAATTTTTTTAATAATTGGATGCCTTAACAAAGAAGAAAATGACGCAGATAGATGGCAGAAGAGTTTGAAGACCAAAATATAAATGCAAAATTGTCCAAATTAATTTGTTTAACGATGAAAAAAAATAGTGTTGAAGGAAATGAAGTAAATAAATTCAAAATGATAGAGCAAAATATAAATGCAAAATAGTTCGAATCAAATTTTTTTGAAATTAGATGCCTTATTTTTGAATAAAATGAAGCAAATAGATTAATCGAAGTGTTATGGACCGAGGTTTAAATTAATAACTTAATGATGCAGGAAATGAACCAAAATGATCAAAGGAAGAGTTACCAACCAAAATATTATTGCAAAATAGTCGAAAATAATTTGTTTAATGAGGAAGAAAATGAAACAAATTGATCAATGAAGGATTTATAGACCAAAATATTAGAGCAACATAGTCCAAATTAATTTTTTTAATAATTGGATGCCTTAATGATGAAGAAAATGACCCAGATAGATGGCAAAAGAGTTTGAAAAATAAAATATAAATTCAAAATAGTCCAAATTAATTTGTTTAACAATTAAAAAACATAGTGGTTGAAGAAATGAAGCAAATAAAAAAATGAATGAGCAAAATATAAATGCGAAATAGTTCGAGTAAATTAGTTTTGAAATTAGTTGCCTTAATATTGAATAAAATGAATTAAATAGATTAATCGAAGTGTTATGGACCGAAATATAAATTTAAAATCGTCCAAATTAATTGGTTTAAAAATTAGATAACTTAATGATGAAGGAAATGAACCAAAATGATTAAGGAAAGTTATAGACCAAAATATTATTGAAAATAGTCCAAATTAATTTGTTTAATAATGAGATAACTTAATGGAGAAGAAAATCTAACAAATTGATCAAGGAAGATTTGTAGACCTAAAATAAAATAAGAGAAAAAAAGTCCCAATTAATTTTTTTAATAATTGGATGCCTTAATGATAAAAAAATGACGCAACAAGATGGCAGAAGAGTTTGAAGACCTAAATGTAAGGCAAAATAGTCCAAATTAATTTTTTTAGCAACTGATAAACTTTATGTGTAGGAAATGAAGCAAATAAATTCAGAGTGATAGAGTAAAATATAAATAAAAAGTAGTTCGAATCATTAGTTTGGAAATTAGTTGCCTTAATATTGAATAAAATGAAACAAATAGATTAATCGAAGTGTTATGGACTGAAATATAAGTTTAAAATCGTCCAAATTTATATGTTTAATAGTTAGATTTCTTAATGATGAAGGAAATGAACCAAATCGATTAAGGAAGGGTGATGGACCCTAATAATATTCCAGAATAATTTATTTTGTTTAATGATGGGATAACTTAGGGATGAAGAAAATGATACAAATTGAATAAGGAAGATTATAGACCAAAATATAAGAGCAACACAGTCAAAATTATTTTGTTTAATATTTGGATGCCACAATGATTAAGAAAATGGCACAAATAGACGGCAGAATAGTTTGAAGACCAAAATATAAAATGCAAAATAGTCCAAATTAACTTGTTTGACAATTAAAAAACATAATGTGGAAGTAAATGAAGCAAATTAATTCAGAGTGATAGAGGAAAATATAAATGCAAAATAATTCGAGTAAATTAGTTGCCTTAATATTGAATAAAATGAATAAAATAGATTAATCGAAGTGTTGATGGAAATCAAGGAGCATTGTTGAAGGATCCAGGTCAAGTTCCCATTGGGCCGGTTACGAGGGCACGAGCCAAGAAGTTTGTACTAACGGTCTAATTCAAAGGCATGGGCTCAAGCAAATTCATGGAGCCCGACAAGATATGCCACCATTGGAATTTGTTCGAGAAAATTTTCCCCTCAAGATTGACCTTCAACAAAGGAGATTTAGCCCTTTCACGCCACCTTCTTTCCTTTTATGGCTTGTCTTTTAAGGGCGTGAATGGTTAAGTTAGGCGCCTTTTTTCTTCCTTATTGGTTCAGATTGTGTAGCTGGTTTGGCGCCATTTTTTTTGTTTCCTTTTATGTTTAGGCGCCAGCCTTTTCTTTCCATAGGAGTTGAGCTTGTCTTAGGCGCCCTTTTGTTTCCTTTCTTTATAGCTTTAGGCACCAGCTTTTGTTTCCTTAATTAGGTGATTTGTAATTAGGGTTTTTCTTGTCTTGGATACCTATATATAGGTGCTAAGCAATGAAAAACTGATGGAGATCAAGGCACCTTTTCGAAGGATCTCGTTGTACCAATTGGGCCGGTTATGAGAGCACGAGCAAAGAAGTTTAAAGATTACTCAACGGATTCTAGAGCATGGGCTCAAGTAAATGCGTGGAGGCCCATTGAGCATGACCCACGTGAACAACAAAGGATTGTCAACATGATTCAAGTTCTAGAAGGATCCAGTTAAGGCTAAGCTCAAATTGGGAAGATAATATTCTAGAAGAAATTGGGATTGCCCATTTTGAAACACCCTAGGCCATAAACAAGTTGCAATGCTCTGAATTAAGTGGAGAGATAAGGGTGAACAAGCAAGTGTTAGTTGCTTTCGAATCAGTAAGTACAAAGATGAAGTGTTGTGTGATGTAGTACCGATGCAAGAGGGACACTTATTGCTAGGGCGTCCGTGGCAGTTCGATAGACATGTGAAGCATGATGGCTTTACAAACAAGTACTCTTTTGTACTTAATCAACGGCCAATCACTCTTGTACCATTGACACCGCAGCAAGTATATGAGGATCAAGTGAGATTACAAAAGGAGAGTGAGCAAAAGAAAGAGAGTGAGAAAAAGAAAAAGAGTGAAAATCAGAAAGAGAGAGTGAAAATTGAGAGAAAATCAGAGAGAAGGCTGACAAAAAATTGATGAGAGAAAATAACGAACTTGAGTCTAGTTCTAGTTTCTCCATATGAGGAGAGGAAACACCACATGAGTTACCTCCAAGAGGGATTGAATTTTGTTCCCGGTGCAACAATTCCAAACCGAATTATCAATGAGACAAAGGAGCTTCAACGGCAAAAGTTGTTGGAGAAAGGGCAGTGAGAGCATGAGCCCAACTTGTACCGGATGGGACGAGAATGTGCGTTGATTGCCGAGCCATCAACAATATAACGGTAAAGTATCGTCATCCTATCCCACGCTTAGATGATATGTTAGATGAGTTGCATGGTTCTTGCATATTTTCTAAGATTGATTTAAAGAGTGGTTATCATCAAATTAGAATAAAAGAAGGAGATGAATGGAAAATCGCCTTTAAAACAAAATATGGTTTGTATGAATGGTTAGTTATGCCTTTTGGATTGACTAATGCTCCGAGCACCTTTATGAGACTTATGAACCATGTTTTGCGTGCATTTATAGGTAGATTCATTGTTGTTTACTTTGATGATATACTCATCTATAGCAAAAACGTAGACGATCATGTAGTACATTTGAAATCTATTTTAGATGTGCTTAGGAAAGAAAAGTTGTTTGCTAATCTGCAGAAGTGTACTTTTTACATTGATAAGCTTGTATTTTTGAGATTTTTTGTTAATGCCTAAGGTATATGTTGATGAAGAGAAGGTACGTGCAATCAAAGAGTGGCCGAGTCCCACGAGTGTAGGTAATATTCGTAGTTTTCACGGACTTGCTAGTTTTTACCGGCGGTTCGTGAAGGACTTTAGTAGCATAGCCACATCACTTACTGAAGTGATTAAGAAGAATGTTGGATTTCGATAGGGAGACGAGCAAGAGAAGGCGTTTCAATTACTTAAAGAGAAGCTGACCAATGCTCCTTTATTATCTTTACCTAACTTTTCCAAAACGTTTGAAATTGAATGTGATGCTTCAGGTATTGGCATTGGCGCAGTCCTTATGCAGGAAGGACGATCACTTGCTTATTTCAGCGAGAAATTAAGCGGGGCAGCTTTAAACTATCCAACTTATGACAAGGAGTTGTATGCATTGGTTCGGGCTTTGGAGATGTGGCAGCACTACTTATGGCCTAAGGAGTTTGTGATTCATACCGATCATGAGTCCTTGAAACATTTGAAGGGCCAACACAAGCTTAACAAAAGGCATGCGCGATGGGTAGAATTCATTGAGACGTTTCCATACGTCATTCGGTATAAGCAAGGTAAGGAGAATGTAGTCGCCGATGCACTTTCTCGCAGGTATGCATTACTTTCCACCCTTGATGCAAAATTACTTGGTTTTGAGCATATTAAAACTCTATACGCTGATGACCGGGAATTTTGTGAGGAATATAGGGCTTGTGAGAAAACCTCATGTGGTAAGTTCTTTAGGCTTGATGGATTCTTATTTCGAGAGAATAAGTTATGCGTGCCCAATTGTTCATTGAGGGAGTTATTAGTGCAAGAATCTCATGGTGGAGGATTAATGGGACATTTTGGAGTTGCCAAAACCTTAGCTGTTTTACAGGAACACTTCTATTGGCCTCACATGAAACGGGATGTTGAAAGAATTTGTGGTAAATATGTCATATGTCGACAAGTTAAATCCAAAGTGAAGCCCCACGGTTTGTATACTCCTTTACCCATTCCTAGTGAGCCTTGGATTGATATTTCAATGGATTTTGTGTTAGGATTGCCTAGGACTAAACGAGGAAAAGATTCAATTTTTGTGGTTGTGGATAGATTTTCTAAGATGACACATTTTATTCCATGTCACAAAACGGATGATGCCTCACATGTTGCTGACTTGTTCTTTAAGGAGATTGTGAGATTACATGGCATGCCTAGGACGATTGTTTCGGATAGAGATGCTAAATTCTTGAGCTATTTTTGGAAGACTTTGTGGTGTAAGCTAGGTACTAAGTTATTGTTTTCCACTACTTGTCATCCACAAACTGATGGTCAAACTGAAGTGGTCAATAGGACTTTGTCTACTTTATTGAGGGCGATCATTAGAAAGAATATCAAAACATGGGAAGAGTGTTTACCACATGTTGAGTTTGCTTATAACCGAGCTGTTCATTCTGCTACTCAATTTTCACCATTTGAAATTGTGTACGGGTTTAATCCGTTAACCCCATTGGATTTGTCTCCTTTGCCTTTGACTGAGCATGTAAATTTAGATGGCAAAAAAGAAAGCTGACTTTGTGAAGCAGATTCATGAGAAAGCAAGACTCAACATTGAGTGACGAACGGAGCAGTATGCAAAACATGCCAATAAGGGACGTCACAAGATGCTTTTTGAACCCGGAGATTGGGTTTGGCTGCATATGGAAAAAAAAGATTCCCGGCGAAAAGACGTTCCAAATTGCTCCCAAGAGGGGATGGTCCTTTCCAAGTCCTCGAGCGCATCAATGACAACGCTTACAAGCTAGATTTACCTAGTGAGTACAATGTAAGTGCCACTTTTAATGTTACTGATTTGAGTCCTTTTGATGTAGGTGATGATTTGAGGGCAAATCCTTTTCAAGAGGAGGGGAATGATGGAGATCAAGGCACCGTTTCGAAGGATCTCGTTCAAGTACCAATTGGGCCGGTTACGAGAGCACGGGCAAAGAAGTTCAAGGATGTACTCAACGGACTTATTCAAGAGTTATGGGCTCAAGCAAATGCGTGGAGGCCCATTGAGCATGATCCACGTGAACAACAAAGGATTGTCAACATGATTCAAGTTCTAGAAGGATCCGGTTAAGGCTAAGCTCAAATTGGCAAGATAATATTCTAGAAGACTTAATTAGGCGCCACTTTAAGGAGGCTCAATTAGGCGCCCCTTTCTTCCCTTTTTTGGTTCGGATTACAAGGCTATTTAGGCGCCATTTTGTTTCCTTTCTTGGCTCTTGTAGGCGCCAACTTTTATTGCCTTTTTAGTGTGTTTTGTTTTAGGCGTGTTAGGCTTTATTTCCTTGTTATTTTTTGTTGCCTTGTTCTCTTTTAGGCAAGTAGGATTTATCCCTTAATTAGGTGATTTGTATTAGGGTTTCTCTTTATAGTGGCCGACCTATATATAGGTGCTTAAGCAATGAAAAACGCAGACATTGATTTATGAAAGTATGAAAGTATTTCTCTTTGGTTTTTTGAAGAACTACTCGAACTTATCGGGATTTTCCGTGGCGTTCACTGACTTATCAAATGGAATTCCACCACCGTTTGTGGCATCTTCCTTATATCGAGGTTCTTGTTTATGATAAACAACGGGTCAAGGTCTTCCATTCGAATCAGTCCTAGAACGATCTTGGGTTCCCTATTCGTTGTTGGGTCTCGTTATTCTTGACAAGGTTCACATCAAGCTAGACACAATAGGGGGACCCCATTGTACGACCCATGCTGCCCAGAACTTTACATGGACAACTTTAAATTGTAGAGTCCACCTGTTGTGTTTATCTCTTTCTGAATTGCATAGTACAATCCGGAGAAGAAATTGATCCTGATCCAAAAAATTAATATGTGTGTTTTAAATCTTGCATGCATTCCAAATATTTTGGCTTATCATATTCCTCAGATACTTTGAAGGTCAAGAGAAACTTTTTTTTTTTTAATTTCTCAAGAAATCCCTCTTTATCAATAAAACATAATTTGTGATTGATTGTGCAGGTGAATTAGATGGTGGAAGTAGTGTTCCTTCACTACTATTTATAAACCTAGGATAAGAATATTATTGTTTTAAATTGTTTTACCTTTCATTTAATTGTTGTGATTATGTTCTACTAAATTGTTTTATCTAGAAATCATGAGATTAGCTGTCTCTTTCTATCAAATATTGTAACAACCAATTGCTAAAAAAAAAATTGAGTATTGGTCGAGATTATATTCTCAATTTTGAGTAGCATTTTTGAAAGGACATATTATGGTTGCAATCTTTTTTTTTTTTTACCGGCAATATCTCTTAATTACAAGTATTTCACTGTAGGTTAATGAGAAAGTATTGAAACTTCTTCTAAAGTGAGATAAAATATTCATTGAAAATATCAACTATAAAATTTTGGGATAAAATTGTCATTTTGCGCCAATAAAAATTGGTAGGCGTAAAAATATTTATTCCCTTAAAAAAAAGAAATAAGAAACTTTGTTGAAGATTACTTTTATTTAATTGATCATAAAATATTTAATTTCGTATAAACCAGATGATCTCTAAAATTAAAACCGTCAATCAGTAACCATACATTAAAAAAAGAATGCAAAATGGGTGGGTAAAGAAAACCCCACCATGATCTTACCCAAACAAAAAAAACCCAACCACGATGACCAGCCGACAGTGGCGGACGCAGGGGCTATACCGCCTAGGGTCGTGTGGAGTTTTTATCTTTTTTTTTTTTTTTTAACATATAATTTTTCACACAATTTTTATTTTGTATCTAAATAAAAATTCATATACAATTTTACGTTTTAAAAATATCTGATTTTAAAAATTTGTGTGAGATAAATTTTTTAATAATATTATTATTTAACCTCTCAGCAAAAATCGTAGGTCTGTTACTGTCAGTCGTAATTCTATTGGTTATGAGACATATTTAAAGAGTGTTCGGTAGTAGAAATTTTAGGGATTAAAAATTTTAAAAATTTTAAAATTTTAAAAAAAAAAATATTTTGAGGGTGTTTGTTTCCTTAATATTTTAGGGTATCAAAATTTCTAACAAAACAAACACACTCCAAAATTTTTAACTTTTACACATACACACTTCACTTTTTACAAATCCCAATAAATCTCAATAAAGTAAAGATTCTCAAAATTTCGAAAATATTTCCTAAAATTTTCCAATTTTGTAAAAAAAAAAAAAGAGATTTAAAAAAAAAAAAAAAAAAATTTAAAAAAATATTATATTATAAAAATAAATTAATAAAGAGAGATTATTTTATAATTTTTTAATAAGTGTAAAAATTTTGGACGACGAACACCGCCTTAATGCCATTTGTTCTAACCCAAAACGGAGAGTACAGCACGTAAAACGCCAAACACTTGCCCTATTTCATCACTCGAACTGGGTTTATCTAGGGTCTCGTTCTCAAGCTCTCGCTCTAGCTTTTTGGGG
The DNA here is from genome assembly GCA_003952965.2 of Morella rubra. NCBI lineage: Eukaryota > Viridiplantae > Streptophyta > Magnoliopsida > Fagales > Myricaceae > Morella > Morella rubra. The sequence continues at coordinate 4,029,709 of CM025850.1, read as the reverse complement.
GCCATAGCCATGGCGAAGAAGCCAAGCCGAGGCCGTCGGTCGCCGCCGTCTGGTTCATTGTCGGGGTCGTCCTCTCGTTCCCGGTCCTACTCGGGCTCGGACTCTCGTTCCAGCTCTCTTTCACGCTCCGTCTCTCGGTCCCCCTCGCGTTCCGCATCCCGTTCGAGGAGTTTCTCCTCGTCTTCCTCTCCGTCAAAGAGCGTCAGTTCTCGTAGCCCGAGCCCCCCTCCCTCGAAGAAAAGGTAATTTCCTCCATTACCCTTCTGCTTTTGATCTACAATTTTTTTTTGGATGGACAATTTTTGCAATTAGCTGAGTTTAGCTTTCACAGTGTTTGCTGTTAAAAAAGAACAGAATGGAGGCTAGGGTTCAATTTATTTTTGTTTTTTATAAAGGAAATTCTAGAAACTTGTTTCGTTTTCGATTACTGAGACGGTTTGGTTAGTAGGTCATAATTTGCATCCATTTCTTCGTTTATTCAAGGGACAGTGGTAATTGCACTTTTTTTTTTTTTACTGCTGAGGACATGTTTGAACAGGCATATGAAGAGTATATTTTTTTTGTGTGAGAGTTGAATATTTAAACTCTTGAGGGCAGACACCGTAAGATTAAATGATTTTTGGGATAAAATCAAGTAATTGTGGGAAGCGGGTTTGGGATGATGTGGCATAACAATAACTGCAAAGTTTAAAAAGTGAGCGGTCAATTAGTGAGAGCAGAGATTGGACTGAACTTTAGATAGGTTTTGCCTGCAATTTAACGGAATAACGATAGTTTTGATATTATGACCATCATGCACTTCCCTATTCATTGGCAACACGTTGATATTTACTGTGCACCTAAATAAACTTGCAACACTTTTTGCTCTAGAAAGCTTTGTTTATCTAAATCATAAGCCACACGCATCTTTGTTTATTTGGTTCTTTCATTTTGCGAATGATCTTCAGTCCTATGGAAGTAGCTAGGCAAGGTCGGTCTCCACCGCCGCCGTCTAAAAGAATATCTCCACCACGAAGGTGAAATTATTTCTGAACTTTTTAGTTTAATTAATCTAATATTCAGATTTGAATTTTGAAATGGGTATGCACTTTCTGAGTATAACTTGGGAACCGTACTTCATGTGATTGCGGTATGTATTCTAGCTTTTCAGGTTATTGCAGGAAAAAAGGCATAGATTTGTTATATACTTTTTGAGTAAATGAGACTGAAATCCGACATAATATGTAGGTAAAAGGACAAGATGTGGAATGCAACCATATAATTGGTGTGATGAAATTTGGTACAAATATAGTAATCTTCACTCAAAGCATATACCTGATCTGAGAGGAAAAAGTTGCTACTCTTTTTTTATTTCTTTGGAAAATAGCTTACTTTTTGAGCCTAATCTTCCCGGCATTTTAATATAAATAATTTAACTCTTTTGCATACTTGATGAAAAAGGGAATATTTATTCTGCGGAATCGAAGTTCTGAATTTGATATGGGATGACTTGGTATTTCTTCTCCAGTCAATGAATGCATTATATATTTACCTAAACCGGGAGTTCCTTCTGGTGGATACCATGTTAGCCTCAAGATTATCTCAATTGAAGCAACAAGCATCCCCATAGTGGGAGGCTCGTTACTTCAGGTAGTCCTCGTGATAGAAAGTGCAAGTAAGCTGCATTATGACATGATTTTTGGACAGATGTAAAGATATTCTTTTATGGGGATGTGTCTTTCTCTTTATTTTCTATGATGAAATTTGCTCTAACCTACAATTGCATACTCAGCTGTGGAAAGACACTCTTCAATTTGAAATATTATACAAACGTCTTGGTCATTGTTTTCCTGGAATTTAATTGTGTACCAGCATCTCGTCTCCCTGAATTCCATTTTAGTATTCTTTGATATTATTTATATCTATGTGCTCTATGTTTTTGTCCCATTCTTTGTTAATTTTGGCCATGCCCCACTTGAACTTCCTAGCTCTATAGAGGTACAAATTAAACATTTTTTTATTTCGTTTTTATATGTTATCGTTGTTTGTATAGAATCTTGTCACCAGGCCAAGATCCTCGAAGTCATGCCCTTTAAAGTCCCATTGTTACTTTCCCCTGCCCAAAAAAGCAAAGAAAAAACACTACTTGCATAATTTGTGCATGTGCTAATATATGCATATTAATTTCAGGAAGGCTTCTCCTATTCGAGAGTCGCTTGTTCTTCACATCGATAAACTCAGCCGGAATGTGAACGAAGGCCATTTGAAAGAAATATTCAGTAAGTTGATTACCTATTTTAAATGTTTTGCTATTTCCAACCTTGTGGTAGTGTAGCAGCTATATTTGTGTACCTATAGTTATATTATAGACTGAAAATAATTTCTGGCATGGGTAATGGAATATCGTCTGCCAGACCCTCAACTGCCCCACCCCCATCCCCTTAAAAAAAATAATAATAATAAAAAAAAAATACATTGCACTTTCCTATTTAGGATCTCCCCACCCATGCTAGTCCTCAGACCTCTATGCCTGCTGTAGCTTTAACAGGACAATCAAAGGCATCATCATCGATTGCTGAGTTGTAGCCTTCACATTAAAATGAAGGCTTCAATAACTCTCAATCTTCTTTTTCTTGTCATTTTACTCAATATATATCCTGGCTTTAGGAAGTTGTCGTTGAATTAGAATAATATCATAATTGGTTTCATAATGGCATTGAACTCACATAAATACAAGGTTTGGTTCGGATTGGTTCTCGGCGGCCTTCTGAAAGAAGTGTTGCTCGATAAGGATGAAAAAATAGTTTTGCATAATGGCTTTTCGGCAGCCATTTATCTTGACAATGAAAAATTATAAGTTTGTTGAGAACGGTAGTTTTAAGACCAAGTTGGTTAGCTATGGCATGGAGAAGGCATTGCAGTTCTCAATGGCATAGTCCAATTTTATTAGTTGATGGAAGCTTGTCATGTTGTGTCTTGAACAGCTTTACTGTCTTTGACATAGGGTTTTATTCAAAAGTATTTGTAGAAGAAATGGATTCTTTCCAGGATTTGCGACCTGTGGAGCTTGGGATTTTGTGCCCATGTATGTGGTCTGTGTTTTGCCACGATAGTTGTGTGCTAAAAAAAGTTTGGTTTCAACATTATTTTTCAGATCCCATCTTTGTTATCTAAAACTACAGCTGTAATTTGTGTTTGAGTAATGTCTAGGTATAGAACATTTGTTTTCAGTTTCAATGATTGATGGATTTTATTCACACTTGTGTGTTATAGCTGTTTTGCTGGGGTGGTGAGAATCAATTAACACAGATTTAGAAAAGAGGAATAGCAGCTTGGGGTGGGTATATCAAGGCTAACTAACCTGACTGTGTTGGAAATTGCTCAAGGCAGTAGAAATGGATGAGGATGCTGAGCAATTTTAACAAGAACGTAAGCAGATGGGAAGAGAAGATTATATAGGAAGAGAGGAAAAGATGAAGGGAGGGGTTATTCTAGTAAAACTTGAACGGGCTGAGCTTAGACATTCTGTCACTACTAACAGAGCAGTGGCGAGATACATAGGAGAGTGAAGTATTCACTCTCTTTTTGAGAAAAGCATGATGGGGCATGAGCTTCTTTAGACAAACCAGCTGCTAGCTAAGAAAGAGCTGTCTTTCCTTTCCGTCAAATGCTTTGTGGCAGAGCATTTTTCTTCGAAGTAGCTAGCACTCAACTTAAGTAAACCTAGTAACTTGTTAAAAAATATTTTTAAAAATAATTGGCTTATACTTAAACTGGTGATCTGGAATACATTTCGTTAGGGAGCCCGGTCTTGACTCATCTATGTGGTAAAAAAAGAGTATAATTTGGCTGTTGACCATCTAAAAGGCAATGGGCTTTTTCTGCCACGCATGGATGAGTAATTTATGTAAGGGACGTCTTTTATCTATCAGCGTTAAGGACTCTTTTAAGATGGTGTTCATTTGTTACCATTTTAAACGGTGATTTTGAAACTGCTGACATGTGCTTTTGTGTGCTGTAGACAACTTTGGTGAAGTGGTAAATGTTGAACTGGCAATGGATCGCATTGTAAGTTCACTGTAGATGTCCCATTATGGTTTTGAGGCATTTGTTTGCTCTTAGAGTAATGTAACTTGTTTCATGTTTGAAGGTCAACCTCCCGAAAGGATATGGATATGTGGAGTTCAAGACAAGAGTGGATGCTGAAAAGGCACAATTATACATGGATGGTGTAGGTGTTATGGCAATGTTGTGTGGAATTTGTTGTGATAATAGAATTGTTGTGTGGAAACTGATTTTTTCAATTGACTAAATGCAGGCCCAAATTGATGGTAATGTTGTCCAAGCAAGGTTCACATTACCTCCACGACAGAAGGTGTCACCACCCATAAAAGCCATTGCCAATGCTTCAAAGAGAGATGTTCCTAAAACTGATGGTGTGAGTGCTGATGGTGAGAAGGATGGACCCAAGCGACAGAGAGAACGTATGCCCCTTGCACTAGGTTCATTGAGCGGTGCATGATACATTATTTTGGCTGTGTTTTCTAATTGTGCTTTCTGTGATAATGTTAGCTTCTCCTCCTCGGAAGCCTGCTGTCTCACCCCGAAGAAGATCTCCTGTTGCTCGAAGGGGTGGATCACCTAGACGTCGTGCAGATTCTCCTATCCGTCGTCGTGGGGATTCTCCTGTTCGTCGTCGAGTAGAGTCTCCATATCGTCGTGGTGACACACCTCCGAGGAGAAGGCCTACATCTCCTGGAAGAGGTCGTTCCCCATCTCCACCAAGGCGCAATAGGTCCCCTCCAAGGTTCACTACAAATTACTACTTTGCCGGTTTAATTTCTTCATTGAATTTGATAGCATTCAACTGATGCCATCTGGATATGACATCTCCCAGAAGGATGCGTGGCAGTCCTGTTCGCAGACGTTCTCCACTTCCTCCAAGGCGCCGGTAATCGCGTTTATAAATTTTATTTAAAGTATTTTTTGAGTGATAGCAGTGCTTGCACAGGTTACATAATGAAAATAAGTTAATGATATCTGTTAACATTGATAGAACTCTTTCTTTTAATTTACAGGTCGAAAATTTATTTTGTACCTCCCATCTTGACAATATCATTGATTTTCTCTTGATGCTAGTGAACTGCTAATTACACTAAACTATAAAAACTAAAGACGAGAGAAAGATTGACGACCAAACCCAAGCTCATACTATTCTTCAGGCAATAGTAGTCGAAATTAAGTGTATGTTGCTGTAGTGCAATCCATGTATTACCTTGCTGATTTATCATGATGGATATTTTGGTAATGGGTGATTTCTTCTGCCAAGCACTAACACACATTTCACTCCAATATGGAATCTGATCCATTATGTCACCTCCACTTCTTGTTTACAGGTGAGGGAGATGCCATTTAAACCATAAGCCTACATCTATTTAATTTAAATGATGTTGAGCAGTGCTAAATGCTCTATTAAAAGAGATGTTTCAGTTGCCAGGAGTTCCAACTGTTTTCTGGGGAAGTGTAGAGTGCCTGAAGTTTAATACTTTTGGAAACATTGAAAAACATGTATATAGATCGATGGGAGGGTAGGTAAAGACCTAGAAAGAGTGTATGGACAAAAATATATTAGTCATCGTTTAGATATAGCTTTTCCTGACCTAAAAATCTCTTCTTTTTTTTGTAAGATAGTAAGATATGTGTAGATTCCAAAGATGGGCCAGGTCATATGGAACTTAGTTTTTCATATTGAGGGTACTTTCCTGAAACTTACTCAGAAGAATGTGAAGAAGTACACGAACATTTTGGCTTCTTTTAGATGATGTTTTGTCAACTAATTATTTGTATCGTCTTTATGCCCTGGAGAACTCTTCTAATTTGAGCTTAGGGTTAGGGTTTTATTTATTTTTAAGTTATGGGAAAATACGGGCAGCACTCTATGAATTGCAGTTGACTATCAATAATATTCCCCTCCCTCTTGGCTTTTCTTAGTCATTGAGTTCTGTAGGGTTTTATTCCTACAATCATAATGCACATATTCATCGCTGTTATATATTTATTTCTTGTATTTTGAAAACATCTGATTTTGTTCAGTACACCTCCAAGACGAGCTCGTAGTCCTCCTAGAAGATCTCCTATTGGTCGGAGACGTAGTCGCTCTCCTATTCGCAGGCCAGCTAACTCACGTTCACGATCAGTCTCCCCACGGAGGTAACTTTTATTGAGATACCCTAATTCTTAGAGTTCTAAGAGTGAGTGGGTGGTTTCCTAGCTTCTAAATCTGAGCTTGCCTCATTATAGTAAAATACAGATAAGTTTATGACCTAATTATGGGTTCTATAACTGAATATGTATGATACATAGTTGTTGTTGAGTATTGCAAAGTACTGTTGCGCCCTGTAGGCTATATTGCACTCTTCCAGTTTTTATTTACTTAAACATGTCTTTTAATGTTGTGCTGTCTAAAACAGAGGTCGAGCACCAGTGACAAGACGTAGGAGGTCATCATCCTACTCTGAATCACCTAGTCCACGCAAGGTTTGTGTCTGTTAGTTTTAGTTTGAAATAGTATATATATTACTAAATATTAGACACGGCTTCATACTTTCCAACTATAACAGGGTGCCCGGAGATCAAGGAGTCGTAGTCCAAGAAGGTAATTTCTCTCCATTGAATGTTACTTTTATTCTCCATCTGAATAGTTATGTATGAATTTTGTTTGAATGAAATTTTCTTTACCCTTTTCATGTTGTGTTTGTTATCGCATGTATGTAAATTTTTTTTCCACCTTGTTGAATCTGATTTCTTACTGGTTCATTTCTTATGAACTTAGATATATGACTTTTGAATATTTTCCATCTGGTTGTATGTCCAAGATAAAATTCTGGAGTGTCATCATTCTTTTAAATGTCTTACACTGGTGTGAGTGGAAGAGAGATCTTGCAAGATGATTTTCCTTTTATTTTCAGGCGATTTGTATGTTAGTTTTCTAAGGACACTCAAGTTGAGATGGAGGGAGTACAGTGGTTTTGGTAGTCTAATTTGTCGATATGTGCTTGGAGAAGTAACTAAGTGGAGGTTTCTATCATACCTTGAATTCTACATGGAGTGGGAGAGAAGACCGAATTAAAATTGAGCTCTACAAGGGCCAAGTTTCACATTGAGATTTTATTAGGTGGAGCTGGATCTTTTATAGGGTTTCAAAAGCAACCTTAACTAGTTCTTTCAAAGTCAAACTGCAGATTTGCTAGTGCTTCCTTGGGGGATTAAAGATGGTATCAGAGGAAGTTTAGCAACTACCAAGGGGGCTTGGTGGCCTTGACAAGGATATCAAGGGTATAAAAGGGAGACAATGTTACCCCAAATTCCTCTTGGAGCATGAAAGAGGTAGGAATGAAGAATGAGCTTTATAAGGGCCAAATATCACATTGATCATTAGGTGGAACTGAGCTTTATAATGGTTCCAAGGAATTTTAAAAGCAATCAAGAGTAGTCTTTTTGAAGTCAATTGCTGATTTGGCTAGTATTTTCTGAAGTGTAACAGTTCCGGATATATAAGAGTACACAATAATGTTTGCAGAATCCAATAACATAGACAATATTAAATATTTGACAAAAGAGCTCAGTAGAAGCAAATTCAGTAAAATAAACAATGTGTTCCACTTCATAAGCAAATAGAAGTATGAGTTGGCTTTGTGTTTAAGAGACAACTAGAGGAAATAGTAGGCAAGCAGGCATACTAAAAATTTGTTGGTGGTACAGTAAATAAAATTTCAATCCCCTCTCCCAAAAAGAAAAAACGAAAAAAAGTCCTAGAAAAATAGGAAGAAGAGGAAAAAATCCCTTTCTTCTTTGTGTTCCTGTTTGTAACCTTGAATGCTTTAGTATAATGTCCGTTCCACTGTTTTTTGTGCCACCAACATCCTTTATTTGGCAGCACTTCTGTATATCTGGAACTGGTGGTTAGGATTGGTGCTCCATAATTTTTTTAGCTATGGCATTTCATAATCTGTCAGGTTTTTTTTATTCCTTTTGTTTTTTATGTATATATTGAACTGGCTTTTGTCGTTAAGTGGCATCATTATTAGATTGTGATTATGCCTGTCTTTCATGGCTTTCACTCAAGAATATATTTCTGCCACCAAAGGTAGTGAACAATAATATGGTGTGATTTTGTTTTCAAGTTTGCATGAAATTGATTGTTGCTTTGAAAGTAGCCACTTTAGTTATAGCTGAAACGAGATCCTAGGTCGGCATCATTTTTGGTGAATATTCCACATCAATAGAACTAAGAAGAATCATAAGTGGGTTCCCATTGACAGTGTCAAAGTTACGGTTATTTTAGGTAAATTGGTTCACTAAGCCTCCTCTCCTGTTTGACATTTCTCAGTTTAGTAGTAGCAAATATCCTAAGTTGGCACCAATGTGGTTGGACACATGGATGATGTAAAATCCTTAACAAAATCTTTTGACTAGCATGCAGTAGAATATTGTTCAACTACGGTGGAGAGGGGTTTTATTTGAGCTAGATCTATACTAATATGGAACATTATTGCTCACTTTTGGCGTGCCCATTTGATGCCCAGGGTTTTTTTTTTTTTTTTCTTTCTATTCTCTTATGCATGAAAATTAGATACAAGTTTAGTTTAGTACACATGTGGGATATATTAATGAATGTGGAAAAAAAAGAACCAACTTAAAGAAAGTCACAGCATGGCATTCATGTTGTCAGATTGTAAATTAACAAATTATTGAACTGGTGCATGCCTAGTAATAGATCAATAATGTTACTCTGGAAGGGGTACTTGATGTTTTTTTAAGCACCTTTCTCTTGTATTGATGCTGCCCTCATTCGATTTATCCTTCTTAGTTTTAATTAAGGCTTGTGCTACAGCAAACATAGATCATATTAGATGTTTTTTGCTAAATGTAACCTCTATTTGAAACTGCTAATGGCAGCTTTAACTATTTCATTCGTTCATAGATTGCTACAGCAAACATAGATCATATTAGATGTTTTCTTAAGCTAAATGCAACCTCTATTCGGGACTGCTATTGGCAGCTTTAACTATTTCATTCGTTCATAGAATTACTTTAGTTTGATTTGAGGTCGCTAAATATGCAGGCCTCTGAAAGAAAGAAGCACTAGCAACAGCAGCCGTAGTAGTTCACCAGTCCCACCTCGTAAACCATAGGTAAGCTATGCATCTCTCACTCTCACTCTCTCCTTCACACCCCCCCTCTTCCCCTTCCCCTTCCTTTTAACACCTCTCCCTTGCTTTCTCAAAGGACGCTATTGAACTTAGAATTCTGTAGTTGTGGATTGAGTGTAATGTGGCAGTGTAGTCGACATTGAAACAAGATGTTATGGTTGTAATATTCTCTCCAAAGATCTCGACTTGTGTGGTTGTAATACACTCTGCAAAGATCTCGACTTGTATGGTTGTCTTCTGAGTAATGTTGGAGCTGATTTTATTTTTTGGTTGTTTTGTGCTTTTGAGATTATTTAATTTACATTCTCTGATGATGGGAAAAAACATACAAATGGTGTGCCTTTATTGAATGCTAAATTGGAGATTAATTCGTTTCAGTGATAGAAGTTGGTGAGCTTAGGGAAATATAGCTGTTTCACGCAAAAATAAGCTGTGATTACAAATGCCACTTCTACCTATCTTTTTAATTCCTTAGGCGCTTTAATGAATCAGAAGTTGTACACATATTTTTCCGCTTTCTCCCGAAAGCTCTTTGGAGTGCTTCACTCCTTTCTACCATCCTTGGATGGTTTTTGTGCTTTGTTCCTTTCCATTTCTCTTGATCTTTCTTAGCTTGCCCTTTACCTGCTTCCTTTCTGGTTGCCTTTTTCTCTCCCTTTCATTTTTGTTATCCCTCTAGATCTTTCCTTGGAGTTTTCTTTCTTTTCTTTTCCTTTCTTTACTTTCCCCTGGTCATTTTACATCCCTTCTTGGCTCTCCCCCTTCGCTTTTACTTTTCTTCTATGGCTTCGTCTTCGGAACTTCTTTTTGGAGGTCCCTCCTTTGGCGAGCTTTCCATATCTTTTCATTCCAATGGTTCTCTACCTGGCCACCCCCCCCACCTGACTTTTCCACTCGCAATGTTGCGGTTCTTGAGGCTGCTACGCTTCTTGTGGGTAAGCTTCTTACGGAGAAACTCCCTAACAGATCTGGTTTTCGGGAAGCTATCTTGCGTTCTTGGAGTTTTGTGAAGGGACTTAGCATTTCGGATGGCCCTGAGGATAGCTTCATCTTTTCCTTCCCTTCATCTCAACTTCGGGACCGTGTGCTACGTTAGAGCCCCTGGAATATTAAAAGGTCCATGTTAGTTCTGCGGGTGTGGGAGGTAGATGCCATGCTCCAGGAACTTTCTTTTGCTTCTTCTCCTCTATGGCTTCATATACATGGGCTCCCGTTAGGGAGAATGACTAGAGCGTTTGCCTTGGATTTTGGGGCGTTGGCTGGTTCGGTGCTTGAAGCAAATTTTGATACTAGCAAGCAGGTCTGGGGCATGGCTTGTTTACGTGTATCTGTGCAGGTGGATCTTTTCCAACCTCTTTTGCCTGGTTTTTATTTGGATTGAGGTGATAAACCTAAGCTGTGGGTGCAGTTTAAATGTAAGTGTATTTTAGATTGGTGTATCCAATGTGGTCGACTGGACCATACTCTTCGATTTTGCTCATACAGTCCTACTCTTTTTGACGCTCCTAAAGGTGTTCTTCAAAGTATTAAGGCAATGGAGATGGATGGTAAACGTTTCTCAGCGTACCATTCCTCCCCTTGGCCTCCTTCAAGTTTTCAGTCGTCTTCTTTGCCTCGGCAACCATCGGGGGTGAGGAAACGTACGGGAACAGGATCCTTCTCGGGTGTTACTCCTTCACTTCCCCAGGTTGATTTGGTAGGCCCTCGGGACCAGTCCACCCCTTTACAGCGCCCGACTGCTCCTTCTCTTCTGCCAGGAGGCGGCTCTCCCTTACAACCGACAAATATGTCAGTAATGGATGCATGGGTCGAGCGCCTATGTTTTAGTATGCATCAGGCGAGAAAGATGCGACTGGAGTTGGGGGACAACTGTCTGTCTACGAGAGTGGCTGACATAAATTTGCCTTCCTCTTCAGCCTTCTTCTTCCCCTTGCATCTTCCCGTTTGGTTGATATTGACGTCTCCATAGGCCGACAGCAAGAGCCGGTCCTGGTAGATTTGTCTCCTCTTGAGGTTAGTGAGATCTCGTCCAGCCCTATGGACTTGTCCTTCCACTCGGCCCACCTTCCAGCCTCAACTTTAGTGGGGTTAAAGCGTCCTAGTTCTTGGGCTCTCATTGTTGGTAAAAAACTTTGTTGTGTCACTTCTTTGAGGCTTCTGGTATCACATACTACAGCCCAACTTAATGAGGACAATCTTCCGTTGGCCTCTTGGCAGGCTATATCTCATGCTAAACGTAGGGGTGGTCGTGGACATCTTGCTCGTCTTAGAGGTCGTCGGGGCTCTTTTAGCAGACTGGTTGCTATGGATTTTGACACTGATTTTCTATGTTCATTGACTGAGGAGGCAGGTCCATCCAAGCCTCCTTCTCCCCAATGTTAGCACTCTTTTGGAATTGTCGGGGGTTAGCCCGCCCCGCGGCAATTCGTTCCCTTCGGGCGTCCATTAGGGGAAACAATCCGGATTGTCTGTCTTATGGAGACAAAAGTTGGTTGTGCTCAATCATTTTTATCTAGTGTTGGCTTTCCCTTATCTTTTGAAGTTCCAACTGAGGGATTAAGTGGGAGTATGATTTTTGCGTGGAGATTAGGTGTGGCTTTTGATCGGGTTTTGGTTCAGCGTAATATTATTAGTATCTTGGTCCGTGATGATCCTAGTACTCAGGTTTGGAATCTTTCTTTCATCCACTGTCCAGCCGATTGGTCTCTCAAGGATGATTTTTGGCTTGCTTTATCAGATTTGGGCGCATCGTCTGTTGATCCATGGGTTGTTATGGGTGATTTCAACACTGTCCTTCATCGTTCTGAAAAAATTGGTGGACTCCCTGTTGCTTCTTCTTCTTGTAATGGCCTCTATAATCTCATCCTTGATTTCAGTTTGGTTGATCTTGGCTTTGTTGGACCACTTTTCACTTGGTGTAACAGTAGAAAAGGCAACAGGCAAATTAAAGGACGTATTGATAAAGGTTATGCCACCTCTGCTTGGACAATTTTATTTCCGAAGGCTCTTATTTCCCACTTGCCACGTACAACATCTGACCATTGTCCAATCTTTTTGCAAACGGTAGGGGGCTCTTTTACAGGGTCGAAACCCTTCATATTCGAACAATTTTGGTTCCAAGGACTGGGCTTCAAACCTACTGTTAAGAGGGCTTGGGCTGAATGTTTTCATGGGTCTTCGGCTTTCCAATTAGTTTGAAAGACAAGTGCTACAAAGTTGGCCCTTAGAAATTGGAATCGTGAGTGCATTGGTCTTTTACAGGGCACTATTGTCAACTTTTTAAGCAGTTGACTGCATTAGAACAACAGCCGCATATTGAAGCAGGGGAAGAGGAAGCCTGTTGTATTCGTAGTGCTATTCAAGTTGCTCTCCGTCAAGAAGACACTCTTTGGGAGTCAAAGTCGCGTGTTCAATGGTTAGCGACCATTAATTTAAACATGCGCTTTTTCCGTACTTCTACGATTATTAGGCAGTGACGAAATGATATTTAGTCCCTCAAAGATGTAGATGGGGTTTGGCATTCGAATTGGGTGGCTCTGGGTAACCTTCTAGAGACTCATTTTTCTAATCTCTATTCTTCTTCTGACCCAGACTTGGCTATTATGGTGGAAGAGTTGGTCTCGCCTCTTGTAACAGCTTTTGAGAATGCCATTTTGTGTGCCACCCCTTCGGATATGGAAATCAAACGAGCTGAGTCCTGCAAAGGCGCCGGGTCCCGACGGCATGACGGCTTCATTTTATCAACAATACTGGTCCTTTGTTGGTCCTGCTATTTGTGGTATGGTTAAATCTTTTTTTTCCTCCGGTTTTCTTTTAAAGCAATTAAACCATACTTTCGTTGCTTTAATTCCTAAAACTACCAATTTGAAAGTAGTTGAGCACTTTTGTCCTATAAGCTTGTGTAATGTTAGTTATAAGGTGATATCCAAGTTGTTAGCTGATCGTTTGAAGGTGTTACTTCCAAAGCTTATCTCTACTAATCAATCAGCCTTTGTTCTTGGTCGTGTGATCCAAGAAAATTCTGTTTCGGCTATGGAACTTCTCCATTCTTTGAATCGAAAATTTGGTAAGAGTGCATTGATGGTGATTAAATTGGATATGGCTCAAGCGTATGATCGCTTGGAGTGGAAATTTCTCCTACATGCATTGAAGTGTTTTGGCTTTAATTGCCACTGGATTCATTTGATCAAGGAGTGCATTTCTACTGTTACTTATTCTTTCCTAATAAATGTTACTTATTCTCTCCTAATAAATGGTAGCCCCCACGGCATGATTACTCCTCCCTGAGGTTTGAGGCAGGGCGACCCCCTATCGCTATTTCTTTTCATTCTTGCTTCTGAAGTTCTCTCACGGTAGTTCAAGCAAGAGTTAGGATATGGTACTCTTCACGGTATTACTGCTGCTCGGCTTGCCCCCCTGTAACACATCTTCTGTTCGCAGATGATCTGTTTGTGTTCTGACGTGCTAATATCAGGGAGGCTCGGGCTGTTGATGATATTCTCTCTTCTTACTGCCGTTGGTCTGGACAATTAATTAATTGCCAAAAGTCTTCGATTCTATTTAGCTCAAACACTCATCCGAAAGTAGTGAGTGTGTTGTGTAATATGCTTCGGTTGCGTGTTATGGCTAAAGACTGCAAGTTTCTTGGTATGCCAGTCTTTTGGGGAAAAAATAAAATAAAAAAAGCACTTTGAGGTGTTGCAGGACCGTGTGCAGTCTAAATTGGCAGGATGGAAGTCCAAGACTTTGTCTCAATCGGGCAAATCCACATTAATCCGTTCGATCACTACTTCTTTGCCCCAATACTCCATGCAGTCTATTCTTCTCCCTATTGGTTGGTGTTGTACTGTGGATAGGTGCCTCAAGGATTTTTGGTGGGATTTTCCCACGGGTAAGACTCGCAATTATACCTCGAAGGCATGGGAGATATTTGTCAACCCAAACAGTTTGGTGGTCTAGGCATTCGGAGGTTGGAGGAGATGAATAGGGCCTTTATCTTAAAGCTGGCGTGGAGCTTGTTCCATAAACCAAATTCGGTGAATGCCTTGATTATGAAAGCCAAATACCATCCTTGTACCTCTCTTTTGGAGGCTGGAGCAAAATCAGGTGCTTCCATTATTTGGCAAGGTATTAGCCGTGTGCTTGGTTCTTTGAAGGGGAATGTGTGTATTGTCCCTTGCAATGGTGCTGCTGTGAGTATTGTTGATGACCCTTGGATACCTTCTTTACCTGCTTTTAAACCCTCCAGATTATTGACTTCTTCCACGGTTCATTGGGTGGCTGAGTTAGTGGATCATTCCACTAGTGGATGGGACTTGTCATTAATTCAATCTTTGTTTACTGCTGATTCTATTCCTTATATTTTGGCTTTGTCTCTTCCCAATCAGTTTCATGTGGACTCTTTATTTGGTGTCCCAATCCTCGTGGTATTTTCTCTTCGTCGAGCGAGGCAGTGTTTTCTCTCAGAGCACGACTGGTCTCTCCTTTGGAAGCTCCCTCTTCAAGATCAGCTCAAATTATTATTTTGGAAGGTAGCCTCTGAGGCGATACCAGTTCGTGCTCCTTCACGTATTGCTTTTGGCAGCACGTCTCCACCTATTTGTGCAAATTGTGGGGATGCTCAAGATTCCATTCTTCATATTTTCCATGGTTGTGTGGCAACCTAGTATTTGTGGAGTACCTCAGGTTGGCCTCTTGATATATCTCATATTCCCATTGCTTCTCCAGCAGCTTGGGTTAGGTGTTTAATAAATGCAGTTTCCACTTTGGGGATCAATTAGTCTTCTTTCCATATTTTTATTCTCCATGCAGCATTGACTTTTGATGTCCTATTGTTTTCCAGAAACCAAGCTTTCCATGAAGATAAGGAGGTTTTTTAGATCTTCAGTCCTCCTTGTCATGCCGTTTTTTAACTCATCAATCAGCTTGGCTGGCTCGGGTTCCTTCTCTTTCCCTCTCTTGGTCCCCTTCAGACCCGGGATGGATGAAGATCAACTTTGACGTTGCTATACGTCACAATGGATCGTACGTAACTGTCTCTTGCCGAGACTCTTCTAGTTCCGTTTGTATTGCATACATGGAGCGTATTCAGGCTACGGACCCTTTAGTGGGTGAAGCTTTGGCTGTGGCTTGTGTAGTGGAGATTGCTTTGCACTGCCGCTGGTCTTCTGTTTCTTTGAATCTGATTGTCGTCACCTGTGTGTTGATATTGAACAAGATGATACTCCTCCTTGCTGGAAGATTGAGGATATTGTTTTTTTTCGATCAGATGGTTATTCAAGGCTCAGCCTGCTTGGGCTATTCATAGGGTCCCTCGGAGACTTAACCTTTGGGCTCATCTGCTGGCTAGTTGGGCGGCTCGCTTTCGTGTTTCTGGTTTTTTGGCTTCTCATTGTATTCCGTCTTGTATTGTGATTGTGACTCTGGTTCTCCTTGTTTCAGTTAATGCAATGTTGGTTTATTGAGAGAAAAAAAAAAAAAAAAAAGAATCAGGGGTTGTAGAAGGGCGAGGTTTTGGTATGACTGTTTGAACCAGTATCTTTTGGGGCTCAACCACTGGTCTGTTGTTGAATTAGATATATGCTTAGGGAAAAAGAAAATGAGGAATGTGTTAAAATATCTTGCACAGCTTTATAAAAACTCGAGGAAAAAGTAGTGAGTGGCATGTTTTACATTGCTCAACGGTGTTTCTGTTGTAGTCTCTCAGATGTATTGAGTTGATGGTTTTGATGTGGTTGAGCAGTCGAAGTTCATATATTTCACGAACTTCCAGGGATAATCTTACGCGTCCTCAACGCCCTAAATACTGCTTTATGTTGTTACATCCCATCCATGGACTGTCAGTCAGGGTGGGTGAAGTGCTGATTTCATAAATCTATATAGTAGTTTAAGTCTGTCTTCGTTCTGAAAGTTTGGGCCTGGCGGGCGTGGAACAGGAGAATCTCCACGAGGATCAAGTTCATTCCCTGTGGACTAACATCATCGGAGGGATGATCGAACCATTCGATCTAAACATCCGCGGGGGGGGGGGGGGAGCAAGTATCTGGGGCATGTTCGTTTTCATTTTTTTAGGATTATGAGTTTTGTGAATATTTAAGTAGTGTTAAAGTTATATAAAAATGCGTGTAGCGCGGGGGGAGCAAGTATCGGGGCATGTTCGTTTTCATGTTTTTTTTAGGATTATGATAGTTTTGTGAATATTTAAGTAGTGTTAAAGTTATATAAAAATACGTGTAGAAGTTGTTGAAAGGGATTGGTTAGAAAAAGTAATAAAGTGTTGTATAAAAATGCGTGTATGTTATGATGTTTGGATTGTAAAAATAAAAGTAGGATTCAAATCCTACAAAAATGATGAAAACGAACATGCCCTGGTTTCATTGTAGTTGTGCTTCTGTTTCAACAAGTGATCGTACCACTACCCTCCCTCTCATTGATCGTGCCACACGCATGGACTCCATTTTTGCCTTGTTTGGACTCTAATTGTGGCCATAATTATACTCTTAAAGGTATATTGTTATAGGTCCCTGTGCATGGAAGCTTTAGTCTTTTGCCTTTGTATGGGAGCAAGAAGTGTGTATTCGAACGTGAAGCTTATACTTCCTCCCAAATCCGTCCATGTGATGAATATTTTTTGCGGTCAGGTGTGAGTCAGGAAGACGAACAAGTGCTCAAAAATTAATGTGGTTGTATTCTAGCGGCGGCTGAGATACCTTTACACGTGTCGAGAACAACAAATGATGGCTCTGTGTATTTGGTCCAAAGTTGATCCCTTCATCAAGTGATTCTTCATCTCTTTGTTGCGCAACCGCTGAAACTATCGCCACACGGTTGTGCGAATTATAGACGAGACAATAGAGTTGGCCCAAATCTCTTAGAAGTTACATGGCCGTGAATGGATTCTTTCTCCAGAACTAATTGGGAGCGAATTGTCTTTGAGGGACCATTCTGTATATTCTCCCACGCTCGTGCTCAAAGTTTGTCGAAGCCGTTGGTTCTTTAGTCAATTCTTCGTGGGGTAAATATTATTTAAAAAAGACTAAGATAAATAATATGGGTGTGCTCTAAGTTTACTTTTGGTGGGTGTGCTCCAAGTTTTTTTATTTGAGTGCTCCTTGTGTAAAGAATCATGTTCTATCTTTTTGACTTAAATGTACCAATGTATTGTTCTCTCTGATTTTGTTTGGTGACAAATTGGTGTCGGGAGTTTGAGCTTTCAACAAAATGGTCCTTGAGGTCATATTTCGTTTGGTTGCTCACGGAATTTGATGGCATGGTATTTTAGTAAAAAAAATATAAAGAATGAAAATTATAATAAAAGTATAAAATATATAAATATATATATTTAAAAAACCTTAAAAAGAGTTGTAGAGATTTAACAAAAAAAAAAAAAATTTAATTTGCAACTTTTTTTATTTTCTAAAATCAGTTTTGTTATTTATTTATTAAATGCCCTAGTGTGGGGTGAAACACAAGGTAGATCCTAGGGATGCCCAAGAGAAAAAAAAAAAAAAAAAAAAAAAAAAAAAAAAAAAAAAAAGCCTATTGGATCAGGCTTCCATTCTAGGGGATCAAAAGGGAAAACAAGTTGCGCTGTGGCAAGACACAAGGTGGATGCTAAAATAAATATTTCATTCATCTATATGTTTTAGTTCTCAACGTTCTACATATATCAGAATGAATTACTTCAAATAATTTTCATGATTTCCATTGCTTTGCAAATGATATACTTATCATTTTGCTTTTGATAAATGATTTACAAATATCAAAATCATCAATCTTAGGTTGAGGGATGAGTCCATTATTAACCATTTTCAACATTTTATTTTTATTTATGTGACCATAAATGCCATAAATAAGAACTATATTTATAGTAAGACATGTGAATAGCTGAAAATAGAAACTTTATTATTATCAACTATGATTAAATACATATCGTATGCTTTCATTCCTTTTATATGTAAATCACATTTTTTAATATATATGTGACTAGACTACCTTATATCCCTTTTTGTCTAAGATAGACACAGACAATAATATCCTACAGATATTTGGTAAAAATAAAACATCACTTAATATAATGATCTCCTCTTCATGAGAAAATTTACATGTACCTTTTCCCATGACATCACCGTAAATATTGTTACCCATGTTGCTTTCTTAGTATTTTTCCTTAAGCTCTACAAACAAGTCTTTATTTTTGGCTATGTACCTTGTAGCTCCAAAATCTATCCACTAGGAAAGTGTTGTTGGTTTTGTTAACATAACTTCTATAATAGTATTGCAATCTCCTTGTCATTTTTTTGGTCTTTATATTTAGGATTGTCCTCTTTAAAGTGTCAGAACTTTAAACACTTGAAGCACACTCTTTTTACCTTCTTTCAAGGCTTGTACTTCTTTTGTCACTTCTTGAATTTTGTTTGTGGTTGTGGAACTTGGGAAATTGTTGCTTGTGCGACCACAAGCCCACCTTGTCTTCATTTTTTCTTCTTCAAGTACAAGCAAATTAGGAAGAGAAACCATCGAGATCTCTTTTCCACTATGTGTGAGAGTTTTAACAATATGCTCCCATGAAAGAGGTAAGCTAGTGAGAATGATTGTAACTTGCATCTTGTCAGATATATGGTGACTAGCATTTTGTAATTCTTTTGTAATTAATTCCAACTGGTTCATATGTTCCCTCACATACTCACTCCTAGCATTAAAAATCCTATTTTACAAGTAATATTACCTGTGACGGTAACCGTCGGAAATTACAGGCGGTTACCCGTTACCAGTGGTTTTTTACTTATTTTTTCTATTATTTCAATGAAAACGGCGCCGTTATCTCTATCAAGAGAACGGCGCCCTTGTAACTTCTTTCTTTCAAGAGAGAGAAGTTGCTTTGATTTTCATTTTGAGACTAATGAAGGTCCTCTAAGTACAACACCTTTATCACTTAGTGTTGAAATGCTCCTTGATATCTGCTTAATATATGGGTGTGCATACCAGCTAATTAGGGGTTCGGTTTTGTCCTTTGCACAAGTGTCATGGTTAGTTATGAACAACGGCTAAGATTAAGTCTCTACAATTGTAATACCCTGACCTTCTAATCATTTTTAATTATCTTAAATTAGGTAATTAAATTATAAAATAATATTTAATTATTATTTTCGGATTTAATTATTTTTATTAGTTTAAAAATAGGGAAAATTCCCTAAAAATAGCTATATATTGCCGAAAATTATGAGAAATTTTTTCTCTTTTATATCTTTTCAAGATCTTCAACTTAGGAGCATATTTTACTAATTTGGTGTCCTAAGCGTTTTTAAATAATGATTTATTACACTGAATTTTTTTAAAATGCTATTATTTCATGCTTTTAGCCCTAATACCTTTTTAAACTCAATTTTCTTAATCAAACTTTTTGCATGGACTTGTGTTAATTACTTAATTACTAAGCCAATAGGATGTGTTCTAGCTTAGCCGTGTGTCTTAGGATTATTTTTGAGAATTTTGCATTAATTAGCTAACATGGGCTTGGAAAATTAGGTTTTAATTTAAATTGGGCTTGAAATGACATGCAATTGGGCCCCATTAAGCTCCATTTGGCCCAGCACACTTCTCTCAGCCCATGACACCTCACCATGTCTCCATAAAACCGGCCGTGCCCATAGAATTACAAAAGGTAATTATTGCAAATGATTAGCAATCATTACCTCATGCAAAACCATTCAACACTTGGAGATCTCCAAGGAGTTGCTGCCCTTCATCCCCAATGCACACTCCTTGCTTGCTTAAACACCCTAGGCTACCATTAGACATAATGATATCAACCTACTTAACCCTAGGAAGCCTAAACTAACCCTAGTGAACTAACCCTAGTCAAGAGTAGTATAAATAGGACCAAATTGTGAGGTAATTCCTCACACCATCACTCGGCAACTCTAAGAGAAAGAGAGAGTGAGAGAGAGATAGAGAAAAGAGAAGAAAAGAGGAGAGAAAGAGAGAAAGGAGTCATGCCCCCTAGAGAGAAGAAGAAGAAATTTTTGGAGAAAAGTTGCAAAAAGGTTGAGGTATCTTGAGCTCTGGTATTTTAAGGTTGTTATTTTGGTTATTGATACTAACAGCAAGCTCAATCTAGGTTTTGATAATCAAAGAAATCATCAAAGGGTCATAGAGATCAAGAGGTAAGGGGTAGTTTATTATTTGGTGATGCATGTTGGCATTTTGATGAAATGAGGTTAGAAAGATGCTAGGTTGTGATCTGGAAACTTTGATTTTGCTAAACATATGGTTAGAATAGCTAGATGTGAGAAAATTCAAATAAGTGGTTAAGTTAAAATTGATCTTAACCACCTTATTTGCACTATTTTCTCACATCTAGCTATTCTAACCATATGTTTAGCAAAATCAAAGTTTCCAGATCACAACCTAGCATCTTTCTAACCTCATTTCATCAAAATGCCAACATGCATCACCAAATAATAAACTACCCCTTACCTCTTGATCTCTTTGACCCTTTGATGATTTCTTTGATTATCAAAACCTAGATTGAGCTTGCTGTTAGTATCAATAACCAAAATAACAACCTTAAAATACCAGAGCTCAAGATACCTCAACCTTTTTGCAACTTTCTCCAAAAATTTCTTCTTCTTCTCTCTAGGGGGCATGACTCCTTTCTCTCTTTCTCTCCTCTTTTCTTCTCTTTTCTCTATCTCTCTCTCACTCTCTTCTCTAGAGTTGCCGAGTGATGGTGTGAGGAATTACCTCACAATTTGGTCCTATTTATACTACTCTTGACTAGGGTTAACTAGGGTTAGTTTAGGCTTCCTAGGGTTAAGTAGGTTGAATCATTATGTCTAATGGTAGCCTAGGGTGTTTAAGCAAGCAAGGAGTGTGCATTGGGGATGAAGGGCAGCAACTCCTTGGAGATCTCCAAGTGTTGAATGGTTTTGCATGAGGTAATGATTGCTAATCATTTGCAATAATTACCTTTTGTAATTCTATGGGCACGGCCGGTTTTATGGAGACATGGTGAGGTGTCATGGGCTGAGAGAAGTGTGCTGGGCCAAATGGAGCTTAATGGGGCCCAATTGCATGTCATTTCAAGCCCAATTTAATTAAAACCTAATTTTCCAAGCCCATGTTATCTAATTAATGAAAAATTCTCAAAAATAATCCTAAGACACACGGCTAAGCTAGAACATCCTATTGGCTTAGTAATTAAGTAATTAACACAAGTCCATGCAAAAAGTTTGATTAAGAAAATTGAGTTTAAAAAGGTTATTAGGGCTAAAAGCATGAAATAATAGCATTTTAAAAAAATTCAGTGTAATAAATCATTATTTAAAAATGCTTAGACACCAAATTAGTAAAATATGCTCCTAAGTTGAAGATCTTGAAAAGATATAAAAGAGAAAAAATTTCTCATAATTTTCGGCAATATATAGCTATTTTTAGGGAATTTTCCCTATTTTTAAACTAATAAATAATTAAATCCGAAAATAATAATTAAATATATTTTATAATTTAATTACCTAATTTAAGATAATTAAAAATGATTAGAAGGTCAGGGTATTACAATTGTAGAGACTTAATCTTAGCCGTTGTTCATAACTAACCATGACACTTGTGCAAAGGACAAAACCGAACCCCTAATTAGCTGGTATGCACACCCATATATTAAGCAGATATCAAGGAGCATTTCAACACTAAATGATAAAGGTGTTGTACTTAGAGGACCTTCATTAGTCTCAAAATGAAAATCAAAGCAACTTCTCTCTCTTGAAAGAAAGAAGTTACAAGGGCGCCGTTCTCTTGATAGAGATAACGGCGCCGTTTTCATTGAAATAATAGAAAAAATAAGTAAAAAACCACTGGTAACGGGTAACCGCCTGTAATTTCCGACGGTTACCGTCACAGGTAATATTACTTGTAAAATAGGATTTTTAATGCTAGGAGTGAGTATGTGAGGGAACATATGAACCAGTTGGAATTAATTACAAAAGAATTACAAAATGCTAGTCACCATATATCTGACAAGATGCAAGTTACAATCATTCTCACTAGCTTACCTCTTTCATGGGAGCATATTGTTAAAACCTCACACATAGTGGAAAAGAGATCTCGATGGTTTCTCTTCCTAATTTGCTTGTACTTGAAGAAGAAAAAATGAGACAAGGTGGGCTTGTGGTCGCACAAGCAACAATTTCCCAAGTTCCACAACCACAAACAAAATTCAAGAAGTGACAAAAGAAGTACAAGCCTTGAAAGAAGGTAAAAAGAGTGTGCTTCAAGTGTTTAAAGTTCTGACACTTTAAAGAGGACAATCCTAAATATAAAGACAAAAAAATGACAAGGAGATTGCAATACTATTATAGAAGTTATGTTAACAAAACCAACAACACTTTCCTAGTGGATAGATTTTGGAGCTACAAGGTACATAGCCAAAAATAAAGACTTGTTTGTAGAGCTTAAGGAAAAATACTAAGAAAGCAACATGGGTAACAATATTTACGGTGATGTCATGGGAAAAGGTACATGTAAATTTTCTCATGAAGAGGAGATCATTATATTAAGTGATGTTTTATTTTTACCAAATATCTGTAGGATATTATTGTCTGTGTCTATCTTAGACAAAAAGGGATATAAGGTAGTCTAGTCACATATATATTAAAAAATGTGATTACATATAAAAGGAATGAAAGCATACGATATGTATTTAATCATAGTTGATAATAATAAAGTTTCTATTTTCAGCTATTCACATGTCTTACTGATAAATATAGTTCTTATTTATGGCATTTATGGTCACATAAATAAAAATAAAATGTTGAAAATGGTTAATAATGGACTCATCCCTCAACCTAAGATTGATGATTTTGATATTTGTAAATCATTTATCAAAAGCAAAATGATAAGTATATCATTTGCAAAGCAATGGAAATCATGAAAATTATTTGAAGTAATTCATTCTGATATATGTAGAACGTTGAGAACTAAAACATATAGATGAATGAAATATTTATTTTAGCATCCACCTTGTGTCTTGCCACAGCGCAACTTGTTTTTTTGATCCCCTAGAATGGAAGCCTGATCCAATAGGGTTTTTTTTTTTTTTTTTTTTTTTTTTTTTTTTTTTTTTTTCTCTTGGGCATCCCTAGGATCTACCTTGTGTTTCACCCCACACTAGGGCATTTAATAAATAAATAACAAAACTGATTTTAGAAAATAAAAAAAGTTGCAAATTAAATTTTTTTTTTTTTTGTTAAATCTCTACAACTCTTTTTAAGGTTTTTTAAATATATATATTTATATATTTTATACTTTATTTATAATTTTCATTCTTTATATTTTTTTTACTAAAATACCATGCCATCAAATTCCGTGAGCAACCAAACGAAATATGACCTCAAGGACCATTTTGTTGAAAGCTCAAACTCCCGACACCAATTTGTCACCAAACAAAATCAGAGAGAACAATACATTGGTACATTTAAGTCAAAAAGATAGAACATGATTCTTTACACAAGGAGCACTCAAATAAAAAAACTTGGAGCACACCCACCAAAAGTAAACTTAGAGCACACCCATATTATTTATCTTAGTCTTTTTTAAATAATATTTACCCCACGAAGAATTGACTAAAGAACCAACGGCTTCGACAAACTTTGAGCACGAGCGTGGGAGAATATACAGAATGGTCCCTCAAAGACAATTCGCTCCCAATTAGTTCTGGAGAAAGAATCCATTCACGGCCATGTAACTTCTAAGAGATTTGGGCCAACTCTATTGTCTCGTCTATAATTCGCACAACCGTGTGGCGATAGTTTCAGCGGTTGCGCAACAAAGAGATGAAGAATCACTTGATGAAGGGATCAACTTTGGACCAAATACACAGAGCCATCATTTGTTGTTCTCGACACGTGTAA
Organism: Morella rubra; assembly: GCA_003952965.2. Lineage (NCBI taxonomy): Eukaryota > Viridiplantae > Streptophyta > Magnoliopsida > Fagales > Myricaceae > Morella > Morella rubra. The sequence continues at coordinate 4,005,609 of CM025850.1, read as the reverse complement.
AGGTATCTCAGCCGCCGCTAGAATACAACCACATTAATTTTTGAGCACTTGTTCGTCTTCCTGACTCACACCTGACCGCAAAAAATATTCATCACATGGACGGATTTGGGAGGAAGTATAAGCTTCACGTTCGAATACACACTTCTTGCTCCATACAAAGGCAAAAGACTAAAGCTTCCATGCACAGGGACTATAACAATATACCTTTAAGAGTATAATTATGGCCACAATTAGAGTCCAAACAAGGGCAAAAATGGAGTCCATGCGTGTGGCACGATCAATGAGAGGGAGGGTAGTGGTACGATCACTTGTTGAAACAGAAGCACAACTACAATGAAACCAGGGGCATGTTCGTTTTCATCATTTTTGTAGGATTTGAATCCTACTTTTATTTTTACAATCCAAATATTAACATACACTGCCATTTTTTGCTTTATTAAAACTTTTCTTTTGGTAATTTTCAACAGCTTCTGCATGTGCAAAACCTGGTTTTTAACAGTGATCTTTAAATAATCATAACTTTTTCATCCTAGTTCCAAATGACTCAAAATTTTAACTGACGGTTCCTGATGATGTCTAGTATTAACCCTCAAAATTATAGGTCAATACGTGTTCATTTACTATATAAGATAATTCATTAAGTGCACTGTTATCACAGATTATGCAAAACTATACTAGGTTTGATCTAATTAGCCATATCTTTATTTTCCACGTAAATGTTTGCATGAAAACTATCCAATATGTTCCTAATACTCCCTAAAAAAATACAGTAATCATGTCATGCCATTATTTACACAAATTCATATTAAAATCAACCTTAAGAGTTCTATGACTAAGTTTAATAATAACCTCTATATATTCAATATTCTCTTACATCTAATCATTCTAACTTTTTTTTTTTTTATCTCAAGTTAAACATAATTAAGGATTTCAGATCACAACCTAACATGCTACTAACCTTAAATCATCAAAATGACAACAATATCACTAACATAGAAACTACCCTTACCTCTTGACTCTATGACCCGTTGATGATTTCTTTGAGTATCAAAACCTAAATGGAGCTTGCTGTTAGTATCAATACCAAGATAAGAACCTCAAAATACCAGAGTTCAAGATACCTCAACCTCCTTCCAATTTTTCTTCAAAATTTCTTCTTCTTCTTCTCTCTCTAGGGGAGGCATGGCTTCTTTTTCTCTTCCTTCACTCTTTTCTCTTCACTCAAGCTCTCAAATTATCTCTAGACAACCCACTCTTGGCCAGCTGGTGGTGTGAGTTTAACCCTCACACCAAGGTCCTATTTATACTACTCTTAACCATAGTTAGATCACTAGGGTTAGTTCTAGGTTCCTAGGGTTAGATAGGTTGTAATGATTTTGTCTAAGCTTAGCTTGTGGTCTACTCGAGCATTTGAAGGGGATTGGGCAGCAAATGATGACTAATCATTGCAAATGATTACAAAAAATTCCCATGGGCACTAAACTAGGGGCTGACCGGTTTTGAGTCACAAAATGGAGTGGGCTGGGCTTTGGGAAAGGACTGGGCCGAATTTGGCTTGGGAGAGGTCCATTGGGCTTGTTTTCACCTTTATGCAATAAAACCTAATTTCTAGGTCTATTTTAGCTAATTAATTGAAATAAATTCTAAAACTACTCCTAAGTTTCAGGGTTCGGCTAGAAAATATTCTATTGGCTTAGTAATTAAGTAAGTGACACAAATCTAAGCAAAAAGTTCGAAGAAAAAAAGAGTTTAAAAAGGTAGTTAGGGCTAAAAGCATGAAATAATAGCATTTTAATATTTTTCAGTGTAATAAATCATTATTTAAAAATTTTCAAGATACTAGATGAGTAAAATATGCTACTAGATTGAAGATATTGAAAAGCGATGAAAGAGGAAATTTTTCTCATAATTTTTGGTTATGTATAGCTTTTTTTAGGAATTTTCCCTATTTTTAAACTAATAAAATAATTAAATCCGAAAATAGTAATTAAATATTATTTATAATTTAATTACCTAATTTAAGATAATTAAGAATGATTAGAAGGTCAGGGTATTACAATCTGGGCTTACAATCAAAGCCCAAGTTTAGGTCCTTATTGGACTTGAAATACCCAAATAAGATAACATGTGATAATTGTATAAGTTGTTGGAGTTGTCTTAGTTTAAATAATAAAATTTCTTAAACTAGATTTCTTGATTGCTTACTGATTTAGACAATGATTAAGTTATTAAATCTTGGCTAAGTAAGACTTAGTATTATTGCCTTAGAAATAAAATATAAGAAATGCAAATATGATTAATTAATTAATTAATTACCATGTGAAATAAATGTACATGACTAGTAAATAATAAAGAGCATATTTTATATGAAATGAAAATATATGCAACATGTGCATCAATGATAAATGAGCATGGCATTTACATCAATGACATTCGCATCAATGAAATCAATGGCAAGTGAGTGATGGTACCGATCACTGGGGAGTGCAACCATCACTATTGAGTAGTATATGACTCCTGGGTAGAAGGCATCAGGGGCCTTTACTTGTGTTCTAGTGCGATGGATAGCATAGAACTGTCCATTGAGGTGAAGGGAAGCAGAACGCACAACCCTGTCACTTGGGGGTAAAACAGTAGTTACCAAAGGCATTGCAAAGGTCATATAGCATGATCATTGTTCTCATTCATCATACTACATGTGATAATGGTTGGTATTGTTTCTGAAAACACTAACTGTTTACTAAATATGTAAATATTGTAACTCTTACTGTTTTATCATTGTTTATCATCACATGCCCCCTTACCCACCTTACTGAGTCCTTAAGACTCACCTCATTTCCTTGTCCATATTGTGTGTTTACTTTTGAGATAGACTATGGCGATATTTGAATCATATATCTCTCATGAGCTCCCCACCCATATCCTGATTATCCACGTTCGAGTTCTAGTCTTGGAGGGTCTGTACGTGATCGTGGACCACTAGCCCTACCTGGTCCCAAAGGATCCACCTCTGATTAATCTGTGCATGAAAGACTCACTTGGACTGAACCCCGCAGACCTGAACTGGGTGGACGTCACCCTAACCGACAATGAAGACTGAGTTTCTATTGTTGTTTAGTTTATGTTTATTTAGTTTCTTGACATGTATATAGATAATCTCTGAACAATAGGATTAGAGATTTTAAATGGACTTATCTGTTAGTAGCCTAAATTTTGTAAGGACCTTAGAGTCCTCCCTAATCCCTAACCCAACGGATATGTTGTTTTCTTTTTACTCAGTGTGTTATTTCTATGTATCCAGTGTTGGTTGTTTTGACTTCCATTTTCACCTTATTACTTATAAATATTTGTACATATTTGTACAAGTCTTCCATTGTATTTTCTTTTCGAGTAGCAAATTTTTATAAACCTCAAGAAACACTATAGTTCGAAAACCTATAAGAAGGACGTGTCGTAATCTCGCCATTTATAACATCTTTGTTACTACAAAGAGAGCTTAGAGACTAATACAAACACAGAGTCGTGACAACGATCTAGCGGTTTCTCAGGCTACCACGTCATTTAAAAACATTTGACCCACTTACTAGCACATACTGACCCATTTTGCTCAAAAACCGACCCTGTTCTCTTTTTAATCCTCGAGAATGCCCCTGAAATCATTTACCTCTTTTGAATCTCTCAGCCTTACGCAGATGCTGATGGTAAACTGGAGACAAATAGATTGAAGAGAAAGGAGCAGACGAGTAAGGAGGAGAAAAGTATTGTGAAGAAGAACCAAAAAAAGCCAGTACTGCTCATCGTTTTCCAGTTCGAAGAAACGTTACGGCCATGTTTGGATTGTTTTCAAAACCATTTCAAAAACTTTTCACAATCACATTTTCATCAATTCCAATACCTTTTCACCAATCCCAATAACTTTTTACAAATTTCCAATAAACTTTTTACAACATCCCAAGAGAAATCTACACTACTTTCAAAAAAATACAAACACAAAAAAACTATTTTGAAATCTAAACCAAACATAGTCGTAGAATTGCAAGTGTCTCTCCCTTAGGTAATCCTTCTCATTCAGGTACTTCGTGCTTGCTGTCTCTCAGACTTACCCATTCGTCCAACCTTTTCCAAATTGATGGATGGTGCTTCTCGGCAAACTTAACTTTTTGCCTTCCTATGCCCCTTGCAAATGGTTTGCATGAATATAAATATTTAATCAGACATGCAGACGCACAAATATGTGTTTTCCACGAAGGGCTAGGTAGATGAGAAAAGAAGAGCTGCGAGATTCAGAGGAGGCAAATGATTTCAGGGGCATTCTAGCGGGTCAATAAGAGAACAGGGTTGGTTTTTGAACAAAATGGGTCGGTATATGATAGTAAGCGGGTCAAATGTTTTCAAATGACGTGGTAGCCTAAGAAACTGTTGGATCGTGGAGATTTAATCTTGGTCATTGCTCATAACTGACCATGACGCTAGTGCAAAGGACAATAACAGAACTCGCTAATTGGTTCTTGGAAAGAGTGAAAAATGTGGGTGGATGGAGCTACCTTGACGTTTCAATTAGAGCAAGCACGAAGGGTGTGAAGGTGAAAGAATGTGGGGTGCATGTAGTACATCAGCATGATGCTCAGGAGTTCTATGACATCATTACTTCTATGTATGCATTGGAATCACTAGATTCGCAGGTTCTTCATTATCTCTATTCTTATTCGGAAATGGGTTTTTTTCCTTCTTGAGCACGAACCACTCCATCACGTAGTCAACCGTCATTTTGGTACATCAACAGTTTTCAGATGTTTGGATAGCAAAATTTTTAGGGAAAATGTAATTTCACTCACTGGGTCGAGTCAAAATCTTGTGAGATCTTTGAAATGGGGTTAAAAACTAGCGAGTGAATTTAAATTTTCTCAAAGTTTTAATATTATTTTTTTGTATCAAAAAATTTGCAGAGTTTTACGTTAAAATTTAAGAAGTTTGTAAAAAGTTGGGTGAAAAAGTTTAAGAATATTTAATTGTAAAATAATTTTTATTGGAGTTTGTTATAGAGTAAAGAGAGAGAAGATTTGATGATATTTTTTAAGAAAAAAAAAATAATAATTTAGTCTGTTAAAAAGTAAGGAGAGAGGTTATTTGATCTAATCTTTTTTTAATGGAAAAATATTGAAGTTGGTAAGAAAAAAAGGTGTGAGTCAAAATAGTAACCCAAGAGGGGGGTCAATTGGGTTTATCAAAAACTTAGACTTTTTTCAATATAAACGCAGATTTGTAAATTTACTAAAAGCTATTTAAAATGAAGAACAATAAATGATAGCAAAAAAAGTAAGGGAGTAAGAGAAGAGAGATAACACCTGATTTTTAGGTGGTTCGGCCAAGACTTTCCTACGTCCAACCCTAAGGCTATTGCCTTCCTTGGGCTTCTCCATTATAATCCAATAGTGGATTGACAACCACGTATTATAAAAATACTCCAAAGCTATTTTCTCATTTGTTATCATCAAAATCTAGTTAGATAGTTCAAGGAGCAACCTTAGACTAACAATCTCCCCCTTATTGATGATGATATGGTTTGTTGCAAAGGGCTGTGGATTTTTAGAAATTTTTGCAAGAGTCTCCTTTGTATTTAGAGGTTTCCAAAAAATTTAAACCTGTTAGAAACACTTCTATTTCATCCTCTTAACTTCTCAAATTCCACAAAGTAATCTCAGATCACAAACACTTCAATAAACTTCAAATAAGCAGCAGTTTAGAGTTTAGAAGAACTACCTCGTAGTCAATGATGAAGCTTTGCAAATTGGAGATAATAATATATCAAATAAGATACAATTTGCATTCATAGCTAAGTAAGGATAGGAAGAATAAAACATAAACTCATCTATAACAATTAATCATATATCAATCAAGTCAAACAATTACAAAGAGATATGAAAAATGAAATGGAATGTTTTCACTACAAGTCTTAGAGTACAATAATAAGTACATATGTTTCTCCCTCTTTGGCATCATCAAAAAGAGAGGAGGGTAAGTAAGAGGTAAAAGATCACTGCTGGGAAATATTCTCCTGAAGAAACTCTGTTCACTATGTGCTGAACCAGTGGACCCAATTGACGATGTAGGGACGCAGATACCGATCCTTGTTAGAGAATATATTGCAATCATGAAGGATAGTTGTAGAAGTCATCCTAATAGTAATGGTCATTTTATCCGTAAATTTCTTCAACTCATTTGTCTGCGCTCTGAAAGTCCGCCACCAGTCCCACGTCATTATACTACGAACAGTTAGATTATTGTCGCAGTTGTTGCAAGTAAGACGAGCTTCACGAATTGACAGCGTGAACTCAGCAGTCTGAAACTCTATAAGGGATTTAATCTCCTCAATCCTTATCCACAAATCTATGTGTATGGATAACAGCTGATCCCTGAGATCTGAAACTAAGGCTTCCAAGAGGGCAATCCTAGTCCATGTGACCTTGAAGATACTAATCTGCTTGCAATTGGAGTAAGTGGAGTACGTGGAGAGGCTGTAACTGAGTACATCACTATCTGATCTGCCCTCAGCCACCACTTCCATTTCTTCTGGATCTTCGTCATCAGCTTCTATCTTTTGAACATCCTGAGAAGGAGTTGCCACTACCTTTTTTACCCATTCATCATCATCATTATGTACAAAACTCATAAGTTGCTATGATTGTATTCACGGGTGACCTTTGGTTTATCTCTTTCTTCTTCATTGATCTAAACATCATGCAGATCAAAGATTTGAGTGAAAAGCATCTCATAAGGCAATCCCTGCCTTTTCTTCTCATAAGCTGCCTTCATATGATTTAGGAGGAGGTGGCCAAGATTCATCTAACATCTCATAATCAGACAGTACAAAACAAACATGTCTAAAAATATAACATATTCAAATTTTTCCATCCTGGAAGAATAATGTTATAGACCATATGATGCAATAATATCATGTGAACATTAAAATCACTCACAACTGGCTTCACAATCTCGTCTAGATCAGGGCTATCCAAAACTACCATTAGAATCTCAATGGGCTCTACATCAGACATCCTAGCCCGTATATATGATTCAAAGAATTTCACCTATGAATTGGGGGAAAGGGCTACAACATTCAACCCGTTAATAGATAAGTCAATTTCTTTCCCTTTTACAAATCTAGATGCAATCTTAAAAACATCAAAAGTGAAATTGGCATAAGACTGCTTAACCAAATAGGGAAAAGAATCACATCGCAAACTTAAAAAATGTGACCAATCCTAAGCATCAAACAACTCTTGGAAATTGAACCTATTCTTCGTAAACCATTACCATAATACCCAATGGCCATGGATTACATTTCTCTTACAAAAATCGCTTTGAAATATTTGTTGGTGAATCTTGGAACGAAATGGTAGACCATCTGAAGGAGCAAACAAGTCCCCGTCTCTTCTGACTCTCTACCTCAGCCTAGCTGACTCTCCATGATAAAAAAAAAAAAAAAAAAACCCACTTGTGCCTGCCACTAGACATCTCGGATGAAGAGATTTAGGGTTTTTTGTGGAGGAGAGGGAGAGGATAAGGTGTTCTGTGGTGGAGGAGAGGCGATTTAGTGGAAATTAGGGCATAGGAGAGGGAAGAGATTGAGTTCGACTGTGAGAAGGAGGTCGGCGGAGAGGTTTTAGGACATGGGTGTTTTGAAAATTGAGCGAGAAATGATTTTAGGGCTTTAGAGGTTAAGAATATGAAGTGTCGACTCATTAAAGGTAAGAGAAGCTAACGAGAGCAAGTGAATCGATGCTTTAAAAAACTGTCCAGTCGAAACATGTGTCAACACATATGGACGGATGTGTCGACATATTGCATATGCATAGGACTATGTGTTGACACATATGAAAACATGTGTCAACACTTACTTAATAGTCTTCTCTAGGAATAACCAGTGTGTCAACATTATTCAATAGTCAAGCAAGTCCAGAAGTGTCGGCACTTGAGTTCTCAAGTGCTGACACATGACATGCAAATGTGTAAAACAACATGTTTTCAATCAGAAAATGTATGATGCAATCCAATTAAGCAAAAAATATATTATCACCTCAAATATCATCCAACCAACATACGAATGATACAATAAGCAGTTCATATAAAAATTAATCATTCAGAGGGGAAATGCATACCGATCTCTTGACGAATGAAGTAGAAATGATCCTCATTGAGAGGTTTCGTGATATATTATCAAGTTGAAGATCTGTGCTTACAAACTCAAGTATAATATCACCTTTTTTAGCATGATCACAAAGAAAATGATGCTTGATCTCGATATGTTTAGTCCTAGAGTGCTGAATGAGGTTATCACACTTAATCGGAATGAGAGAAAAATAACGATTAAAATCTTGCATTTGTTGTTTCATCCACAATATTTGTGTACAATAGCTACCAACAACAATATACTCAGCCTTTGTAGTTGATAAAGCCACATAATTTTGTTTCTTATAAAATCAAGACACTAAAGGTGGGCCAAGAAACTGACGCCCACCACTAGTGCTTTTTCTATCAATTTTGCAACTGACATAATCATCATCCGAGTATCCTTGCAAATCAAATTCAACAGTCTTTAGATAAAACAGACCAAGATCTTGAGTGCCAACAAGGTAACAAAATATCCTCTTAACCGCAAGGAGGTGAGACTCCTTAGAGCAAGACTGAAATCTTGCACACATCGTTTTGCCGGTTGTTTGAGGGGCTGATTTCTTCTCAAGATCTTGTAGCAGTCGTTGGCTCGTGTGGTTGGATGAGAAAACTTTCTTTTCTCACTTGTTGCTAGTGTTCTCAGTTCTTTTTTGTCGCGATGATCGGTACATGACGGATCGTATGGCGGTGTCATCGGTTTCTTGTTTGTATAGAGATAGCGTTGAGTGGAGTGTGTGTTTATCAATACCGAACATGAATAGGATTCCCTCAGCAAGTATGTAGTGTTATTCGTTAGTTGAAGCGCTTTTGGTATAGAAGCGTTATTGGAAATTAGGAATGAGATGCGCAGAGGAAAGGTATAAGACCTTCATTAAGCTTTCATGATCATAACTTACCAAAGTTGTCTTTTAGTGTTTGTTGTGTGTTAATGTGAAGAAACCTGGGTGCAACGAGAGACGCACATGGAATGATGGGTAGTGCCAGAAGTAGTTTGGGGTTTTCCTCGCTTGATTTGCGCAGTGAGCTCAATGATAGAGTTTTCTCAAGAAGTAGCCTTATCATACAACGTGGTTTCGTGGGGACATGTAGCAGCTAGTGTTATATAGCGTTGCTGCTCAAAAAGAACATGGCATAGTTATTTTCACAGTAAGCATGTGTTCTCTCGTACCGCATTTGCTGTGCGAGAGTGTTAGTGTAGTTTTTGTCCTGCTTCAGACAATCTGTGATGTTGTTGTTTGAGAAGTCCTAGAGATGCGGAGTAGTGGTTGAGATAGGTTTAAGTAGCTTAAAATGCACCAAAGAAAATTTGGCAAGGAAGAGAGTTGTTCAAATTCCTTTTCTAATTGTGTGCTATCTCTTGACTAGAAATAACAAACGTTGTTTGCGTGTTTTTGGAATAAATTTTGCTCAGTTTTTGCAAATGATCAAAGGCCGTCATCCTTATGAGGTAAGAAAATTGAACTCATGTAAATCCTACTGTATCATCAATACAATGCACCAACTAAAGCCATGAGGATCAGATTTGGCCCACGCAAGCTTGACATTCAAGTTGGAACCAAACAATGTGTGCATAAGGTGATATGAGAGTGTTGAAGTGGCCTAGAAGTGGGGTAGCACATGGTGTATTAGTTTTGTGGATTTTATACAGATGTTCTAGTTTGGGTTTTTGCCTTTTTGGACATGCAGCACAAATCTTATTCTTTTTGATTTTTTAATAAACAAGGTTAGGTCAAGTACGCGTGCGACACACCGAGCGAGTGTTCGTGTTTTGGCTAATTTTTGGATTGTAATCAGAGGTTCATGCTGTGGCAGTGAGCAAGGTGCTTCTTTATGTTCATGTAGCCAACTGATCGCCTTGGTTCATTAGAGAGAACATGTTTGAACTATGTTGGTCAGAAGGATTTAGTTCTTTAAGTGGAGGCAACTGATAGCACATTGTCTGTGGTTGTGATTTGTGCCAACGATAAACATGAGCGTGTTCTTATTGGATTATCAATGTTTTGTCGGAACAAGTGCGATATTGGAGTGTGATTTTGTAAATATGATTGCTGGTTCCTTTATGCAGATATATTCACTATTGAGAGCTTGGCTAATAAGTTTGATTGGCTTCAAGCATGCCATTTAACGTAAATGCGATGAAAATTATGTGTCATAGTAGGATATAGTCAAGGTAAGATGTACGTGACAAAGTAGGGTAAAATGACATGTGAATCGAGTCTGGCAGAATTTTCGTTTGGGTGTCGTATGAGATTGAAACTATCTGATCTGCTCCATCATCTACCCCGCATCTATCGTTCCATTAGTTGCATCCTTCGTTCTTGTTGTTCCTTTGTGCATCTCGATCTTCTAATGCTCTTCGTCTTTTTTTCGTTGCTGCTCTGCCATCATCTACATCAGCTCTTTGTCTTTCTTCCGTTGTTGCTCCTCTATCATCTGTATGTAATGCTCTCGCATCGTTTACTCCATATCTGACCGCTTGATCCAATAAGCGGATTCATATTCATACTGTCTAGACCCATAGTCCTCATCTTTAAATCTAGCCTCCTCCAATCTTAGGACATATATTCAATCGAACGCTAGCCCTGAATGAAGATGATCCAATTAACTCTTAACTGTAACGAGCCTAACCCTTACACGTAACTCGCTTTCGATCCCCAACACCAACCGTCAGCGAAAATGTCTCATAACTATCGGTGTATGACTTATCCTCTCTGCGATAGCGTGCTGCAAAAGCATAACAATACGCCTCGTGGACTTTTTTCCTACAAAATTAAAAGAAGAAGATAAAACTAGCACATATGAAACATAATGCAAAATAAAGAATGCAAAATCATTAAATTTGTAGTTAACACTTACAAAATTTCTTATTACCAATGAGCATCTTTTGATGTCCACATGCCATGTTATTAGTATGTGTTTTTTTATATAGCAACGCAGGACTAATCTCATCAGATTCTGGATTTTTCTGTAAATCAAAAGAAATATAGAACGAGCATATTAAAATACCTAAGTCAATTATTTAAATAATAAATAATAAGTTATATTAACAAATATAAATTTATTATTTACTAACAATGCTCTCGCGCGTTGGAAGGGCCTCGCTCCAGATGTGTGTATAATTTTTAGCTTAGCTCTATTCTCCTTGTTGATTACACTCCTCATCTGCATTGTACATTTACAGTTGTTACCACAGTTAATAATAAAATAAAATAAACGTTCAGGACGAAATAAAAATGTTTAACCTGAAATTCCTCGCTGCAAATAAATCACAGACACGAGTCCTTTCTTCCTTGTTCATCTCAAGGATACGGGTGTTCTAACACCCCTTCTTTGGAATTGAACACTGAATAATGCTGGAACATTATATTTTTATGCATCATGTATGCTGTGTTCTTCGTAGACGTCACAGTTATGCGATCCTCAATTCGGTCGTAATCTAGTTGGAAGTCATCCTTAACATATATAACAGTTAGGATGTATAAAAGTTTAAACAATTAAAATTTAAAAAACTATACTTACCAACACTCGGTTCATCACGTACGTGATTTAACCTCGTTGGGGACCTCCTTCCACTTACTGTCTCAAATGGGACATGTTGTCGAACGAGTGCACCAATATGACTCAAGAGCATTGAGGACGCCTTGTCATCACCGCTCGTACGTCCATCAGGGATATGGAAAGTCAGCTTTCCTCCGGTGCGAGCCTTAAGTAAGGCAATCCCACGCGTACTACCTCGAACGTGTCTGATTCTGGACGTTGCTACAAATGAAGAACATTAAATTTAAAATTCAGTTAAGCATAGAAATTTAAAAGTCATAATATTTAATCAAGATTGACAGGGTAAGATACTTACACGCACAACTACTTTGGTGCCTACTGGACTGGCTGTGGTAGGGGATGGTAATTCGTTCCTATCCCTAAGTGAAGGACCCGACACTGCTAGTGTACCAGGACTACTCTCAGCTCGAACTGATGAATAGCATCGGAGAAGGCCGTTTTTCACCTCACTGCCTCCGCTGGCATGACGTCGATCCTAATGACTAAAAATCAAATAAATCAATATTAGTAGAAAAAAAAAAAAGACAATGAATTATTGTTACCCTCACACACCATTAGTAAATACAGAATAGAGAAATAACCAAAATATCCAAAGTAATTAGCTCATAGAAAAACGATAACAACAGGAGAGATTGTATTAGCTCCTCGGGTAGTCATTATTTTTCAGAATTCAATTACATAGCGCAATATTATTTCCATACCTGAAAAGCTCGAAGATTCCAAGGAGGAACTTCCTAGTGCTTTGCTTTTCTCTTCTATCATCTCACCCCTGGGAGCTTTGTGGGTCAAGAATCAGAAAGCACAACTCGAATGATCACCAATTACTCTACTATGAGACACCAATTAAGTGTCAATTCAAATTCTAGTCAATAGCGCGCACATAATATCCAACGCTAGAGCTCTATAAGTCCACCAAACCATAAGACTTACAATAGCTCACAATTCAGTGGATATTATTTGCAAGCAGAGCTCCTAAATTCACAGTTCGAAAGTCAGATGCCTTTGAGCTCTCCATCTTGTCACTCATACTTACACTGTCCGTCATATGTACGGTTGGAAATATGAATATGAGTGATATTGCTAGGGGTAATCTTTGAAGAGTCAGCTTTTAACGTCTATGTACGCGCACGGCAAGGACTTCATATATTCATTCGGGATAAATCTAACACATGTACATTGAGATATTTCTCCGCACTATCGTATATATCATGCTGCACACAACATGCGCTTGCGCACATTTGTACCAGATCTTTCTTACGTGATACATGAAAATACTATAAAAACCGATTTTGACTTGAGAATACAATGAGTTAGAGGCTTTCTGAAGTACGAGAATGTCAATCCTAACCAGCTAACTCCATTTGCACGAGATAAAATAAAACTAAAATACCCCCTTTCTCAGATGTATAGATAGCACACGCCGTAAATATCCACCCACACAGGACCCTTGGATTCGTAGCATCTATACATCTTATACACTCCACTATAAACCTTGGAGTCCCCTCGGAACCACAACCTACATGACACACATCTCAGTCCCTTCTGCACTTTTTAACGGAAACTATGAGATCTATCACATCACCAAGAGAAGCCACATGGTGGTGGAAACACTTAAATACTTCCTCATTTCTAACTGAACATGACGAAGGCACTGAAAGGGACTAAACAAAAAGGAGGAACAGAGAGACACTCAAAGTGCCACGCTGATCCGGACCAAGAATGCTAATGCATACAAACATCCGAACACCGAGTCTGATTTTCATTGGTGGCATAGTTTTGAGATAGCAGGAGAATGAGCCACGTATAATAACCACAGTAGTTAAGTAAGTTGAATCTAAACACTGAATAAACAAGATATGAAATACTTAAACGAGTATCACAGAGATAAAGTGAAGGATCCAAATTAGAGAGTAATATATGTGAAATACAACACGTAAAAAGGAAAAGAAATATATGCATCTCTAATACTATATATGAGTGAAACATCTCTATCTCTTACGTTGCCGTTCCTCGACTCAATATTCTAAGGTGAAATATATCTCCTCATCTACTCCATCTTCCAGAGTGTCTCGAGGTATAAATGAGATAGCAGAATATTTTCATCACACATAAACATATATAAACTTAATCACATAATATACTGATCAAGTTCGATCTAAACATGTGAAAACACAACTTCTTATACTAGCGCTTAAAACTCTCTAATACGTTCGTTTGGCCTTATGGTCGAGTGAGAGAGTCCTTGATGTGCAGGACAACATTGACATGTCTGTAAGCAGTTGAGCAGACTTCCAAAACGTGTGCATTTGGTGAGTAAGAATTAAGATCGTTCTAGATAGGAAGGAACTGCTTGGAATCTCTCTCTCTAACCTTCAATTCGAACACTTCTGAACTTATTGTTGACATGCACGTGATCCTCCACGCACAGTGTCAGAAAAAAGTGGCACTGAAGTTTATCAAACTGAGTTTTCCATATTTACTCCAAAATTTATGAAGATTGACACGCGATTTCTTATTACTTATACGCCAGCCGAAACCACACGAACATATCCAAAGAAGTAGTAAGCAAACTAAATTGTGCGCAAAAATATGATCAAGACTCATATTTTCGCTATATTAATCTCATCTGTACTGAGGCATAAATTTCCAACTTCCAGGTTGCATGTTCTATTATAAACCTTTCTCCCAGGAGTCATCACAATTTGTAGTAGACACCAAGGATAAAAGACAATATGAGGTTGGGACAATATCATCATGGTAAGGACATAAAAACATTACATTAAAGAGATTATAAATAACTTTTAGCTCTATTCTGCCGTAGATCCATCAACTATCACCTAGTGCCTATCTGCCTAAACTTTAACCATCAACTGCCTAGTCTATTCATTAAGGTAAAGACGTCTAATACAATACAATGCACCATTGAATAAAAATCCTACCACTCAGGATACGACACATGCCCTGCTAAAGCATTGAAACAAGGCAACACTGGAGATTAAATTATGAACTCGCGGAGACATCGCACAGAGGATTCAACCTCCCCGTAGGTTGCATTACATTTGTATAGGTTGTCACGATAACATTGTCAACCCTCTGATAATTCTCTGCTCACAGAACTAGATACCACTTGATAGGCTAGGAAGGCGTAACTTTGCAAGGTCTTGGATACAACTACTTATCTTCCAACTTGCACAATCTCAATATCTCTCGCGCTAGGAACGTCTCCGATCATCTAACTGGTTCGGACATAAGGAACTTCTTCTCGACAGCTTAGCAAACCCGTCAAAATGTATTGATTCTACTTAATATTTGCAGCGACACATGTATCTTAAATTGGAATACATACCTCTAACTGACAGTATCGAAGATTCATTTGTAAATTACTTCATTTCTATTGAATCCAACGGAAAATACTGTTCTGACTTCATGTTACCGTATATTTGGCAAGGATAACGGAGGTGAGCGTGTCTGGGAGAAACATAGATGGGACGATTGTGAGAACATTGATGACCTCCATTCCATTTGCTTCTCCACATACTTGAGCAACCGCATGTCATTGCTCTATCAACATTAAGTATTGCCCAACATCACACGCGAATATGTTAAACGGGACGAGGATATATACATATAGCCAAAACCAGAGCACACTTGGATACACTCTAGGGTAGACTATATGAGACGAATACCATCATCACAAGCCCAATAAATCATTAAGTTCACACGCTTGTGTAGTTAAAAGTACGCAATTATATGCTAGAATGGAATGCCAGGCTAGTTCCAAGCAATCCAACCGGTATCCTCAATGTTCAGATACAGGCCCGCGAGAGCAGCTATCAAGCAGATATTGCATATATTCTTTTTTTTTAAAAATTGTTCTCTTTTTCATTTATATGGCCATAGTTCTCTCTTGGATGTCTTACTTATGTATTTTTGTTCCTTTTCGTTTTACTTTTTTATTCGTCGTTCATTTTTTTTTTAAAGTTTCCCTTAATCTACTTGTAACATATTATTTATTCTTCTATATTGTGGTTTCTATTTTGATGTGTTCCAATATTTTATTTTGTGTGCAGAAGTTGTCAAATCTGAACTCAGGTATGAACACTTCATGAAGTGCCATGAGAATAACTACTGATATTGTGATCACTCTTCCGCTAAACAACATCACTCCACGATTCTACAACCAGGAAATTCTCTTGTCAAGCTTCTCATCACATCTTCTCTTTCGTGAGAGAGTTCCTTACACAGCCAAACTACATACCAAAGAGTATAGATCACAGGATGTCACACTCAAGATTGTTGAAGAAGGTATTTCCTCGTCAGAACGGTGACTTCTTATCAGAGCGCGCTCTAAAATGCCTCTTTGTTCCCCCCGTCAAATATGTTTCAGATCCATTCATGGCCGTCACCACATGAGTCACGGGGCAAGATAACCGTGTTTCCATCTATGGCGTCGAGGATGTCCCAAAAAAAATAATGTTTGCCGCCCATGCTAAAACCGTACCCGGCTTTGTACTCTAATCGAGAGATTACAAATATGTACCCAAAAAATCATTTATTGTCCAAAGCAAAGCAGCTTGTAACTTGAATGAACTTGACACAGCCGCGTTGTACGTCTGCACTTCATTTTCCTATAAGTCCTTCAACTTATCTATCAATGGCCGCAAGTAGACGTCGATAGAGTCCACCAAAGAGAACGCTAGTGTCCTCATGTGAGCACCTCCGGATTATCATGTACAATCCCCAGAGCAAAGTTGAGAAAGACGATCAGTCTGAAACTCTAATTGACACTCTGTCTTCATCAGACATTTAATCATTCTCCATACGCATGGCAAACTTTATTGACATATGAGAGATTTAGTACCAGTCGGCTCACCTTAGTGACCACTCACACACCTACTCAACACAAACTCGACTAAAGCTATAATTGTCTTTAGGCCCAATATCAGAGAAATACCCATCAGTCCACAACTCACGGTCAACAGAAACAGCTCCAATACCGATTAAAAGGGGGAAAAAATATCCAAGAACCACCAATATCAAAGCATAAAGCAGAGCCTTTGGAAGTGTTCTCTTTGGGTTGTCCACCTCGCCAGCAAGTGTGCTTATTGAGTCCCAATAATTTAGATTCCAAAACAGAGTGTTCAAATACAAATTCCAGTCCACATTGCGTAGATTTACCTCTAACCATCTGGAAGGCTTCAACTTTGGAATTGCCACAAATCCCATGGAGGATCCTATGGCCTTGATAACCAATCGTCTGCAACCGAATATCGGGGAGAGTTGAGCTAGGGGAGAGAACATGGCCTAGCAAAGAACAACCGGTCATATCCTTAGGCAAAGCCCCATCAATGAGTTTTATAAGGACCCCTTAATAGTTCATTGTACACTGGTGGTAAGACTCACAGTCAATGCTTCACACACCGTCTCGCCTAGGATGACTCTCACGCGCGAACACAGCACACCACGACACACGTCTTGTAAAGTGATGGATCCGTCAAATTGATAACTGACTTCACATTCACTCAGTCAAGGAAATAGAACACTAGGAAATTCTAGGGTAGCAACAGAAGCACATTGTTAATTCGAATAACTTATCGCCACTTTAGCCATTTCATCCAACCATTCTGGTGAGCATAAAACACGCCCCCAAAATATATCCTTTATACTATGAAACACCCAAAGTTGTATGTCCGCACGAGAACCCCAAACTAACATAACCACCATTCTCATATCAGAGGAAAATATAGGTACACAGTGTCTGCCCCCTCCGCACATCTCGGCAAGTATCAGATGGACTATCTTTTCTATTAGAGGAGAAAAACATCCACCTCATATTCGCAAACGGGAAAGAACGCTTAAAGCAGTCGAGAGAATATACCTACTCACAGGACAGGAGCTAGAAGAAGCTGTACACATCAAGCACCCATAACACGAAAGGATCACCTACTGCGATGACCTCTCTTGCACGCGCCCCGAGGATCAAGGAAACCCAATCCCATCAGAAGATGGAGCGAAGATCACGAAGGGCGAGCTCAGAAGCGAATACCGCTCTTTTAAAGTTATCTATCTATAAGGAAGAACAGTGCGGCTTATTACACCACAGGCCTACAGTATCAATGAAAATCACCTCTGAATCATCGCACCCTTCGCCATTTCATGCAGGACTAAACCGACGAAATGACTTGCTCTATTTCTACTCGCCAGCAGCGTTTCATCACACCGCGCACTCACTTCACTACCCTCTCACGCCAATCGATAGATTTGTCAACAAAATAAATACAGGGTTTTTCCTCGAAAGAAAACTTTGTTGGCAACACTATATCAACAATATCTTGCTAAGAAACAAAATGATCTATCTCTATCAATATACCTCAGACTAGGCTACAAGTCATGAGATGTAATACCATCACAAATTCCGAGTAAATTAGTATTCGACCACATAGGTGAATAGGTCATTCAGTCAAGTTCTCAGAACAAGGCGTAACTCTAAACTACCCCTACGCACACTGGTTGTATAGAAATAACTTCCCTGAACCAATTCGAGGTGGGAGTACTTTCTCCTGTCGAGGACAGAATAAACTTGCTAGAACTGTATGTAGTAACTCTGGTCAAACCCACCGATATTGTAGAAATCAAAATGGGATTAAAACTTCGGATAGTAGCTTGACGCACACATCATCACGGAGTGTCCCACGAATTGTGAAAATTAGAGGGAAGCATACGGAATAACAACAACTATGATTTGGAGGGCATTTCTTAATAATATGGACATCACTAATAATCAAGTTCTCATAAGCCCAACTATCAAGACAAAGTAGAACCATCACGGGATCAAACCACAACCTTATCACAAAATAAGGCAACTGGACGCTTAGAACACTACTATCAGCAACGCATAAATTACAAAACTGGCTGAGCAGCAATACGTTTAATTCAGTTCTATCAAGTTCACCATTAAAATAGCACTAGACTACACGATTTATCCATAGGAGTAATGTAAAAGAAGAAAAGGGCAAGTTGAGAAGAGAGAGAAAAAAAAAAAGACGACGCTGGAAACCGCGAACAGAGACCATGCACAGATAAAATAAATACAATAGCACGAAATATTAACCTTCTTAGCAGGGAATAGCAAAGTGGAGTGAAATACGCATCCACTCCACCGATATACTCAAACACGCAATCGCACCCACGTCTGCTGCAATCGAAGGTATAGGCTCTCGATAGGCATACTCCTTCTGAGTTTCACAGCTCCGGATTTCCTATATGCTCTCACCACATGCACAGGTAACGCTGGGCGAGTCGAGGGGACGGTCAGAGGATTTGTAGTAATATTCTGACACTGATCCTTGTGACCCAAGCACAAGGCATGTGAGACTCGCTCCTATGCAGAGAACAATTTTTGTTCGACAGAATTTTCTTTCCCACTGTGCCTAAATACATTCTTCGCCTACAATATTGAGCATCCCAAGTGCCGTAGAAACACCCCGACAGAAACTATGAAAAGACAAGTGTATAAGCTCAAATGCTGAATGTATATCCGAAGGACAAAATGAGATTTCTATCAAAATTTCTAAATACAATAGCCACAATAACAGATACAATTACGCACATTAACATATTGTAAACTCAAACTGTCAATAACGTGGACAATTCAAGAAGTTAAATCCAAGTTCGTTATCCGAACTCCATGTAATTCTTAAACCGGGGGCTAGGGCTACTAAATGAATGAAAGAACATAAAAGCTAAAAACCGTTCGGACGAAATCTAAACCGTCCGCACAAACCATAAGCATTCAGACGCTTTTTGCAAAAGCGTTCGAACCAAAAAATGAGTCTGGACGGACATAATCCGTCCGGACTGCGATTGTTGAACAAGACAGTTCTTCGACACACAGACTCCATTTTCACTGCAAGTTCTTCCCAAAATTACTCCAAATCACAAACACTTTATAATAAACACTTCACAACAAAGCATAAACTCAATTGCTATCATTTTAGACCCAAAAATTTCGAAAAATACATGCTTTTACATCCTAAAATCTATGTTTTTCATCCTAAAATAATATAATTTAAAACCCACTAACCTCAAATGCAATCCAATATCAAATTCTGAATGAGTTGCTCTTCCACACCCGATTCAATGCAGTTGGACGCTCAAAATCAGCTCTTCTCCTCTTGCTCAAATCTCTCGTTTTCTAAGTGTTTCCCGTTTTTCCTCCCCTGTCAGCGATTCTACAACTTTGAAACGACTGAATACCGTTCAGACGAGTAAAATTAAGTTCGGACGCTTACGTGCATTAGTTTTAGAGGGAATTGTTGCCGCCTAAAATTTTCACACCGTCTGAACCACTTCAAACAGTCCGAACGCTATCTTTGGTCTCTAATTTAGTAATCCTCAAACGACAGCATCTGGTCAAAACACAAACATCCGGACAAATAATACGTCCGAACGGTGTCTTACATTGCACGACGACTTTTGGAAATCCCAAAATGACAGCGTCTAAATAAAAGGATCGTTAACGAAATCGTCCTGATCATATAATAAACCGTTCAAACGGTTTCAAAGTCATTCGAACTGGTTTTGACGAACTTTTATTATTTGTTCAAATAACAATTAATATTGTATTAAGTTCTAATAACAATTATAACATAACTGAGATAACATAAATATATCAAATATCGTCAAAACATAATATAAACAAAATAAAATCAAATAAATACAAATCGATATCCACAAAACATAATAAAAAAATAAATGTCCTCAAAACAGAATAAAAAAAATAAACATCATAATAAAGCTATAGGTCATCATCGTCATCATCCGTGAGTTTTAGAACGTCACGATTTGACTAAGGTGCTCCTCTATATGCTCGACCCACTGAGTCAGTGCAAATAAGTCAGCACTGGTTGCCGCTTTCCTCATGGCCTCCTGAACCGCAGCGATCTCCTTCTTCCACCCAGAGTCCATGTCTATGACCTTTTACTCCAAAGTTGTCAGCCGACAACTGATATCACTGACCATCTCATGGGTGGGCCGCAAGACCGATTGCATCGCTCAATCAGCTGCGTCATCATGTCGTCCATCCAACCCAGTCGCTATGCCCAAATCCCTGGGTCGAGCTCTGCCTCAGGATCCTGCTGCTCTGCAACCTCTCAGGCGCTCCTGTCGTCTAACTCTAGAAACCCGAGCGGCATTCAGTGCTCGGTGTGTCTGGACAATTGATTTGAGAGAGCATTTTCTTGTTGATAGACCCAACTGAACGGCCCTCGGCTCGTCAACACCCTCGGGTACCAGCAGGGAGTGCAGGAACTAGATCAATAGAATCCCGTGTGGCAATGAAATTATAGAATCCGTCTTCAGGACCTCCGCACGAACGGACCCCGAACAACTACTAGGTACAAGAACTCCGCCCGACTATAAGACAGCTCCGTAGTGTGCTTCCTCGGGTCGATGGCGGAGCATAGGATCAAGTGCATGATCCACCAGAAAGGACATAACTGCCCGTGTAGCATATAAGCTCCGTCCAAAATCGTTGTATCATCGCCCAGCATGGCCCAGGAATACCTCGCCTTAGTAGGCCGGTCCTCCTTGCTCATTGGTAGGTGTGGGAATGCTGTCAAATCTTGCTCGTATCCCAAGAATCTAGCCAACTCGTCCAGCGAGAATACGATCGGAACATTATGGACTGTGAGCTCCATACAGGCTCTTTGATGTCCATCGCCCCGTAAAATGGCACAATAGAACTCCACGCAGGTTTTTCGATGCATACCCGGTCCTATGAATCAAAGAAGCCAACCTATCTCCTCCACCACCTTTGGAAGCGTCCGGCCCTCAAAAGTCAGGTCGTAGAAATCGCCAACTTTATGTCCCGCTCGACAACAATCGAGCGGGACATAACAATTGTTGTATGTTGCTCCAACATCAAAGTAGAATCGGAAGGTTGCTCGATATCAGCCTGGCTGCTCGTACGTGCACGCTTGCTCTTTTTTTTTTCAATCTGCACAATGAGAGTTCGCACGATTAGAAAATACGTCCGAACATAAAAATAAAGTCCAAACGCAAAGTTGAAGATGTCCGGACGCTAAGTTAGAGCGTCCAGACGACACAACTCCGTCCAGACCAACAAATAATATCCGTCCGAATGTTAAACAAATAAAAAACTATTTAATTTCAACATTAAAACGTCCGACTAAATTAAAAAGCGTCCGGACAAAATCAAAATGACATCGTATCCCTGTAGGGATGCTACATACATCCGAACATGAATTAAAATACGTCCGAACACATAAAAGATAATCAAACTTTTTATATTTAATTAACACACGTCCGGACGACTATCACATAGCGTCCGGACAAATACAAAATAACAACGTATGCCTCCAAACGACATTGACAAGTGTTCAAACGTTTAATTGATTCGTCCGGACATCAAAAAATGGGTCCAAATGCTGAAGGGAGGACCGCTGAGTTAACTCAGCCATGGTAGCGTCCGTCCACCTCCACACAAGCCCAAAAATACAGCTAAAATACAAATTAACATACTTAAAACAATGCTAACACTTAACATAATCAATTTCAACGTAAAAATCAATTAAAAAAGCACAATGTACTATGGAAAAAATGGAATTGAAATTCTATATGTAAAACTATAAAAAAAAATCAAATTTTTTACAGTTAAAATCGTGTTAAAAGCAAGCAAAACATACCTAAACGTGATTAGATTCTCGAAAGAGTGATATTACGCCAAGATTTTAGAAGAAAAGAACTGAGATTTCAGAGAGTTTTGATGAGAAATGACGTGGTAGTTTTGAAAATGTCGAACTGTTCAACTTTTCAGAACTCGTCGATAGCGTCCGGACGTTTAGCAAAGCGTCCGAACAGAATGTTGCACACGTGACCGAATCAACGCAGTTAGTATTAAATGTCAAAATTTAAATCGTTTAAAACCATTCAACGCAATAAGTCCGTCCGAACGTGTTTTTAGACGTGTCAACAACATTCTGCCAATATCGCGCGACGTGGCAGTGTGCGATTGGATGATCGAACGTAAGAACCTTCAAATGATACCGTTCGAATGGAAACAACTGTTTTCAACCGGCAGGTAACGTAAACACATGTAAACCATGCATCAGTTACAATAGCGTCCGGACTGTGTATTACGGTTCGGACGGGTACAACTGTTTTCAATATTGTATAACGTAAACACGTGACTGTTCCAATAGCGTCCAAACGTATTACTCAACCGTTCCAACCGCTTTATTTCATCATTCGAGTCTGGACTCTACCCCTCTATGTTCGAAAGCCTACCTCTGTGGTGGAGTCCGGACGTTATGTTTGTCGTCCGAACCCCTAGCAGATTTATTTAAATTTTTCTTTTGTTTTGTTGTTAAATTCACTAAATTTAACTTCATTCACTTAAATTAATTTACTAATCACCTATTTAATTGTAATTAAAAGCTAATTACACTAATCATTCTGCTAACATAGCACTCGTACAAATCACCCATTTAATCGTACTAATTATCCGTTTAAATTGTAATAAGTTTAATCAAGTAAAAAGAACATAAACTAATATAATCAAAAATAATCCTAATACAGAACGAAAAACACGATCATAATGTCTAGTACAAGCCAAAGACGATCTTTTGAAAGGTAAATAAATAATAATGATAAAGCATAAATAGGAAACTAGTCCAAATCACGAGTTAGCTCATCCAGATCTTGTCCGAGGGTGTCACGAACATGTGCCAAATGCTCCTCCATATTATCCACCTTGTCTGACGAGTGTTGCAGCTGTATCGGAACGGTATGGACAGATTGGGACAACTCAGACAATTGTTGTCTCACAGAGAACAGTTCCATCCACATAATATTCAACTCTTCCGTCAGAGCCCTATCCGTTAGAGCAAAGTTTGGTCTCCAGACCGGTCAAGCGGCATTGGAGCTCCATGCACAACGAATGCGTCGGCCTCACTATCGCCCGAATACTCTCTTTCAACTCCACTAAAAAAGCGTCCGCCCAAGCTGGTAGCTCTGTCTGTCCCCCGACATTGGTGATACTTCTCCCCTAGTGTTCCATGGTCAACCTACCAAAAACCATCCGAACATTAGGAAAAATCGTTCGCACGAAAATCAAACTGCGTCATTTAAATCGTATGCCGTCTGCACGTCTAATAACCGTCCGGACGTATATATCGAGTCCAGACATTGTAAAATACAGTCCGAACGATGTTTCGATGAACCAAACCAAACCAGCACAATTTGATCAACCCAAACAACCCAACAAACTAAATAACGGATGGAATTGAATTGAAATTGAAATTAAGAAGCAAACTCTTGAAAAAAGTTTTACCTTAAGTTATTTGAGAGATCTCGAACGGAGAGTGAAACCATTTGGGAGAAAATTTTGAGAGAGGAAAGGGAGTCTGTGATTTTCACAAAGTTTGGCAGGTTTAACGTCTCCTAAAAGCGTCTGAAAGTATTTTATATGAGTTCGGACGATTCTTTGCATCATTTTCACACGTGCCCCAGTCAAATTTATCGTCATTAAATATGCCGATTGATTCAAAATGGATCTAGAACTTTAATCGTCCGGACTGTATTTATTGGTCTGGACGGGTTCGATTCTTAACGTGTCTGAAGTTTTGCAACGTGGAACCACACAATTAGAGGAAGAAGCGTCATACCTATGCGGACTTTTTTTAACAGTCCAAACAGATGTTTTTCCTGTTGGAACGCATTTTGTGTAGTCCGAACGGTGTTGAGTGTTCATGAAGATTTTAAATTTGTCACTATATATGCTGACGATTATTATTTGTTATGTAATTCCATTCGGACGGTTTTATAAAAATTGTCCGGACGGGTTTGAAAAATTGTGACAATTCTAATTGTCACCCAGTTACGACGATTTGCAATTTGTCACCTAGCATAGAGTCCGAACGGTTTTGTTGAGAGTCTGGACGGTTTTTATATTTTGTGACTATTTTTACCGTCACTCATTGGCGACGCGTGTATGTCGTCACTCCATAAATACGTCCGAACGTGTTTTTGATCGGTCCAGACGGTTTTGGTTCCTGGATGATTTTGGGTGACGAAATTAATATTTTGTCACAAAAAGACCACTTTAGTGACAAAATTTAGTTTGACACCCAGATTTTTGTCACCTAAAGCTATATTTCTTGTAGTGTAAGATCATTTTCATCTAAAGTTTATTGTAGTGTCCATTGTATAACATATGTTCGGGTGTCCCTTGAAGTTCCATGGGGCTACGTATAACACCCTTTCCTTGTGCTGTTGTCATTTGGAGACAACAAGTTTGCAGATAAAGAAAGAGTGGTTCCAGATTTATGTATTCGATCTGAATGCCTTTAGCAAAGTGTCAAATACTGTTCACAAAGTTGACAAGGACCTACTTGTTTAGAGGACATTTTGTAGCTGATTTTCCTTCAAGGATTAATCTAACAATCAGGTCTAAAGCTGGTTTTAGAGTGCTTCAGTTTTGGTCATTCTGTAGGATTCCACAGCTTTGAGCTTTTTTTAGCTATAGGACCGATGAGAGGGTGTGCAGAGGGATAGATAAGCTTTATTGGAACACTGGGAGGTGGGAGAAGGGAGAGCATGGAAAAGCGAAAGAGGAAATGAGGGCGAAGAGGCCCATTAGGAGGGATAGATTTTGATAAAGACTTCTGTGACTTGGACTTCTGCTTATAATATCTCTATAGTTTCGATCGGTAGGAATTTATTGGAGATTGGGACAGGCCTAAATGCCATGCACGCCTTCATTATCAGGTCGAAGTTTATCTGAATGGACCCACGGTAGGGCTAGACCGACCCATCTTCTTCTAAGGGCATCCTGTCACTCAACTTCACCACAAAGGTCCATGGAGGTGAGGCCTTTGACACTTGTGGAGGTATGTGAACTCTAGTGTGGGTAGCGTTAATTTGATGGCTTAACTGGACGTTGAGGGGGTGTATCACCTGCTGTATCAATGGGGACAACTAATTAGAAAAGCTTTGTTAAGGTCTTGAGCAAATTCGATATGAAAGTTATACTATCGGCTTCCGAATCACAAGATATTTTAAAATATATCGTATTTCAGAGAATTATTTTATTTATTCTTATGTTATTATTTAAAACTATGGACAGTACTGTGTTATAAATTAGTTTATTAATAATCATAAGAAAGTATGTTATTTAATTACCCAAACTGACCTAGCTAGTGTTTGGATGCGATCGAGATAGTGTAATTGTATTACATATCATATACATCAGTTGTTGTCCATACACGCCAGGTTACAGTAATTGATTTTGTTCCAAATTTGTAACAAATTCTCTGTAGACAAATATACATTTTAGGGAGTAATTGATTAGTCTTTTAAGTCGAATCGAGGACGCAACCATAACAGCTAAGGCCTAAGCACTTTTCTCGTAAGAAGTAAGGTATGTTTCCAATGCAAGAAATAATGATAGCTGAACCTGACCCCATTAGGAAGCATGCATCACAATCTGCATGCAGTAGAATATTTGAAGCTTTGAACGGTGCTTTTTTTTGTTCTTTTGTTTTTGGTTAGCAGTGAGGAACCTTATTCATTCTTCTGTCTTTGATCTCTCTGTGCGGCCAGCAGGTAGAGTGAGCATTGACATATTCAAAGGTTTGGTTTGATATCTCTGTGGAGGCCATGAATGAGATTCCCAAAGCTGTGAAGTGAAGGTAGAAAGAATGAGAGAGGATGAGAGATCCTCATGATTTGAGGGAAAAAAGTAAAGTGTAGAGATCACATGATATGTAGCATCACAGTACAACTTTATTGAATGGAAGCAAAGGTAAATCAAAAAGAAAGAAACTCTCTCCACAAGTCAAGGTGCATCCAAGCAAAAATTATGCCCCTAAAAGAGGTGGGGAGAAGCACAAACACACATGATACCCACCCTATAATCTCTTCTTATTCCTTTTTCTAAACTAATCCCACTGTCCTAATTCATCATGAAAACATGCACCCATCAATCCTGGCGGTCCATTTAGTATCTTTTTAACACAAAAAAAAAAAAATCATCAAACTCTAGTACGGTTTGTGACCAGCCACCCTTTTTCTCTCTTGCTTCTTTTGTTTTTCTTCTCCTCTCTTTTCCCCACTTTTGATTGCTTTTAATGGGTTTTTCCTATTTTTGGTGGGTGGGTAAACGATTTGTATGGTCTGGTCGATGCGGTGTGATCAATAATCCAAGCCAGAGCAGAAAGACAGATGGAAAAAAAAAGGCTGAATGGAGAATCCGCCTGCCTACTTTTCATCTGAGTCGGTTCCTCTGTCCCTCACCAGTCTATGTCAGGAAGTTTCACGAGAAAGCTAACGGGCAATTCTTTATTAGTCTCAAATGCTTAGCTAATTGGATCTGACTTCTCTCAAGATGGCCAAAATATACGAGCTGGGAAAATCTTCTGCCGACATTATAGAGAGCATATTAATGATCCTCCTGCATAATCATCTGAACCACTCCTGACAAAAGCCAAATTATATAACTCCTCGTCTGCATATAATATGCCACTTACATGTATTGCTTTGGGAGCAATCTCTGTGACGTCGAGGACGATCAGGACAGTGCAATGGGGGGGACCAGCATTTTATGTTGTTTCCTGGTTAATTAATGGGGGCAAAACCCACACCTGCACTGTACGGCCTACACAAAACTCGAATCAGTTTTGATAATTTGAACCATGTGGGTGTACCATAATTGAGGCTTTAAAAAAAACATTATATTGGCTGGCTGGCTAGCTAACATGGTTGTTTATAATTATGATATATTTTATGGGATTTCCTCGTCCTGAAATCATCCAATGACCAGAAACCTTAAATTTATTACAAGAAACAGAGTTTTATCCTAAACTAATGAAACGGGGTCGTCCGTCTGTCAGGATGTCCCCCGTGAATGCAGCTAATCTGTCCACATTCTGCAGTTAAGTAACAAGGGATGAAACGTTTTTTGGGGGAGAGAATAAATTATTATAATAAACACTGTGGACTTGGCTTAAGTTTTATTTTAGATTTGCCTTGGAAATGTCAAATCCCGTATCTGCACTCAGGATTATAATACTTTAGAAAAAAATTTAGCAATCTCATTTGTCTTCGTGCTTTCTCCTTAAAAGTATTACCTAAACTACGTGGTTCTGGGAAGGTGCGTCCTCCCCAAATGTCTTGCTAAAAGATGATAACATCAAAAGTGGACTTGAGCGTAGGGCTTCGGCAAAACATGTCAAGTAGGACGACAGACAGCTACCAAAATCAACCCCATTTATATTTCGTGACTCGTCAATGGATTTGAATATTTTGCAGCTATCATGACTTTCTGGCCTTGTTTACTACTCGGCATGCCAATGGAAATAATGAACATAAATAAATGAATTAATATATTCTGATTTTTAATAAACTCTTTATTTGTGGAAGGTGTGAAGTATGAGGTTTTTCCTAAATTAATGAACATTTAGGAAGTAATGGCGACCAACTACATATCTTACTTAAAATTGTAAATCACTGACAGCTTTCCTTTCGTTTTTGTTTGTTCAAAATTACAAATCGCTGTCAGCTTAAATGTCTGGGAACCGATTGCCAACCAACCACCAAGCGGAAGTCAGAATGTATTGCAGAAAAAATTGAATGCTCACCCACTAGTTTGAGAATATTACTCCCCAAACCTGTCAAAATTTATCCTCGGGATTGCTCTGGCAATTGTCAAACTTCAGATGGGTCAATGCTCTCTTGACAAATGGAGGAGGTCATTCAATAGCAAGAATTTTTAGGCCTTCACTGGAGGATTCCTTAAAAGAAAATACACCAAGAAAAGTTGAATTTATTGCTCCCTTTTGTTTAGGAACCAATAATTTCATGCAACTTCGTTTGGGTTCCAATATGGGGTGGAAAATGCAACTTATATTAGGAGAAAAGGGGGGAATTGGATCCAAACGGGACCGGAAATTCACGAGTTAGGAAGCTTTAATAATTTGGGTATCTGAAACAACTTCACGTCACATGCATTTGATTTGAGGTTGTTTATTTGTCAAAGCATTTAAAGTTGTTCAGATCTTCGCTCCTATACGGTAACAGGCGGGACAGGTGTCAGGCTTGTATTGCCTTGAATTGATTGGTTTCTCTCTTTGTGTCCTTAGTACGTGCTCGTTACGTAGTTTGACGCCGTAAATCCATCAATTTTGCCTAATTAATCAGAATAATTTGCCCTTCATAGGTTTCTCTCTTCTGTTCTTTATTACTTGCTCGTTTGTCAATTACATGATTCGAAAGTATAAATTATAATAATTTTTTTTTTTATATAGAGATTTGATGTTTTGGAATATATCAGATTAATCTATTAATATATTTTAAACTGTTCCGGCGTATGGATTATTAAAGTAACAGTTTTGCAAATTGTTGGGATAGTCCAAAACCACAACTAACGTCTTCCCATGCGAGCAGCATGAGTTAAGCTGTCCTCGAAGTCTCGAACTAAGAGAAACTGCCAAAGGACCCATCCCCCCTCCACCCCCCACAACGCCCATTAGGCCCTTTTCTCGACAGGCGAGGGGTGGTGGGTCGATCCAGAAAAAGTACACACGGTGGCACCACGCTCGTGGCCACAGGGGCTACCTTGTCCTTTTCAACCTCACTCTACCCCACACGTGCTTAGTTGGGCCCACGCTCATCACGTTGTTCTGTTCCGGCTGCAGCAAAGATTGAAAGGAAGGGGATTGAGAAAAGGTTGTGCGCTGGAATGTAGCTCTGTTTACGTGGCAGTTTCTAGCAGGGGGAATCGGAAGGTGCTACGTGGCACATGTCTAAGCTAGCAGTTATTTGTATCTACCTACCCTCTTCTCTGGTGGTTAAAATAACTACGGCCTGTATTCCGCATATGACCCTGGTAAGTCCCTGGAATTAAGGGAGTGATTCGATATCGTTTGGTTGAGAAATAGCAGTAAAGTCCAACGAGGGGCGTTTCTGGTAATGGCGTCAGGCACGGACAAAATCAAAACTATCCAAAAACAATCTTCTTTTCTTTTTCTTTTCTTTTTTTTACTTGTACTTTTCTCTCTCTCTAGAAAAGTGGGCGTTTTATTTTTGTTTAAAGCGTTGCTTTGAAAGTGTCTCTCTCTAACCCAAACCAAACCCTAAATAAACCCCACCATACGGCCTTGCCACCTCTATTGCATGTCTTTTTGTTCATTTGCTCGCCCTTGTCGTTCTCTCCCATCTTACTCTCTTAAAAGCCTGTAACCAAAACAGGACGAAACGAATACCATATAGAAATAGAGGGAGAGTTTTTGACAAAGAATAGCCAAGAGAACCATTCCACCTTCATGGCTGTTGAAGCTAGGCATCTTAATCTCTTCCCTTCTCAACTCAGAGAAAACAGGTAACTGCCCGCCTTTCTTCATTGATTCTTTCATTTTGTTTCGCGTATTTTGCATCGAAAATAATTGGGATGAGGAATTTGCAGGGAGATGTTGAACCACATCCAGACGAACACAAATATTTACAACTCCCAGATGGGCTACGCCCTTCCATTATCGGGAACTACCACAGCGGAGACTCTTCTCCCAACATACGGTTCGGTGATAATGGATCAAGTTCCCCATTCCATAGTTTCGATCTTCCTACTCATACGGCGGCATTTTAAATTGAAAAAACAAAAGTTTTTCACTTGTTTAATTCGCTCTTGTCTTCTAAGTCAACGGGCTTCCAGTGATAACGTCTTCGGAAAAAAACTGAAAAATGTAAAACAAGAAACCTTTCTACACGTATGTGCACTGAAA